>JABMCL010001050.1:207500-295000 GCA_018857735.1 Alviniconcha marisindica
TAATCTTCAGTGGCACTTCACTGATGTGCCTGACCTCGTCCTTAGCCTAGGTCTAACAATCATACAAAGCGGATCATCACAGAACGAGAACGGACCGCTTAACCTTCAGTCCGATGTGGCCGACACCCTGAAGTCAGACCAAGTCAGCCAAACTAGGATGAACTCGCCAACTCGGAAACTTTAATACTCAAGGACAGTAGCCGTAGGTCCATTTGGACCTGTCTGACAGCCAGTCCTTGCTATGCTACAAACACATATAAGCACGACTATACTACACACACAGAGACAACAGACAGACAGACAGACAGACGGGACAGAGAGAGAACTCGAACTCGAAAACTTTAATACTCAAGGATAGTAGCGTTAGGTCCATTTGGACCTATCTAACAGCCAGTCCTTGCTATACTACAAACACATATAAGCACGACTATACTACACACACAGAGACAGAGAGACAGACAGACAGAGACAGAGAGAGAGAACTCGAACTCGAAAACTTTAGTACTCAAGGATAGTAGCGTTAGGTCCATTTGGACCTATCTGACAGCCAGTCCTTGCAAACACAAATAAGCACGACTATACCACACAGATATTATAAGCATGAATAAACAATTGATTAATGCAGTTTCACAGAGTTCCTACAAATGTGCCGAAACATCGGAATTCAGTTGTTGTTGTTGTTGTTTTCATGGACATGCATGTACACAACAATCAATTTTTACGGCAGACATGTGATTCAGACAAATCCGTCCAAATTTGACGAAAGATGAATGCCGAGTAAGGCTCCGTATAGGTAACACGTCATCAAGAAAAGTTTACAAGGCGTCACTTTGTCCTCAGAAGTGTGCCTAGTGGCCAAAGTCTACTGGATAAAATCCTACCGAATGAATTCCCGAAGATCGAACTGGAAGTACAGACGGGTGTGTCGGTGGTGGGTCTGATGGAGGCCAGCGACGGAAGGCGAAGGGAAATCACTACGCGATTACCATCCACCATTTACCTGCTAAACAGTGCTCTCCCTTGCATAAGCAATCTCCTGGTAAAGTTCCCTTGTGTTCGGCGGTTTGTTGTTGTTGTTTTGTTTTCTTTCTGATTGGTGTGTATGTGTGTGTGTGTGTGTGTGTGTGGAGTGTGCGTGCGTGTGGGCGGGCGTGTATGCGTGCGTGCGGGGGACAGTTTCCACCCACTCATTCACCGGTACTGTTTGTGCGCATCTCAATTTGCCATCATCAATCAGACCAGCATTGGAGCTGTGCCATCATCGAACAGACCAGCACTGGAACTGTGCCATCATCGAAGCAGACCAGCACAGGAACTGTGCCATCATCAAGAAGACCAGCACTGGAACTGTGCCATCATCAAACAGGCCAGCACAGGAACTGTGCCATCGTCAAACAGACCATCACTGGAACTGTGCCACTGTCAGACCAGCACTGGAGCTGCGCCATCATCAAACAGACCAGCACAGGAACTGTTTCAAATCAAAGGCCACACTGGGGAAACTTCTTTAAAAAAAAAAAAAAATGGAGTGAAGCACATAATTATGGGCTTGCCTGAGCGAGTACAAACCATACTGAACTGAGCTGACCTCAACCTGCCACACTTCATGTCAAAAACAAATACCACTTCATTGTCCTTTCTGGCGTCTTTATTGAGAAGACCACAGAAAGGGTATTAAAAACAGCACTTTACTGATATTTCTAATGTCTTTCCTGAGAAGACCATGAAGTGAATATGAAAGTTGAGATAGACAACCTCTGTTAAAAAAAATCAAAAAAATCCTTGTGCCATTAGCAGGCCATATACTATACATTCTTTGATCAAGATAATTAAAACTTTTATGAAAAACCTAAGCTGTGCTGGAAACAAAACAGTACAAAGTATTATACTGTGGTCTGAAGTGAACATAAGATGTGGATCTCGAGAACAGAAACAAAGCAAAACAAGAAACAAAATTAAGTATTTTGTAAGAACATTGAAACAGAAAGCTGCAGATATCTGGAATACATACAACTCCAGAATCCACATTCGTGAAATTGTACATAAAATGTCACACAGTTACTCACTTTGTTTGGCTTTACCTAACAATTCTTTCCATTATTTGTTCACAATGAAAACAATGACTTAGCCAGTGCAGGTACATGAACAACGAAGAAGATGAAAAGACCACTGGCTAATAAAATGCTGCCATGTCATATCAGCAAAGAAGAACAATGTCTACTTTTGCTATTTCTCAGATCACTTCACACACTATTTGAAGCATACCCATTCTTTTCGCAAACACACATGACCCCCCCCCCCCCCCCCCCAAAGCACATGCATGTGAATGCATGCACACACACACACACACACACACACATGTGCAGGCTCACACACACACACACACACACACACACACCACAACCACACTCACACACATGCATGTGCACCCACACACATTCACAACACACACTGAAACCCATGCACACACATCATCATCCACCACCATCATGAACACATGAGGTTTAAAATCGCCCATAATCAGTGCGCACACTTGATCCTCCACATGCATGTGTGAATTCTCAATCCTCCATGTGCGTGTGTGAACTCTCGCAGTCATCTCCTGGCCCAAAGGTCACAGATACTCAGCTCACCAAACCTGCGGATAAATAAATCATCCATGAATATCTAAACATCTCCATGGAGCCATGAAGATAGGAGAAATTTTACTATTTTCCACCCTCATGCAATGACTCCACAAAAAATAAGCACAAACAACGACAACAACAGCAGATGAAATATGTCAGGCTCCTTCAAGCAATTACCTATCTATACTGGCCCATGCCAAAATATTTAGCTAAACTGCCATTTGGAAAACTGACATATTTCATCAGTGCATGAAATGTAAGGGAGCTGGTACTGCCTACAATCTAAAGATACCATCACCAACACTTGTTTCATGTGCTCATTGAATGTTGATTCATATTTCAAGACAAACAGCTCCTTTCATCTTCTGATCCAGAAGTCATCTTAATCTGACAGCATATTCTTTAATGGCTATTAATTACTGTCCCATGAAACTAATATGCTAACACAAAAGTAACTATTAGTATTAGTATCCTTCTGATCAAGACACATTCCTCTCAATATCAACTGAAATTCTGAGTACATGAAACCAGAGCATGACAGATGTGGTTACTTGAAAATAATGTAACTTACCCAAAAAGTCATCCATAAGTGTTCCAATTGCAAACTGGAAGGGGAAAAAAGTTGTTTTTTTTATTTATTTTTTATTATAAACATATTTTTCATCAAACAGCAAAATTATGATTCTAAAAGAATTAAACCTGTGACATCAAATTGCAAACTGGTAAAAAAAGGATTTAAAAAAGGAAGCAAAGTGTCATATCTGTAACATCAAACAATAAATAAAAGCTATAAGTTATAACTGTATTAACCATCCACACTGCTTACAAGTATTACAGCTTCTAAACTAATTCATGTACAGTGACAAAACTGTCAGCCAAACACTCACACAGTATAATATAATTCCTATATATAAATATAACCCTTAATGTTTTTAGTATGTGTGTGTAATCAGCAAAATACAAGCAAAAACAAAACCCCAAAACTAAATCTGAACTTCTCCAAATGCTGATGCCTTCATTATTCCATCCATTGCCCTGATATACAATTATAACTGCACTGGTTGACAGGGTGTAAAACACCAAGTTACTTACTTACTCATTATTCCAGCTATCCATCAATCCAGTGGACTGATCAAACACTCTATCAATCAAATCATCTGAAAGGGTTTCTCCTAAAACATTCACCCCCACCCCCCACCCCCACCATCCTTCAATTGAAAATGATCAAAAACTTACAATGTCTTTAGCATCCACACGTGTTCCAACTATCTTTATCCTGATTTCATCATCCTGCTGAATCACAATATCCTAAAACAGAGAAACAGAGAGAGATTAAAAACAAAAGCCAGAACACAAAAAATCTAACACAACAGGATACTTCCACCAAAGTCAAGAGGGCATAACATGATGAAACACAAGTTCCTCATGTTCTGCATACTTTCTAACTAAATGATAGACTGTATGTGTAAATTACAGTTACTGAAAAACATACTGTTATTGCTTGATCATTATATGTCAGTAAAATTATGAAAAATTATCTGAAACCAACTGAGCCATTCAACCATGACAATATTTCAGTCCACAAAAAAATAGGGTCTCTTACTTCACAATAACCCTCTTTCTTTTTGCTGATTGGTGAAGTTAAAGGGGAAAACCTGATCAAAGGAACACATTTTTATCAAAATAGGTATACATGTCCTGTGCCAAGTGTGTTTACTTTAGTAACAAAGCAAAACCTGACTCATGCAACAACAACAAACCTGCTGTTGGAAGCTCTGCTAATTATAATATATTGGACTTAGATTAAATGGTGAGAACATGATTTGTTTAGGAAATAAAATCTGTTCTCATGGTGCAATCTAAGACCAGGATATATTATAGGTATATCAGGCTTATACTTTCAAACTTATTTTCAACGTTTGACACTGCAGAGCGGTTTATCTCAACTTCAGAGATTAAATTGGCAACTTCTGTCTTTTAATATTTTTGGTGCTTATTGAGTCAAAGGAAAATAAAAAATGTTTATGTCAAACAAGAGAACAAAACATGATTCTGACAATGGACATTATTGCATGCCACCAGCAATGTCAGCCATGACTAAAAAACAGTAAAATGCAACTGACCTCATCTTTGGTTTTGTAGCATGGAGGGTTGGAGTTGGGATCAAATTCCATATCTGCTGGGATTGACTGCCCAAAAAGAAAAAACATTGCATCCAAAAGTGCTCAAAATAACACCTGTCAAGTCAGGATGATGATGGCTGCGTCACACAGGAGATGCAAAAACAACGAAGGAAGGCTGGTTGCCAGCCTACCTTGTTTCAAGAAGGCATAATAATTACAATGATGCATCACATTAAAATATCAGGTAAGACAGTGCATCATCAGCCTCCTTCGTGGTTCATCTCATCAGGTCGGTCATCCAGTCTTCTTTCATTTTTTCCTTGTGCATTCATCAATATTAGTTTGCATTTAATGTTCAGCCATCCCCCTCCCACCCCTGTATACACAGTGGCATTGAAAAAGAAACTGTTTCAAGCAACTTCTCTATCCTCTCCCCCCCCCCCCCCCCCCCAAACAAAACAAAACAAAAAAACAAGTGTTTCAGTTCCAGTTTGTTTATAAAACCAGATCACCAGAGTTTAACCCCTTCACTGCCATAATGTCACTTGGAAATGACCACTAAGAGTGCAAAATTTGAAACCCCTAACCAGCCTAAGCCTTTTGTTTTCTTTTTCAAACTGGCATGTGAAAGGATTCTCATCAAAACGCACAGTATTGGAAGCAGATTGTTACGGGACTGGAAAATATACTGTTTGCAGGCATGTCCAAACATCTTTCAGCCCAGAAATGTTACAGGCTATGGCAGTGAAGTGAACTGAGTAAAGTGAAACCCCAAGTGAAGCACCCCCCTGTCGTCCTTTCCAGAACTGTCCCTTGCTGCCCAAAGGGCTGTTGCTCTAACCAGATCCCATTCAAGTGCAAAACATATTCAACATCACTGAGCCAGGTATGTCCTGGATAACTCTTGTAACAGTGCTAACAGGCACAGGAGCAAGAGCAACAACAAAAAAGTATTATCAAGGTAAATAAATTAGCACACCATAAGATAACAGTGTGTGTGTGTGTGTGTGTGTGTGTGGTGTGTG
Source organism: Alviniconcha marisindica (assembly GCA_018857735.1). Lineage (NCBI taxonomy): Eukaryota > Metazoa > Mollusca > Gastropoda > Provannidae > Alviniconcha > Alviniconcha marisindica. Next base: position 213,276 of record JABMCL010001050.1, read on the forward strand.
TGTGTGTGTGTGTGTGTGTGAGAGAGAGAGAGAGAGAGAGAGAGGGTGTGACTCAATATATATGTTTAATTTGTGCTTTGTTTGATTTTTTTACATGTACATTAACCACCTCTCCCGCCTCCCATCATATTCTTTGTAAAGTGCTGAGGACTTTTCAAGAATTTGTGCTTTAGAAATGATCATTATTATTAATATTATAACAACCACAAAGCAACTGTTACATCAGTGTTTACACACAGTCACTGTGTCCATTCTGAAATCCACAGTAGAGACAAAATGAAGCAAGTCCAAGAACAAAAACAAAACAAAAAACCCAACACAGCAGCATTTTCATGACTGTTCAAAATGGTGAGCAAGAAAGAAGTGATAACCAAAATGCACATGGTGTACAGATATTATAACCTATACAAGTTGGTCATGCAGATACTCACATGCCTAGAGATGAAGCAGGAAAGGGGGCCAACCTCTGTAAACAGCCCAACCTGTCCAAACAACAAAGTACAGGTACTTACTGAACACAACATAATATAACACAGCAATGATCAATACACAATTCAATCAGGGGGAATAAGTAGCCACATTAATGAAGGTGTACACCAATGGCAATAAAATGGTAACTATCAAAACTATCATTAGTGCAGACAACAAGACAGTAACTATCAAAACTATCATTGGCGCAATCTATTATTGTATTAAGACAGTAACTATCAAAACTATCATTGGCGCAATCTATTGGTATAGGGTGGCTATCAAAGCTGAAACCCTCAAGCAACTGAGACTTGGAGGGCATATCATCATCCACCTATTGTCAGGGTGATTCCAGGCCACAGCAGTAATAATAATAATAAAGAGGACTTCTAGAGCACCCATCTACCGCACAAGGTGGGAGCACAGGGCGCTTTACAGTAACACTAACAACGCACACACACACACATGCACGCACACACTCATGCGTACAAGTTAAGGAGTTCCTGGGTTAGTCAGTGTGGCCAGTTAGTGTTTGTAAAAGCAACCTGTGCCCTGAGCCACCTTTAAGCTGATGATGCCATATCAAACGAACACCTGCTGCAAGTTCCATGGTAGAAAAGTGTGCTATGCTTGTGTACAGGCATCATTCTGTGTGGAGGTATTTCTGTGCCATCAATTTTCATTCATTCACACAGCCTTAAACAGACATACCTTGTTGACCTGCGTGACAACTGCATCAAGTACCTCCCCCTTGAATGGCCGAAAGACAATGGCTTTGTACTTGACTGGGTAGATCACGAAGCCTCGGCTTGGCTGAATAATACCTGCCCCAATGTTGTCAATTGTTGTCACAGCAATAACAAATCCATACCTGAAGGGGGAAAAAAAATTGTTTGATAAAGCAGCACCTCCCTTATCAGAGCTGAAAGTTATCAAAATCAAAACACAGTGGATTGGATAAAAAAAATCAAAAAACTTCTTCTTGTAACAGAAATTTGTTTCAAAAGAAAGGGAAAAGTGACAGCTCATTGGCAGTGTCAGACTCTTGATCAAAAGGTTGCAAATTTGATTCCTGGCACATGCAGCAGGAGAAATTTCTTCTTCTGTGGTCAACGTCCTGTGCTCACTCTTGTTTTGGTATCCCTTCCACCCAAATGTTACTGCAGCAGCCTGTAAAAGATCCAGGTCATTCTGCCAAAAGTGCAGGTGGCAGGTTACAGCTAAACAGTTCAAACACACATGCACATGTGACATATGTATTGTATGTGGCTTCAATTAAAGTGACATTGTAAACTGGTGAATTGCTGTGTGGTGTACAAAGAACATGTGCCAAGATGGCAGCAGTTTCACATGGCACCAACAATGTCACAACCAAACAGCACAGTAAGTACACCGCTTCAGTGGATATTCAGAACACACTGTGTAAAGCTAGTCACTCATTCAGAATTACATGAGACTAGAGTGCAGTTAGTCTGCTCAGAATCAGAGAATAGCAAAATGATTAACCAACTAACAGTTGTAAAACCACAAGGAAATAGTACAGCAGATTAATCACTCTGTCTTTAAAAGCAAAATGTTCAACCTTTAGAATAGAAAGGCATCTGACTTAATAGGGTCAGAGGGTTCCATACATCCACAGTGTCCCACTACCAGTACCACTACCTCACCTGCAAACACGTTACATGAGTCTCTAAACATCACTGTCACTTTACCATGAAGACATGTACTGTGTGCCCCTTTGCTGCATAAACATGAGCGAGCCTTGTTAAGCTGAAGTCAAAGCAAGGGCACTGATATTTACTTACTTTCCAGTGCAAGTTCCCTCTACCTCGGTGAACAACTTCTGCTTGACAATGTTGAGAAGATTGGGTCCAAAATAGCGTGGATGAAGAAGAATTTCATGTTCAAGAGAGACCTGTAAAATCAAAATGCGATACTAAAACAATCCATGCTTAAGAAAAAAATAAAGCCGACCTCACACTAGTCACAGATCTATGAGAATGAAATATCAAAAGAGATGACAGGAAATAAGGAATTGAAGAAATATAATTTTCATGCTTACATTTGATTTTGATTTTGTATGCTCATATGATGTAAACTGTGAAGTGTGATGGTGTCCATCCCACAGCACAGTTTATTTATTTGCAGAGTAGTATTTACAGTACTATGAGTATGAGTATGACTAGTACAGTGGTAGTAAAACTAGCTATATTATGTTTTATTTAAATTTATTTATTATTATATAATTACTCTGAACTGATTTCAACTACATGTGTATGTTGTTCTGTACTTCTTAAACTGTGATTTTTGCATAATCTATTAACTTAACTAAGTAAATATTATTTGTATGAATGTATTAAGTTATTAACTTTTCTTTTTTATTTTTTTTTTATTTGCCAGTACTGGCAATGGCACCCACCTTTCGCTTTAAATGGAATAAAGAACTACTTCACACACACACACACACACACACACACACACACACACACACACACACATACGGTGAAAATTCAAAGACAGGCAGCTTCTGAAACAGTGAAACTGAAAGTGGGACCAAGTGAGTTGTCTTTCTTTCTGTCAAGGACTGGGCTCTGTCAGTGTCAGAGGTGTTGTAGGTCCTGCAGTGATGTGTTTTTTATATTTACATATTTATATTTCATATTCAGTGTCTACATGCATTTTGTTTTCAATTTTGTAATCTTCAACCTTTAACTTTAAGTTTTAATGACTGATATGCTATGACAGTCACAATATGGCTAGGCATACTGGCTCATTCCAAATCCTGTTTCTGGGATCATGTCCTCTGTTGAATGACCAGAATGTATCACTGATCACTCTGGCATGATACATGATTTCTGGTCAGCCTAACATGGAGACTGATTCTTCTTCCAGATACAGTATCATTAGGATTTGGTTTTAAATCAATTATCATTCTTCAGAAAAATATGTGAATTTCATTCACACTCACAGGCTTCTGACTATAACTTTGTATAAGGCACAGGGATAAGACTTGCAGGTGAAAAAGTGTGGCCTAAAAGTCCAAATATTAGTATTATTACATCAGCATACGTGTTTGTTTTGTCATTGTCCAGATTCTGCCTTTCACTGACTGGACTTGTAGTGCATGGTGATGGTGGAGAGGAGTGCAGGGTCATGGCTGAGATGACACTGAAGATCGTCAGCTGTGCATAGCTATACAGTCTTTGATGACGGAGTTTGCAAGTAGCTCTAGCGGTGAATGAGGTGACAACCATAGTGAGCCATAACTATTTAAATCAGTTTTCAGTCATTTTGTGTATACATGGTAACATATCGATGTGGCCAAAATATGTATGGCACCCAAAAAATGCAATATTTATGCAAAATTTTGCAATGAGCATGACCCCTGCATAATTATAATACATTAAAATATAATATAAATACATACACTACAATTACAAGTAAGCAGGTAGTACTAGTAGTAGTAGGCTAAAACTAGTAAAAGCCTATGCCGCTATGGGCTCTAAAATTGATGACATATCATATTATATTACAGCTCATAGGCTTTTTAGTCTTTTGCTTGCTAATTAATGTTTTGGTTTATGTTATGCTAAACATTATTGTTTAGGAGTGCTGCATAAGTAATAACTTGACCTGGCTTGTTTTCATCAGTTACCTTACATTGTGTTTCCAATGTTTATCTAATTTTTGAAGGTTTTTGAAGGAGTTTAGTGTTCTAATACGATGTTGGATGGCAAGTTGTCCCAGTTGTTTATAATAATTAAACTGATGTGTGTGTGTGTGTGTGTGTGTGTGTGTGTGGTGTGGTGTGGTGTGGTGTGTGTGTGTGTGAAGCACTGAAACAACAAATGGAACCGATGTAGATCAGATGGTCTGATTGGACACTATCGTCAGTTAATACTTCCAAGAAAAGAGTCTGTAGATTTAAAACAACAAGCACAACTTAAAGTACATTACGTGATAAAACATCTTGCAGAACTGTGGATACACCGTGCAATATTCGTCTACCCACGCCACCCACGGAGGTCCGTTATTGTGTGCACAGCAAAAGTAGCGCACAGACGGAAGCAGATTACTTTCAAATGAAGTCATGCGTCTTTTCCAACCCGAGTTTCGCATTGACAACAAATGTCTTCAAAATTATTCATTGAGCAATATATCAGCTACAAATTATTAATGCTTCGATGTACATTGTATTTCAGTGAGTGAAAATGTGAGGATGATGTACTTTGGAGTTTTATTTTCTCAAAATGTGAAATTCTCAAACTCAAACTGCGCGTGTCTGAACATGATGGCGGTTTCGTCTCTTCCTGTTACTCAGCTGCCCCACTGACCCAATGAAAAAAACAGTAACAGCAGGGACAGAATGGACTGTGCGTGGATTATTTCTTTATCATAGCTAATGGGGATATCAGGTAAGATGCGTATTTCGCTATTTACCTTTACTTTTGATTGTGGTGCTGCTGTTTAGCCCCTAGCGACGTTGGGTGCTTAGAGATACCTGCTGCTTTCCATTTGCGGTATCATTCCCAGCTGTAAATGCTGATTTTTTTTCATGTTTGATAATATACGGTTAATTGTGTGTACTTTTATTAATTTTCCTACATATATGGCCAACTTTGCACGCGTTTAAAGCGATTGTTGTTTTCAAAAATACAACTTCCGGTCAGACAGGTGCGAACACCCATCATGGAGGCTGCCATGACAACGTGTAAACTGTCAGCAGTCTCGCCGTGTTTTTCTTTTTAAAGATATCACAGTTGTTTCACAATTAAATTTATACTCTTCAATCAAATGGACTAAATTAGCATTTTTGCTTTACTTTCTCCCCAGTCAGTGCATAAATTGGTGTCTGTTTAAACAGTTAACCCTTCGAAGACCTGAAAAGTTGAATTACTTCAAGTATTATTATGCTTGAGGTACTTGCAATATAAAATTAATTACACTTGTAGTGCTTGTAAAGAAAATGCTTGTCTGTTGGTATATATGTGTTTAATGTGAGTGTGTATGTGTATGAATGGATTTGAATTAAAAACATTTCAATATGCCAAAAACAAACAAACAAAAGACATGTTACTACATATAGGCATAGTGTGTGTGTGTGTGTGTGTGTGTGTGTGTGTGTGTGTGTGTTTCACACACACACCACACACACACACACACACACACACACACACACACACAATGCTAAAGTACAAGGGGGGAGGGGGTAATTAAAAAACGATTTAATCTTTTTTTTTACTCTCTGGGTAACACTAACAGAAATTATGTTAGGTTTATATAGAATTTGTACATGCCTTCAAAACAGTTAAATTTCAAGCAGCGTCAAATAGTGTCACCATGAGTGGGACCAGTGTGGAACAGTTAGACTGCTCACAGTCACAGCAAGAACTTATTGGGATTACAAAAGACTTTGCCTGAAAGGCTTATTGAACCATATGTCACTGTGCTGGTAATTTACACAGACTGCTGGTACCAGGAATTCATTTTGAGTTAAGCACTGTGCCTTCCTTGCATACTGACTTATCACGCTGAAGTCATGCCTGAATGGTCGGTAATAATGGCTTTGGTGTGGAGCATTTACCAACACTAAGTATAACAGTGCCTTGCTTTGCTTAAGCTGTAGCATTGTTGTGTGCGGCCTGTCGGTCATTGTTATCCTAGTAATTGCTGATCTCAAATTACTTCCAAAGGTGTGTAGTCAAGCAGTGTGTTAACTGAGACTTCCTGCACTTCTTTGCCTAGATACTTACAGAGCTTTATGGATCTATATACAGTGATTATGTTAGAATCCCAATAATGAGCGTGTTGCTGTAGCTGTAGTGTTGTTTCGTTATACTCTTTATAGGATGAACTGAATTTTGCAGAGAGTGTCATATTTTCATTATTAATTATTATTAATATTTGTAATTATATCATAAACTTATCAGCACCTTTTATCAAACTAGAAACTGGTCACTTCAAAGTTCAAAGCTGAGTAAGTTTATTTATACATGAATATTTATAATAGTTAATATATATAATAATTGATGTAACAAATATATGTGTGTAGCATGATATTATCATATGTTATTATATAAAAATTAAAAGGCAAGAAAAAACACTGTATATTGACGAAGTTTACCATTCTTCTTAAAAATTAAATTCTTTATTTATATTTTTTTACATAATATGCAATTGTGAGCATGATTCTGTGAGAGGAACACCAAGGATTGTATCACTGGGCATGCTGATAGTGATAGTGATCAGTCAATAAGTTAAAACTTCCTAGTACTAATAGTAGTACTTTAGTCCAACAATTCCGGGTAATTTCATAAAGACTGAGCGATACTATTTTTTTCAATTACTGTTTGTTTGGTGATATTTCATTGTGGTCTTTTTAATTTTATGTGCTCAAATTCAAAAACTTTGATTCATGATGGCAGTGATAACTGGCATATAGTTTGACTTTGACTTGCTTTTAATAAGTTTTATTATAATTTACATAATTAATATACTTTTAACTCACTGAAATTATATTCAGGTCACAGGATTTGGAATCTCTAAGTTATGGGCCTTGCAAAAAGTGTTTACAATTTCTCAAGCAGCCTAGTCCTCTGCACCAGATGCAAGTATTTTTTCCAGCCTGCAATAATTAATATTAACATAATTATAATATTAATAACAATAAATTGTGTTTTTGTAAATCAAAAATAATTTGCTTTAAAAAAATATATCTGCTTCATCGGTTCAAAAAGTCTGAGAATGAGACTGTGAGTGTGACTGTGAGCTAGCCATGTGGCATGGCTGATGTGGTAACAAACTGAATGATTTATCAGCTGGCAATGAGTGGCTTTCCTACTCCTAATCCTTCAGCAGCATGGATAGGTCTCTTTAAATAGCACTAGCAAGAAACAAGCTCATGCTGCAGCTGGCAAAGCTAGAGGGCCAGAGAAGTTCAGCCATCATTATTTATTGACTCATCAAGCTCAAAGTGAAACTGACAGTGAAAGCCAGCACAATCAATACCATAACATCACAACATTGACCACATTAGATCAGGTAGATTCATTGATAGATTGATTGTTTTTAAATCTAGCACTGCTAGATTCACTTCATATTAGTGACTGTAGTTTTACTTACACAGCACATTTCAACATTTGGAATATATATCCACTGAAGTGGTGTACTTATGTACATTGCTGTTTGGTTGTTGCCTGGCTGGTGCCACATGAGACTGCTGTCATCACAGCCCACATTCTGTGTACACCATGCAGCCACATGCCAGGTTGCAGTGTTATTTGAAGTCATACATAGTGTGCATACATGTGTGCTTAGAGCTCTGTAACCTGCACTTTTGGCAAAATGACCAGGGTCATTTTACATGCTACTGTGGTGGAATGGATACCAGAGGCGAAGTTGACTGAGGAGAACAAAATTATCCCGCTGAGAACTGAACCTGGAACCTGCAACACCTTATAATATTATACAAATTTATGAGCTGAAGACTGCCCCCAACCTTCTGTCAAGTGTAGTCTTGCAAAAATCTAAAACAAGAATGACTGCTAGTGCTACAGTGCTAGCATTCTAAAACAAGATCCAAACACATAAAATGTTGGATCTTGTAGTCTTACAAAGCAGGCATTTACACAGTCACATTTCACAAGACTGTGATGTCTTTGATTTTTAAACAACTACAGCCAGGTGGGACAATTTTTGGTAACAACTGGACAGGTGCTTCAGGGAGCTACCATTGTACCACTATGGAGGACAGCATGGTTCATTCTCAGCCACTGAGCTGCTACTGTGCTAGTGTGAAGCAGACAAAGACTGAAAGAGAAGGAACAAAAACTATTTAAAAAAACTAAAGAAAGATCAGTTCGTGACACCAGGATTTTGCCAATAACAATTAAGGCCAAATAAAAAAAGTAAATCTGTGTTTACAATATTACAGTAACCCAGCTTGCCCTATAATGTGTTGGTGCAGACCTTCTTTCTTTTTCTTTTTTTTCTTTTTTTTTTTACGAAAATGGCTAAAAAGGAAGCAGAAATGTTTGGGAATTTAATAAATATTAACTTTGTTTGAGTTCAGTAGATGGAAAGACAAGAATGGTTCTCACCTACCTATGTACCCATTGTGTGTGTGTGTGTGCGTGCGTGCATGTGTGCACGCACACGCCTAATGTTACTGACTGTAAACACAGATGTGTTTTTTATTTGGCATAAGTTTAACACTAATAACAGATCATTTGTTTTTCCCTGACAATGCTGCTATCTTCCTCCACTGTTGTGTAAGCCCATTTGTTATCTCTTATTGTGTTGTTTGTAAATTGTGTTTTGTATACTGTATACAATGTGTGTGTGCATGCATTTGGGTGGTGTGCACACGCATACATGTGCACTTGCATATATATATATATATATATATATATATATATATATATATATATATATATATAATATATATAATATATATATGCACTTAGAGCTAGAATGGTCCTTGGCACCTTATTTATTATACTTTCATTAATGCCTGTTAATGAGAATGTACTGCCTTCCATAATTTATCAAATGCTCTGAACTGAGTCATGAATCTTGTGATTTTTTGCAGTGTGTCTATCAACACAACAGCAGCATGAAAACTGTCATGAGCTTCTAGCACTACACTGTGTGTGAGTGTGACTGTGACAAGTCTGACTGACTGGCAACCTTAACAGTACCACTGAAGACATTGCTGCTGTGGGAGGATGGCAGCACAAGTGAATGATTCTGATGGAGGTGGCTCCATGACACCCTCTGAGCAGAGTGACGGAGAGCAGGAGCGAAGTGAACATGACTCTGACTATGAGACAGATGACGGGGAAGAAGAAGAGGATGATAGTAGGTCAGTGGTGGACGCTGTGTGTGTGTGTGTGTGTGTGTGTGTGTGTGTGTGTGTGTGTGTGTGTGTGTGTGTTTTATGTGTCCGTCACATTTAATCTTCCCATGCCTTCAAAACTGCATTAAAAACTCACCTGAGCTACAGTGATACAAACAGTACCACAAGTGGTTTAAATTCTGTCTTCTTTCTTTTTGTGCCCCACTCCCACTCCCACTCCCTCCCTCCCCATTAGATTCCTTCTGTGTGCATGTGTGTGTGTGTGTGGTGTATGAGGAATATAATATCTGATTATATATTAATTTTGAGGTCTTGTGGATACATTTTTGTAGATTTTGTGCTCACCCATGTCACTGTCAGTGAGATACAGCAATGTTATTTATTTTATCTCATTATTATATTATTATTTGTACATGTATAATATATATATATATATATATATATATATATATATATATATGCATTTCACTATTTGTATGGCCTTGTGTGAGTGGGTATGGCTGGGTGTGTGTTTTTTACGGCAGGTTGGTGGATGTACATCATGTAGTTTTGGGACTAGCCCCATGACCACTTGTGTTGCATGTAAAATGATGCGTCAACTCAAAATCATATTTCGTAATTCAGATTATTTCATAATTACCATATTAACTGGGGAGCTGTGGGTGGGGGTGGGACTTACTTCCACTTAAGACAACAAGAGTGACTTTGCCCATTATTTAAGGCAGAACTTTGGTCAAGTATGATGATTACTAAATTAGTAGTTTTGTATACATGTGTACACAGTATATATATAGAGAGAGAGAGATGCTCAAGTGAAAATCCTGACTAACTAACAAAACATTGTTGAACGTATAGAGTTGTATCTTAATTCTTGGTGCTACTTTATTTAATATACAGCAGCGGATTGTGTTAGTGAAGAGCCAGGATAGGGTGAATGATGCCATTTCAGGCACTTGCGCAGATGGGTCATGATTCAAAATCAAATACTGGGACTAGCAGCATTCTGCTGGATACTGACATGCTGAAGCATATGGGTGTGTGTGTGTGTGTGTGTGTGTGTGTGTGTGTGTGTGTGTGTGTGTGTGTGTAGAACAGAATTCAAGTATTACTGGAGTCTTACATAAGTTACAAGACTCATCAATCTGTATGGATCAGATTTCAAGTAATTTAGACTTGTTTTTTTGTTTGTTTGTTTTTCTCAGTATTAATACTGATTACTAGGGCAAAGCTAAGTACTAGTACACACTTGAATTATTGGAAGAAATGCATGGATCAGAATTGAAAGCAGTGGTAGGTTTGCTGTTGTTTCTTTGGGGTGGGGGGGGGGGGGGGGGGGGGTAATGTGTCTGTGTATTGTTTTTGGATTCTTTTTTCTTTAAATTATATGAAGCTGGAGGGTATGACAAATATATTTTAATAAATTTCTATACATGTGCACACTTAAGTATGCAACTTGCAAGTATGCCAGATTTCCTTCCTACCGGAGACCATATTACAGTGACAGTTAATTACTGACCAGCACATCATTATCAGTACTTAGTGTCACACATTACTATTTTCACCTTGTCCCCTTTTGTGTTCTGCTCTGCCATACTCTAGTTCAGTGCATACCTATCATTGTATCCAGCATTTTTCTGTGTTCCTAAGTTTTGGACGGGTGTTTTCCAGGGACAAAAACCTCAACATTATATGGACTGGATATGCAAAACGCACGCCCATTGTCTTGTTCAATGTAAGCAGTGTGCTGCTGAAACGCACAAACTTCAAAACTGTTGGTGGTAAGATATTGGTTTTGTGGTTTTGCATAACATTTACTGGATTGTTTTCGCTTTTTCTCCTTACTTCTTTTCTTCAGTCTTTCTCTCCTTACTTCTTCTGCTTCTTCTTCTTCTTCTTTTTTCTTTCTTTTTTCTTCTCATTAATCATTTAATGTTTTGTCTTTCTCCTTTCCTCTCTTTCTATGTTTCCCAGTATTACTTTACTTTGGTGGTTGGGGTGTAGCTCAGTTGACTCAGCACCAGATCTAACGCACTGCTGAAACAAGTTCAACTCTCCAGTGTGGCACGGGATTTTTCTCCTGGAGTCAGCTTTCAGTGACAACTGTCTTAGTTTTACAGTGTTTGTAGTTGTACAGCCCTCTGTGTGTGGTTGCATTCATTAACTCCTGTGTGCATCACTTCAGTGGCAAGCATCACAAACACTGGCAGCTGCACCATTGTTTGGATACACTGTTGGATACAGCACACATGAGGTCACCCCTCGAAGATGGAATATTGCTGCCCAAGTAGCAGAAGAATTCAAAACAGTCATATATTAGATTATTACAGTATAAATACTATATTCTGTCTATATGCAATATGTCTCTCCAAAAATGGATGTACTACCTCCATGTAAAGAGGAACACAGAAGATGAAGTTTAATTTGACTTATTTGTGCTGTATTATAACTAAACCACACTATGTGAAACTGTTTTGGGGTTCACCAAGTTGCACCACTAGGCTGTCGATATTGTGTTCAGTCAGTTGCAGTTTTATTCTGTGTGATGCATCCTTCTGCTGACAGATGCTTTTTATGGTTTGTTGAAGAGGACAGACAGGAAGTTTGATTCTCTGTTTTCATAGCTGTGTTGCATAATATATACTATAATTTATATATATATATAAATAATATATTTCTTTTTCAGAGCGCTATCATTTGGCCTTCAAGTTTGGTTCCACAGAATGTAAGATTATCCGCAACATTTTGGTGGCTCATGGATTCCATGAGGTTCACCCCAACAGTCCTGACTACAACATTGTGTGGACAAACTCCCATCTGAAGCCCTTCACGCTACGGACCATGACAGAGTTTCAGAAAATCAACCACTTCCCCAGGTCAGTGGTTTAGAATCGACACCGCAAGAGAGTTCATTAGCGCTCAAAATACATAACACAAGTACCTGTAACAACAAAGACCTAAGTTGCTTATGGTAACTCTCACCTGGCATGCACTCTGGGCCTCATTCTGTTTCAGGTCAGTGGTTTAGAAGTTTAAGTAGTGGTAAGTTTGTTATGGTGTTAGGTTTTTGTATAGTGTTGGGTTTTTGCTTTTATCTGTTAGTATTTGTTATTTGAGGAGGGAGAAGTACAGTGTTTCAATAACAAATACCCATAACTGCTCAAGCATTTACATGAATATTGAGCTTGCGTGTTTTACTTGTTTTAATATATATAATTATGTATGTGTCTGTGTGTGCATGCATGTGTGTGTATGTGTGTGCACACGTGTGTGTGTGTGTGTGTGTGTGTGTGTGTGTGTGTATGTAGTGTGTGTGCATGTGTGTGTGTGTGTGCATTGTTTTTTTTAGTTTAGCTATATTTGAAGATTTGTTTTTTTCCTTTCTCGTCTGTTTCTTCATTGTTCTTTTCCACCCTCCCCAATGTGGCAAGTGGGTGCTGCTCTAAGCCATTAATGAATTTTTAAAAATCACATTTTACCCCCTTTTACTAGTTTTAAGTGATATTATAAAATGTTCTGATTTTCTGTATTGAACGTGTGCATTTCTCAGGTCTTATGAGTTGACAAGAAAGGACAGACTGTACAAGAACATTCAGCGCATGCAGCAAATTAAGGTACAGTGCAATCATGTTTGGACGCTTTGGGCAGGAATCTGTTTTTCTGTGCAGTCCTTATCAGAGTTTTGTTGTGCCACTATCAGCAGTTACATTCAGGTGGGCAACTTGTGCAAAATACAGTATTTATTAGAATTAGAATAACAATGATGAATTGTTTGGGATCATTATTTTTTCAATAACCAACAGAATGTGGTGTCATATTTTTATTCTACTAAAACAGTAAAACTGTTTACATAAAACTAAAAGGTCATATTTAAATGGCAAGATCCTTTTTTTTTGGTATTGTTTGTGGCGACAAGACAAATTACAAAGCACATAAAATTACAGGTATTATGACAGTAGAACTAGGACTACCATACTAGAAGTGTCTGGCTTGGTGTGATTGTTTTGCTTTTCACACACCATGGCATTTGTCACCTGTGATTCTGACTGAGGAGATCATATCAACTAAAAATGTTATTAAAATTTTGATTAGATCTTTTTTAATCCTTTCCACAGGGTGTGAAGCACTTCGACTTTGTGCCCCAGAGTTTTGTGCTGCCAGGGGAATACCAGGAGTTTTGTTGTAAGTTTCTGCTTCTTCTTCTTCTTTCTCCTCCTCCCTCTTCTTCTTCTTCTTCTTTTTCTCCTCTTCTTCTTCTTCTTCTTCTTTCTTCTTCTCTTCTTCTTCTTCATCTTCTTTTTCCTTCATCCTCCTCCTCCTCTTCTTCTTCTTCTTCTTCTTTTTCTTCTGTAATAATATTTAACTGTGAATGTCTTGGTTGTTAGTAGTACTGTAGCAACGGCAGATATGTGAGTCGGCCTTTGTGCTAATATCTTCACCGTTGAGAAATAAAGTTCAATCAATCAATCAATCAGTCAATCAATCAATCTTCTTCTTCGTCTCTTCATCTTCGTCTTCTTCTTCGTTTTCTTCTTCTTCTTCTTCTTCTTCTTCTTTCTTCTTCTTCTTCTTTTTCTTCTTCTTCTTCGTATTCTTCTTCTTCTTCATCTCTTCATCTTCTTCGTATTCTTCGTCTTCTTCTTTGTCTTCTTCTTCTTGTGTTTACATCTCCCCCATCCCCATTTTCTTCACTTTCTGTATGTTTCCGTGTTTTTTTAAATTCTGTATCCAGGCACTGGAGGTAGACAAACTGCACATACAGCACATTAACATAATGAACTAGCCCTCCTGAAGGAGCCCTCCTGTGTTGTTTGTTTATGTATGTCCTTTCCTGGAAAGCAAATGTATGCAAAGTATTGCACACCAGTGTTCCATGCAAGTGCAGAAAACCCTTTATGTTTATTTACTTATGGAATGATACTGAATATGGAATGTGGGTTTGACACAAGATTATGGTACTGATGAGAATTGTGATGGTTGCCTTGGTCACAGCTCAGTTCTTGAAAGACCGAGGACCCTGGATTGTCAAACCTGTGGCTTCGTCCCGTGGTCGCGGTGTCTTTCTCGTCAACCATGTGAGTTGGAACTGTCATTTTTCAAGAGGGGCTGTAAAGTGTATAGATGTTTGCATGTGTGTGCATGCGTGTGTGCATGAGGTATTTGTGAACCAGAGTTTTATCTAGCTGTCCTGTTCCTTTCATTTTATAATTCATGTGCCATGCTCCTGATTTGGAACATCGTCAGGGTTCACTGTGGTGTTTTGTTCACTTCGATTTTATTTCTTGGTTTGTTTTTCCATATTCACATTTTCATTTTGTTGCTTTTCCCATTCAGATCCGATATATATATATGGAATTAGCCTTGAGTTGACATCCATGTGTCTGTGTGTGTGTCTGTGCAGCCTGACCAAGTGCCATTAGATGAGAACCTGATTGTCTCTCACTACCTTCACAACCCTCTGGTCATTGATGGTAGGTCACATGTGTTTTGGGAAACACTTTGATTGATTGGTTTGTAATCGGGCAATTTGAGATTGTAAGTGCAAAAGTAATTGCCATCGTTTTCCACTGTCAGCTGAAGACAGATACTTTGTGCTGACAGTCATCAGGTGTAAATTCGCTCCTCGTCAGCCCCACTTCCCGCAGTGTCAGACTTGCCCCTGCTGTTCTGTTGTTTACTCTGGACTAGATCATAGCACCAACCAGCTGAGCATACCTGCTGTTGCAGGGTTTGTTTGCTTACGGCAGTGGAACATCTGGGGAAAAGACCACCCAAAAACCATACAGAGTTGGTCGTAAAAGAGGGCAGTGTTTGGCGAAGGGCTCATTTACAGGGGGCGGGGATAGCTCAGTGGTTAGAGCGCCGGACTCGGGACTGAAAGGTCGCGGGTTCAGATCCCTGCAGGAGCGGCGGGAGAATTTTCTTCTCCGGGGTCGACTTTCTGTGCTGACTCTAATTTCGGTATCCGTTCCACCCCTGTGTTACCGCAGTAGCACGTAAAAGATCCCGGTTATTCTGCCAAAGGGCAGGTTACAGCTAAACACGCATACACCTTACATATGTGGCTTTGCATGAAGTGATATGGTTGTATGGTGTCCACAGAACTTGCGCCAATATGGCTGCAGTTTCATGTGGCACCAGCCATGCCAGCGCTGTAAGTATACACTTCGGTGGATATTCAAAAAACGCGCTATAAAAAGCTAGTCACTCATGTAGAACCACATGCGAGCGCAGTGAGTCTGCTCAAGAGAGTGGAGAATAGCGCTATATAAGTGATCATCAATCAATCAATCAATGAACATAATATTATGAGCAGAAGAGTTTATTAAGCTGTGGTCTTAACAGCAGTGGTCTGTCATTATTGGTAGGATTTTGTTGTTGTTTTTATCAGTGCACATTGTAGCTGAACCGCAGAAGAACAGAGGGAGTGGTGTTTTATGACAGCTACTATACTGGTCAATGACAGGTCCTGTACTGGTCTGTGGCAGTTACTATACTGGTCTGCGACAGGTACTATACTGGTCTATGGCATGCACTATACTGGTCTACAGCCAGTAACATTGCCTATTTCTCAGAGTGTAGTGTTAATAAATGTAATATCAGTAAGGAATTTGTAGAGTGCTTTCACTTTCAGCGACTCAGAGCACTTTACAAATATATTCTTGTACTCGCACAAATCAGTGGCATAATAATACTTATGTAACATACTTATTCATAAACAGTATAATGAAACACACACACACACTCATTCACCAGATCATATGCTCACACACATGCATGTGCACTCACAAATACACACATGCACGCATGCACACACACACACACACACACACACAACCACACACACGTAGGATCATTCACACACACACATACAATACCAATGATAAGGATCAACTCAGTGGTGTTGATGATGTTTTACAGACCTGGTATCCTTATAGTTGTGACAAAAGCACCCCAAAGTATGCCCTGAAACTGATGAATCCTTTTGACAGCTCTCTACTTGTGGCATTTGCTTCACCAGTGACATTTCTTTTTTTCAGGTTTCAAGTTTGATGTTCGTCTGTATGTTGCTGTGACGTCATATGATCCACTTGTGATCTACCTGTATGAAGAGGGCCTGACTCGGTGAGTGCTACACAGTAATAATATATGGGGGTTGTTAATGTCGGTGTGTCAGCTGGTGAAATGGGAACCAGTTTTTGTTGTTGTTTTCTTTGTGTGTATTACCTTGAACAGGGAAAGTTTTATCAGTTTTTTTTTTGTTTTTTTATAGAACTGATCAGTAACAACTGACATCAGGAGGTACTTTGACAATTATTGGCCATAACTTTTTCTGAATACAGTTCTTCACCAACTCAAAAGAAGAAGAAGAAAAAAAGTACATTTTCCCAGGAACATATAACTCGATGAAGCGCTGGTTGCAGCTGTTTTAATACCTGGCATGTTCCAGTGACAAGAAATGTGAACTGGTATCAGACAGCAAATGGTATCAAGCAGTTCATTTTATATGACCTGTGACAGTCATCAGGATGGTTTGATTCTCTGGTCCCGATTTAGGCATGAAGCTGTTTCATGTTCTATTTGTGCCCAACATTTTCATGTCTGTTTCTTGCCAGGTTTGCGACAGTGAAATACGAGCGGAGCACAAAGCACATCCGCAACCAGTGCATGCATCTGACCAACTACAGTGTCAACAAGAAGAGTAACGACTATGTCAAGTGAGTGCAGCACTGCGGGCAGCCTTACCAAAGCTGTTCTCATGGTCAGATAAACACCATATACATGCCAGTATGCATATGCTTGCATTTATGGCTTTACGCGCAGGTGCACACACACACACACACACACACATACGCATGCACGTACGCACACACACACACATGCCCATGCATGCACACAGACGTATAAACTCTCCCCACCCCCCAAGGGTTGGATGTAAAAAAGTGTTGTATTGACTGTTACTTATTCCATTACTTTTGTAAATAAAACTAATGTTCATTCATTCATTTCTTCTCTGTGTGTGTCTCTACTGCTCTCTCTTCTTCTGTCTGTCTGTCTGTCTGTCTGTCTGTCTGTCTGTCTCTCTCTCTCTCTCTCTCTCTCTCTCTCTCTCTCTCTCTCTCTCTCTCTCTCTCTCTCTCTCTCTCTCTCTCTCTCTCTCTCTCTCTCTCTCTCTCACTCTACACACACACACACACACACACACACACACACACCCATACATTTTCTTACTCTCTCATTCTTCTGACACAGATATTTATGATGAGGAAAACCACCACCGTCATCAAAAGTTTATACTGTCTGTATGGGCGGTGGGGTTGGGGCTGATTTTGCTGGAGATGGCCAGTTAATGGTTGGAAGTGCTTGGTGTGCAGGAACGACGACCCTGACGTGGAGGACTACGGCAACAAATGGTCCATGGGGGCCATGCTCCGCTACCTGCGCTCCATGGGCAGGGACACGGCAGGTCAGCATCGCGCAGCACCTCTTGCCTCGCGCTGGCAAAGAACTTGGCCTCTGGGCAGTGTAGTCACTTTGGAAAGCATGCTGTAGAAAAAACATTTTTTTACTATAGTCATTGCATGCACTACGCTCGTCTCCTGACACCCGCATACTGATAATCCAGCAATACAAATGCAAGACTCATGCTGTAGAAAAAAACATTTTATTACTAAAGTCATTGCATGCACTACGCTCTTCTTCTGACACCCACATGCTAAAAATCCAGCAATACAAATGCAAGACTCATGGCTTTCACACTTTTTCTTGCTTTGGACCCTACATGGAATTCACTCATGCACACACGCATGCACACGCACACACACACACACACACACACACACTCTGTACAGACTGACCGAGGTGAAGGACAATGTTGCTTAACTGAAATATTCTGTATGTATGTGCGTCTGCATGTGTGCATGCATATGTATGCCTGCATACACATGCATGTGCAGAAGAGAGGTTTGTAGGATGATGATTTGACTTCTGTTCACAGCTCTGATGATGCGGATAGAGGATGTGGTGATCAAGACTTTGCTATCTGTGGAGCTGTCCATCGCCACAGCCTGCAAAATGTTCATGCCCTTCAGGGGGAACTGTTTCGGTGAGTACCTGTTGCCCCATGCTTGTCTCCGGCACAACATGCATTTGTCGGTACCCAAAATACACACATGCATTCATTCATGCATGTACACATGGCCTCATGCACACCCACACACACACACAAACACACACACACACACACACACACACACACACACACACACACACACACACACACACACACACACACACACACGCATCTATATGCATGCATAGAAACAGACAGACATGCTAATGGAGAAAGAACCGACAGAGCTAAATGTGAATATTGCCAGTTCTTTCAGACATTTCTGATGATGGCGTTTTGAGATGTCTCTAATACAGTTTTTTCAGGTGGTTCTGATGATTGCCTTTCACTGGTTTCAGGCATCTCTGAGGGTAACTATTTCAGAGCTGTCTGACGATACATCTGGAGGTGTCTCTGATGATGGCTGTTGGAGACATGTTTGGTTGTAGCTGTTTCACTTTCAGCTGCCTCTTTCATGTTTGGTTGTAGCTGTTTCACTTTCAGCTGCCTCTTTCATGTTTGGTTGTAGCTGTTTCACTTTCAGCTGCCTCTTTCATGTTTGGTTGTAGCTGTTTCACTTGCAGCTGTCTCTTTCATGTTTGGTTGTAGCTGTTTCACTTGCAGCTGTCTCTTTCTCTTCAGAATACTTTGCTGAGTTTAGGCCAAACCCCACAACCTAGTTCTGTGTCCTCTGTTAATGTTTCGGGGTGATTTGGGATGTTTTTCAGAGTTGTACGGGTTCGACATCCTGGTGGATGACTCTCTCAAGCCGTGGGTGCTTGAAGTCAACTTGTCTCCTTCTCTAGCTTGGTAAGTATAACAGGATTTAGGTAGGTAGTGTTGCTTAATGTCCTCAGATGTCAGTTGACATATTAAGGACAAGCTGAGACCAATGCCAAAGCATGGTTCAATATAGCTTTACGTCCACGGAAACCAGAAGGCTTCGTTAGGACGGACAGCCCAGGACGGCCACCTCAACTCTCACACAGCTCCTGAACTTTGGGACGCTGTCAGTAGGTAGGTAGGTAGGTAGTGATGCTTAATGTCCTCAGATGTCAGTTGACATATTAGGAACAAGCTGAGACCAATGCCGAAGCATGGTTCAATATAGCTTTACGTCCACGGAAACCAGAAGGCTCGTTAGGACGGACAGCCCAGGACGGCCACCTCGACTCTCACACAGCTCCTGAACTATGAACAGGATTTAAGTATAACACTGAAATTAACAGTGTTTAAAAAAAAAAAAAAAAGTGAGGTGTTTTTGTTGTTTTTTGGCTAATAGGGTTCTGTGGGATTTTCTACTATTGCGCCAACAATTTTCTCAGAGCAAAACATGCCAATAGTTCAGACAACAACAATACAGTAATTTGTTTTGCGTGACAGATGTGCTGTGCTCCGCTACAAGCTTCATCGTGTTCATCTTTATTACCGTTATTAATAGAACTTGCCCATGGTTGTTTTCAGTGACAGTCCGCTTGATCTGAAGATCAAAGGCAACATGCTGTGTGATCTCTTCAGTCTGGCTGGTGAGTTTGATAATCTGTCTGCTGATACTTGTTTGTCATGGTGGCAGCCGATGTCTTTCAAAGTTTTCTGTCAAGTGCAGTGTTTGTCCATCCGAAACAGTAAATCTCTGACTCATGTGAAAGGCGGGAGTCCCTGTAGCGTTCAGCGTAGTGTTGAGGCATTGTTAACACTTCCTGCTGGTTAGGAAAAGCTGTGGAATAACCAATTCTAAGACTTCCAGCTGGTTAGGAGAAACTGTGGAGTAACCAATTCTAACACTTCCATTTGGTTAAGAGAAGCTGTGGAATAATCAGTGCTAACACTTCCAACTGGTTACAAGCTGTGGAGTAACCAATTGTAACACTTCCGTCAGGTTAGAAGTTGTGGGGTAACCAATTGTAACACTCCCGGCTGGTTAAGAGAAGCTGTAGAGTAACCAACTGTAACACTTCCAGCAGGTTAGGAGAAGCTGTGGAATAACCAATTGTAACACTTCCAGCAGGTTAGGAGAAGCTGTGGAATAACCAACTGTAACACTTCCAGCTGGTTAGGAGAAGCTGTGGGGTAACCAATTGTAACACTTCCAGCAGTTAGGAGAAGCTGTGGAATAACAAACACTGCTGCAGCTGGTGAATATATTTAACATCATTATACTGTTTCTTTTTCATTCCTTCTTCTTAATTGTATGTGAATCTGCATGTTTGATTGCTATCTTTCCCTTCCCCGTACCACCCCCGCACCTTGAACTCTCTCATTTGGATGGGAATCTGCGCGTTACAAGCCTCATTATTATTATTATTATATGTGCAGGAATCGTGTGCCATGACCCCATGATGCGTTCCCTCCAGCTGCAGAATCGCAGAAACCAAGACGTTGCTGCCAAAATCGCTGGTCGTGCCAAAGTAGGTGTCTGCATCAGTTAACAATCAGTTGACAGAAATGTAAAAAAATGTTAAGGGATAAAATAGAGTTGGGATAATTGTTGATTTTTTTCTTCACATGTTTATTTCGAAGGAAGATTAGCGCGAGGTTGTAATTATATGAATACAAGCTTTCTTTCTTTTTTAGATTTATTTGTATACAGTTCGAACCACTGAGATGAACTCTGCTGATCACAGAATGATTCAAATAGCCTTACTGCTTATTATGCACATATGTTTAACTCTCTTACAGCAAACTTGTGTTAAGCAGTAAATCTGAAACCCCTGTAGAGCTTGTCTCAAGAGGATATCCACTATGTTTGAAGCTGTTTCTTCAACAGATATAAACATTTTGTGGAAAACAGTGGAGCAACAGATGTAGCATTGTAATGCTGTTTCTAATTGATTCTTTATATGTAGGCATATGCAGTAAATATGTATGACATCAGAGGAAGATGAAGATTTTTCTTTGGATTTGTATGTTAGTGAATCTATTTTTTATTTTTTTTCAGAGCTGTGTTCAGGTGACTGGCATTTAATTTGTCAGTTTTTGTCTACTCTTGTTGTTGTTGTTGTCATACTTGTCATACTTTGCCTTTAATTCTCTCTCTCTCTCTCTCTCTCTCTCTCTCTCTCTCTCTCTCTCTCTCTCTCTCTCTCTCTCTCTCTCTCTCTCAGCTTTTTTTGTGTGTAACATTTGTTTAGTATCTGTACTATATCATTTACTGAATTGTGAATACTTTATGCATGATTTTCAGATGCACGTCAAGGTGACTTTGCTTTAGAAAAAAATAATTCTACTCTTCGTCCAGATGAATGCATGAAAAAATGTGTAGCTGTATCTTTCTGTTGTGGGTATCCTGCATTATCCTGATATGTAGTTGTATCTTTCTGCTGGGTATACTGCATCCTCCTGTCATGTCCAGCACGGAGACACTCTGCTAACCTCCAATTGTTTTAAACATTTGAACAGTCTCTTCGCTTACTGTCGTAGTATGGATGTGCAGATATTTTTTGTATCCCCCTGTGATAAATTGAGTTCAATTATTATTTTTGCTGGAGGTGGTAAATTCAGTAGTATATATTTTTTCTCTCTCCTGGAGATGATAGATTGAGAAGTTTATATCTTTCCCTGGATATGCTTTTTTTTTCTTTTTCTTCCCTTTTTATTATTATTTAAAAAAAATTATTATGTATTTTGTTGTTGCTTCTTTGTTGTTTTAATTTGTTGCAGATTTTTTGTTGTTGTTTTACACTTTGTTTTGTTCTAAAAAAATTAAATTATTGTTTTTGGTTTTTGTTTTCAATATTTAAATCCTGCTACGCCACCAGATTTACATTTTTTTATTATTGAAAACGTGCTGATTTGCACGAGAGAAGAAAAAAAATCAACAAAGTTGACTGCCATCATGCCAGCATCCAGAAAAGAGAAAATCTAAGCAGGAGTGCCTCTTTTAATCTTACATTAACAAACTGAGGAATCAGAAGGGCAGTTTTGATACATCTCCATGGGATCAGCATAGATTTTCTCTAACATAAATTCATAGTCATTGTAATTGTTTTCAGGTTATAGAAAGACATGCCATTCAAACTGTAGGCCAGTATGTTTGCGCGAAAAAGGCAGAACTATGCCTAGCTGACTTCTGTACTGCTCATGTAAGCACAGGTGCAGCACTTTAAGGTGACTAGTGCATGTGCTTACATGAAGTTTGTCAAGACATGAATGTTCCTTTGCATTCATTTCAGGCATGTTGTGGGTTAGTGCATGTAGACGAATGAAGTGGAATCCATCCAGACTTTCGGGGCTTTGTCTTTACCTGCATGTCTTGTTACAGTAGAGTTTTCTTTTCTCCAATCAGACTGCTTTTACTAGACCAGTGTCTGCAAGGCCGGTGAGTTGTCTGCCTTTGCTTGGCTTGCCTCCCCTATAGATGTGAACTCCTCCCCACTACATGTGAACTCCCTCACCTGTAAACTTATTTTTTACCCCTCCCCTCCCCTGTGAACTGGTCCCTCCCCTGTAAACATGAACCCCTCCCCTGTAAATGTGAACCCCTCCCCTGTAAACATGAACAGCTCCCCAGTAGATTTGAACCCAATTCTTTGTAAGCTTGAACTCATCCCCTGCAAACTTGAACCCATCCCCTGTAAATGTGAATCCCTCTCCTGTAAACTTGTACCACTCCCCTTCTCTGTAAACTTGAATCCTTCCCCTGTAAACATGAACCCCTCCCCTGTATATGCGAATCTGCTCCCTTGTAAACTTGAATCCTGCCTTTGTAAACTTGACCCCCACCCCTGTAAATGTGAGCCCCTCCCCTATAGTCGTGAATCCCTCCCTCCCCTGTAAATGTGACTCCCTCCCCTGTATATCAAATGGGAACCCCTCCCATGTAAACATGAAACCCACAACCCCACCCCCCGAGCCCACACCCTACAAGCTTGAACCCCCTCCCCTGTAAACCTGAACCACCTCCCCTGTAAACTTGAACTCCCTGCCCTGTAAAATTGAACCACCTCCCATGTAAACTTGAACCCCTTCCCTGTAAGCTTAAACCCCTCCCTTGTAAACTTGAACCACCTCCCCAGTAAACTTGAACCACCTCCCCTGTAAACTTGAACCCCCTGCCCTGTAAGCTTGAAGCACCTCCCCAGTAAGCTTGAACCCCATGTGCTGTAGATGTGAACCCCTCCCTTAAGTTGTAACATGAACCCCCTCCCCTGTAAACCTGAACCCAGTAAAAGTGAACCCCTCACATGTAAACTTAACCCCCCTCCCTTGTAAACTTGAACCCCTGCCCTTGTAAACTTGAACCCCCTCCCCTGTAAACTTAAACCACCTCCCCTGTAATCTTGAACCCCCGCCCCTGTAAACTTTAACCCCTGTAAACTTGAACCCCCTCCCCTGTAAACTTGAACCCCCTCCCCTGTAAACTTGAACCCCTTCCCTGTAAACTTGAACCCCCTCCCCTGTAAACTTGAACCCCCTCCCCTGTAAACATGAACCCCCTCCCACGTACGCTTGAACCCTTCCCCTGTACACTTGAACTCTTGGTAACCGAGATGAGCAGTGGTTTATGGTATATGGCATGCATGTTCTTTTCCCAGTTTGGCTCACTTCAGGAGCTCTACACATTATGATGTACTTGTGTATATGCACTGTCTTTCTTTATTGCGCTTTCAGTACTTCATGCATGCTTACAGCTCAAACGGGTGTTCAGCTTTTTCTTCTTCTCCTTCTTCTACTGTTACATATGTTGTATATGCTTACAGCTCAGACTAGTGTTCACCTTTTTCTTCTTCTCCATCTTCTACTAGTGCCGTATTAGACATTTTGTAGATTAATTTCTACATGTAAACATTTGTTTCAGAGACTGACACTAACAGCAGTTTTATGGGCAGTTCATGTTTACGTACTTCACTAACATGCATGACCTTCTGTTGTTTGTCGGATGCAAATGAAAATTATTGCATCACATGTTGAAACATGATTCTTTGAGACACAGCACGCACTTAAGAGTCCCTTGGACTACTTTAAAGCCTTCATTAAGATTTCTCAATTTGTTAACAAAAAAAATTAATATTAGTGCAGTGCATGCTATGGTTAGTTTTTGGGATCAGCCATTTACAGTATGCCATGGAAAAATATTTCTGTCTTTGATAGTCTTTCAATTTCAGACATTGTAAACACTATTTCAGACACACACCCTTCTCATATAGTACATATAAACATTATAATGCACACCTGTTGTGCACATTTAAATGTGAATGTGAGTCGAATGGTTGTCTGCATGTTTTGATTTCTTTCAACAAAACTAGTACCATTGAACACAAAAGTGAATTCAGATCATGTGACATGTATGCCATGTGTGTGTGTGTGTGTATTTTGGGTACCGTGTGCATGTGTGCATTCAAGTGTTTCGTTTGAAGACATGTCTTTAGTTCAGTTCTTTCCTTTCCAGTCTCCTGCTGTTGCGGTAATTCAGAGTTGTTAAGACATACTCTGGTTTGGGGCTTGTGGTACACGGTGGAGGTGGTAGACCGCAGGAAGATCGCTTTCTAACAAAGATATATATCTATATCTATACACTAAACTTTTGTTGTCCTTCGGTCTTGATTTAAAGAGATGTTCAGCACAGTACAAATCACAAAACAGTACTATGCAATATATATATATATAGAGAGAGAGAGAGAGACCCCTATTTGGTTTGTCACCAGCACATGAAAAGTGTACTGGTATACTAAGTAGCAAACACATGCATACACGCACACATGCACACACACACACACACATGCATATACACAGTATGCATGCATGCACACACGCACGCATCACACACACACACACACACACACACACACACACACACACACACACACACACACACACACACACACACACACACACACACACACACACACACACACACACACACACACACACACACATGAACACACACACACATGGAGCCAAAGGAAAAAGGGCTTAACACTTCAAAACCTTGCAGTGTTTTGTGTTTCCTGGGCCAGCTTGAAGGAGCAGCTTTTATACGGTTGTGACGCTGCTGACTGTTTTGCTTTACCTTACCATGCTGAGGAAACTGCTTGAACCATATGCACTACAGACACTTTCGCTTCTTATTCCAGTATGTTGTGCCTGTTTGCTCTCACCAGTTGCAGTTGAATGTACATGTGGTTTGATGCATCATCCTTTGATATCTGAAACTGTGAAAGTATTGATTTCCAGTGTGGCAGACTTCTTATTCTTTTTTTTCCATCATGATTCTTAATCTTTGCAAATACATTTTTGTGGGCATGCTTTTAAAGACTGTTTGTTATTTGACCTGGAGTGAACTCTGCCTGTTTAAAGCCATGTAGTTTGAATAACCTTGACCTATTTTAAGGTCATTGGAGAGCCTCAGACTAAAAGCAAGAACAGAGAGATGTTGGGGTTTTCTTTTTCTTTTCTTTTTTCTTTCTTTCCTTTCTTGAATGTGAAGCTGCTCAGAATTTACTTATTTCTCTGCCACAGTGATGCAAATGAATCCTGTGAGCTCTCTTTGTTGCATTTCTCAAAATACAATGCTAAACCTGTTTTATTCATTCTTCTTCTCCCCACCCCCCTCTCCACACCACACCATGCCCAAAAAAGTGGGGATATGGATCATTATTAATAGGCATGGTTTTGTGCGAAAAATGTAACTTTTGCTTGACATTTGTATGGTGTTTGCTATTTACATTAGTCAAATGTAGCATAATGGGAGATTGTAAGGGATTCGTATGGTGTTTGCTATTTTCATTGGTCAAATGTAGCATAATGGGAGATTGTAAGGGATTCGTATGGTGTTTGCTATTTACATTGGTCAAATGTAGCATAACAGGGATTGTAAGGGATACAGCAACAAGTAAAATGTTCACTACTTTTTTTCTTTTTTTGTTGTTGTTGTTGTTGTTGTTGTTATGATTATCATTATTGCAGTACAGCTGGTGGTACTTGTAAAAATACCTACTTTCAGGGTGGTCATGTTGTTGCAGCTTGGCCATGTTTGCATTTGAAGGTATTGCTGGGGGCTGGGGATTAAGTTGTGGGCTTCCCTTGGACTCTCTAACAGTAACAGACCGACTCTCCATGTACTCTGTCATTTGTTTCTGAGGCCTGGGGAAAACACTGATGTCACCGTTCCATTTAATTTCTCTCTTGAATGCCCCTGTCAGTTGCCGGTATAAAAATTCATTAAATGACATGACTTATTTGGCCGGTTTGGCCTAGCGGTAAGGCGTTAGGCTGGTAAGCGGAAGGACCTCGGTTCAGTACCACTTCGGCTCTCCTAGCTTTCTCTTCAAAAAGGTTGTGGTTTGTGGACACTGTCTCGAGACTTTGTCCATCACTTCCTACTGAAACATTAAAATGGCTCTCATCGCTGCCCACCTTAATGCAGGAATCATTCTGGTGGTGACAGTGTAGCGACAGGTATATAATCTCCCTTTTCCCCTACCTCCATACCCCCTGCCCCCCACCCCCCTTCTCTCCGTCCCTAATGAGCCTTATGGTTTCTGTGGACGTTAAGCACCATGTTTACTAATGACTTATTTTCCATGCTCTGTTGAGGATAATTGTTACTTTAACAAGAGAATTCATACTTCTTAGAAGCTGTAGTGTGTGATGTTACTGTAACTTTTCTCATCTTTTTTTGTTTAGTTTTTGTTTTTTTAGTTTTTTTGTTTTATTTATTTTTGTTTTTTTTGGTTGTTTGTTTGTTTTGGGTGTTTTTTTAGCGCATTGTTGCCCTCAGTAATTAAACTAATTATGGTAGTTGATCTTATACAGTTTGTGTAGCAGCTCACTCATTCTTTTCTACTGTGTGCATATATTGACATTTTCCCTTCTCAAACGGCTCGTTTGGAGTAGACCCTGTTGGTTGGCAGGATGTTACAATCCAATTACTAACATCAGAAATGGCTGTTAACTGTCAATTCTGAGCAACCTTTAGTGAAATTGTCACACAGTTTTGTTGTTGTTGTTGTTGTTTTCCACTGCCACAAATTTTGAACATGTCACATAGATTCTAGTATGTTTGTGGACTTTTTATTTTCATGAAATTCCAACTGATCCGTTGATTATTTTTTTCTGTTTGCACTTAAACCAAACATACAGGCAAGCATCAGGCATTACAGCAGGTTGGAGCATTGAAACACAAACTTCACTGAGTAATTCAGTCAAAAGGGGCATACACTTTTAAAGGAACATTGTTTGATTCAGTCAGTCACTAAGTACCTTTGACACAAACTGTAGCAGTCCTTCAGGTTGATTGTAATTTGTTTTAAGGTAGTTTACATTTTCCTTTGTCCTGCTTCTTCTTCTTCATCTCCGTCTTCTTCTTCTTCTCTCTCTGTCTCTCTGTGTCTCTGTCTCTGTCTGTCTGTCTGTCTGTCTGTCTGTCTGTCTGTCTCTCTCTCTCTCTCTCTCTCTCTCTCTCTCTCTCTCTCTCTCTCTCTCTCTCTCTCTCTCTCTCTCTCTCTCTCTCTCAACTCCTATTTTCATCACCCCTCCTTTTCACCACCCCTCCAGTAATAACTTTCACTGGATATATTCCACTTTTTTTTTTTCTTTTCTTTTTTTCTCTCTCTTTTTGTGGGTCATGTTTTCTTCTGTATTTTCTCCCCAGTTTTTATTTCTTCCATTTCAATTTCAGTGGAACAGTTGCTTCTTTTTTCTTTCACTTTTTTCAAATATTTGGTAATACTTACAGATCTATGCCATTGAACAGAGTATTTGCCAGTAAGATGTGCAGCTACAGTTATGATTATCCATAGTAGTGGCATTTTTCACTTTTATTGTATTGACCAGTGAACTGGAGCTTTGGAGTGAGTACTGTGGTTGATAGGCTGTGTGAAACTGAAGGGGAATTGCAAAAGCTTACAATGAAAAAGGTTCATGGCATGTCTAACTGTTTTTATTCCTTATGGCCACATCATTGCTTTGCATCCAGTATTGTATGTCATCCAGCTATTATCTTTGCCCTGCTTCATTTGCTCTCCAGTTGTACATGATGCAACTGTCATCTTCATCCTGCTTAATTTACCAACCAACTACATGATCTAGCTGTCACCATCATCCTGTTTCATTTGTCGTCCAATTGTACATGATCCAACTGTCACCATCATCCTGCTTCATTTGCCATCCAGTTGTACATGATCCAACTGTCACCTTCATCATCTTTGTCCTGCTTCATGTGTCATCCAGTTGTACATGATCCAACTGTCACCTTCATCATCTTTGTCCTGCTTCATTTGCCATCCATTTGTACATGATTCCAGCACCATCTTTATCATCTTCATTCCCGTTCATTTGCCATCTGGTTGTACATGATTCATCTGTCATCGTCATTGTCTTCATCCCCCTTTCCATCTGTCACCTTCATCATTTCCATCCCCCATCATTTGCCGTCAGATTTTTCTGGAAGAGGAAAGATCAAATACAGATACCGTTGACTCTGAATAGCAGCATTTGTGATAATGCTCACAGTTCTGAGTGCTGTTTTTTCTTCTCTTCTTAATTTTTAACATTTTTTTATAGCTTTAGTTCATTTAATTGATGTGTCATTTTTTCCACTCTTCTTTCTTCACAGAAAACGCGACCCCTGTCAGCCGGCTCCTCGGGCAAGCCGGGCTCGGCACAGGTGGGGAAGACCGGCATGGCGGGCTTGAACAGTGAGGAGATCAAGATCGTGCGCCGCGTCAAGGAGGAGGAGCAGAGGAGGGGCGGATGGATCAGAATCTTCCCCGGCCCAGACACCTGGGATGTTCATGGGTAAATCAGCGGAGTCCTTAATAAGGCACAGGAATGGGAAGGGGGGACAGGGTCAGGATTTCCCCCGGCCCAGACACCTGGGATGTTCATAGGGGCAGGGATAGTTCAGTGGTTAGAGCACTGGACTCGTGATTGAAAGGTCACAGGTTCGAATCCCTGCAGGAGCAGTGGGAGAATCAGGATTTTCCCCAACCCAGGCACCTGGGATGTTCCTGGGTACCGGGTAAATCAGCTAAGTCATTAGCAAGGCACAGGAAGGGGGGGGGGGGGGGGGGTAGTGGATGGATCAGGATTTTCCCCAGCCCAGATGTTCATTGGTAAATCAGCTGAGTCATTAAGGGCAAAAGAATGGGAGTGGGGGGGGGGGGAGCTCAGGATCTGTTCTGGGCTTAGACACCTGGATGCTATTGTTAATGAGAATTCTCTTACGTTATTGATATGGCAAAGAACAAAAAAAGTTGACTGCTTACTCCTTTTTTAATTTTATTTCTCATTTTGATAATTTACCTGAGATGTAGCTTTCTTTGTAGTAATTTGATACCTGAAACCAAACGACTTTCCCCTTGAGGCAGTCATCAAGTACTGTCTCCTTGTGAGTACTTTCAGTCCCAGAATCTGTCAGAAAAGAACACAATTCTGTGGCACTGAACTGCCATCAGAATTGCATGTTAACCAAAAGTTAATACCAGTTGGCTTTAATAGTGGAACATCTACAGTTTTGTTTGTTTATTTGTACATGTACTGGTCTATTACATACACATGTGTGGTTATGTATGACAGTTTTACGTGTGTGTGTGTGTGTGCGTGCATGCTTGTGTTCACACAAGCTTACAGAAAAAAAGAAACACACAAAGGTGATATTTGCAAGGCAAATGAATGACTGTTTACTTTCTGTGTTCCCAGAGCCTTTTTGCAGTTCAACACAACTCACAACCTCATGCTGCACCAACGCTTCTACCCAGAAAGGTGTGTTCTTGGATTGCAGTATCCCACTGTTTTTGCTCCTTTGTCAACACAACAGAAGAGATGACATAGTTATTGTGATGATCAGTTTGGGATGTTTTGCAAACGTGAATGGTTTGATTGTTTTCAACACTGTCTGTGTGATAAAAGGTTGATTTTTGCATTGTATAGTACATATTGAACTTTATCTATTTATGCTTTCTCCAGCGTCAGCTTTCAGTGCATTTATTTCATTAACTGTTCCACCCCTTAGTTATCCATGTAGCATGTAAAAGATCCAGGTCATTCTGCCAAAACTGGCAGTGGCAGGGTACAGCCAAACATGAATACAGGTAACAGATCCGGGTCATTCTGCCAAAACTTAGCCAAACATGAATACAGGTAAAAGATCCGGGTCATTCTGCCAAAACTGGAGTGACAGGTTACAGCCAAACATGAATACAGGTAAAAGATCCGGGTCATTCTGCCAAAACTGGGGTGGCACGGTACAGCCAAACATGAATACAGGTAACAGTTCCGGGTCATTCTGCCCAAACTGGGGGTGACAGGTTACAGTTAAACATAAATACACCCTTTAAGTGTGAACCTATACTTCAGTAGACAAAAAAGTTGATTGTCTACATAGAACAAGACAAGACCCCTTTTTTTTTTTCCTTTGTTTTTTTTTAGTGACCAATACTTGCTTCAGTCAAGATCATAGGTGTATGACTGTCAAAAAGAAGAGAGAACTGGGCAGAACCATGACACTGGTTTTTGTTGTCGTTGTTTTTGGGTGTGTTTTTGTTTTGGTTCAACTTTAGAATTGAATGATTCAGTGACTTATTGTAAGTGAAGCATGGTCTTTCTAGTTTTGCCTACTTTCTTGTTTGTACTTTCTTCCCCAGGAGTGTAAAGCAGATAAGCATTACCGTACCTCTCTTCTTTTCTTTTTTTTCTCCCTCCAGGCACAAGGTCGGAGGCACAAAGTCACCAGCTACCAGTTTGTCATCAGCTACAAGGTCAAGGTCAGCTCTGTCAGTTGCATTTTTTCTGTCTCATTAGGCTATGAGTGTCGTCTGTGGAAGTTGTAGACCGCTTCTTTTGCCTGCTTATTTGCTGGGTTAAATGTTGTGTAAATCTTTTGGTCTGGTTGTGTGTTGTGGGTGTGTGTCTGTGTCTGTGTAAGTGCGTATGTCTAGATGTGTGTCTAGTTGCTTGCATCTGTGCGTATGTGCGAAGGTGATCCCTGTTTAAAGATGATCAGTCTTTCGAAGTGTTGAGGTGATTATGTGTGTGTGAAGGTGACCATTGTGTGCATATGTGAAGATGGTCACCGTTTGCACATGCGAAGGCGATCACTGTGTAAAGGTGGTCAGTGCTTGTGTGTGTCAAGGTGATCATTGTGTATACATCTGAATGTGACAATTGTGTGTGTGTGTGCATGTGTGCAGAAACGGATACCTTCAGGTGACGGGCACATCACACAGCAAAGTGGACTCAGAGGTGAGGCTAATTCATCAGCTAGGTCAGTGCCATGAGTTTCTTTACTCAGTGTAGCTTTCTTATTCAGTGTGTTCTCTTTCGTCCAGCAAAGTGGACTCAGAGGTAAGGCTAACTCATTAGCCAGGTCAAAGTCAGAACCTCACGAGGCATGATCCAAACACAAAAAGGTTCAAATTAATGCTTATTTATTTTAACACGGACACACAGTATCACAAGGCATGAGTTTCTTTATTCAGTGTATCTTTCTCATCGCAGCTTGTTCTGTTTCACCCAGCAAAGCGGACTCAGAGGTAAGGCTAACTCATTAGCCAGGTCAAAGTCAGAACCTCACAATAAATAATAATAATAAATAATTCTTATAAAGCGCTATTCTTTAACCAGAGTTAAACTCACTGCGCTGTACAAACATCTTATCACAAAAACTACATTAGCATACATTTCAGCAAACAGAATCTTAATTATTGTAGCTTAAATTACCATTATCGCCTATCGAACATTAGACACACACACACAACAACAACAACAACACACACACACACACACTCATAATGACATGCGCACACCAGTCTCCGCTCATCCACTCATATAGCAATTAACAAAATATTAATGATCTCAAACAACAGCACCAATTTGAATCTGTCTTTTCACCCACCCAACCCGTGCCTCCTTCTCTTACCTAGATCTCTCATGCTCTCTCCCTCCCCCCCCACCACCACCACCACCACCACCACCACCCTCCCTTCCTTATGGATCTCACAAGGTATGAGTTTCCTCCTTCAGCGTAGCTTTCTTAACACAGTGTGTTATGTTTCACCCAGCAAAGCATAAACTATAAACTGTGAAGTGAAAGGAAAGGGAAAGTGGGAAATCAGATGTGTATGGTTCTGTGTAGATTTTTATGGAATGAGCATTTCATTTCAGTATTACTGGTGAGAAGACTATGGCTAAGTCTTGGAGGCAGGTGACTGTGGGTCACACCTAAAGTGCAAAATGACAAAAGACCCACTGATGATGGTAATTGGTAGAGAAGACAACAGTTTATGGGTCACACCTAAAGTGCAAAATGACAAAAGACCCACTGATGACGATAATTGGTAGAGAAGACAACAATTTATGGAGCTCACCTAAAGTGCAAAATGACAAAAGACCCACTGATGATGGTAATTGGTAGAGAAGACAACAGTTTATGGATCTCACCTAAAGTGCAAAATGACAAAAGACCCACTGATGATGGTAATTGGTAGAGAAGACAACAGTTTATGGGTCACATCTAAAGTGCAAAATGACAAAAGACCCACTGATGACGATAAATGGTAGAGAAGACAACAGTTTATGGGTCACACCTAAAGTGCAAAAGACCCAATGATGACAGTAATTGGTGGAGAAGACAACAGTTCTCTGCCACTTCCCTGTTTCTCTTTTCTACATGCATGAAAATGTGTAAAGAGTTGTGTTGATTATGTGTTGTTGTTTTTTATTCCAGAGGACAATTGAATCCTACACACTCGCGTTGGTTCGAGCCAGGCAATATGAACGCAAACTGGGCACCAGATCTCGACGCAAAAAGAAAGGTTCTCGACGAAAAGGTGTGCAGACCTCCTTAATCATGAATCTGTGCAGAATTTGCATCTTTTTCTTTTAGCATTGCTGAGGCAAAGGCTCTTTTTGTTGCTGTTTTTTGTTTGTTGTTGATGTTGTTTACAAAAACATTATTTATGTTAATCTTTTGAAAACTGAGTTCAAACGAATTTCAAGTGGCTGCTTCAGACTGATCAGGGGTTTTTTGTTTTCGTTTTTCCAGTTCCTTGATTTTTGTATGAAATAAATAGAATTTGATTTCTGAGACCTTTCGGTGGTCTTTTTCAATGTTGCAAAATGTATTAGTGCCGCACAGTTTTCATGTGCTTTAGTTCATCACTGTGCTGAAAACGCTCATCTAAAGGGACTGTGCATTACATGTGGTCAGACACTTGCTGTCTGAGCATTTCTAGTTTTTCATGTAAAGTAGTGTCACATCAGACGTCTCCCAAGAGTGCAGTGTGTTCAGAAAGCAGGTCACTGGTGTAGGGGGTTAACAGCATCATGATGCCGTTGCTGTTCCAGACTTACGTCCTCGGCTAGTGCAGGGCGTTCCTGATGATGAAGAGGAAGGAGAGAACCAGTCTGATGAAGAGGACGAGGTAAGGGCAGACAGGCTCCATCCCTGGCCTTTCTTCATTTGACTGTTTTAGACTCCAGTTGGTTGAGTGTTGCCTTACACCCACAGAAACCGTAGGCTTATTAGGGACGGTCAGTTTGATGTTTGCCACAGGACAATGGCAGACATTTTAATTTGATGGGGGGACGACTCAGTGAGTTGTGACTGAGAATTGTGCTGTACATCTTCCTACTTCTTCAAGTGGTCTAGAGCCATCTGGAAATCAAGGCTGAAACTCCTTTTTTTTTTTTTTTTTTTTAAATATGTGGTTTCTGAACCAGGATTAAGCTCTGAAGTTTCAGTTTTTGCAGCAGTAATTGAGTCTTTGGATCACATGAAGAAAAGTTAGCAGTGTGTAACAGTTAAAATTTTCAAAGCACCTGAAAACCTTTTTTTCTTCTTCTTCTTCTTAAGGACACCGGAAAGCTATAAAACATGCACATTTGCTGTGGACTCTGATGATGTTAATGTAAGCAAAGCAAACTGAGTCACTTTGAGTGGTGTTCCTTTGAGACTCACACGTACATGCAAGTGACCGCTGATTCCAGGGGGATGGCAGAGGAAAACAGGATGATGCTGAAGACAGAAATAGCCGGACGAATGTCGCCGCCTCTGTCTCGGCCTCAGGCTCAAGTCAGAATCCCCCGGAGGGGTCGAGCTCTCAGGAAGCAGCAGAAGTCAAAGTTCAGGAGGTGAAGGTCGAGGCCCCTCACCCTATGCCTCCACCTCCACCTCCTCAGCCGCCTGAACCCAAGTACGACGTGGTGGACTTGCTGGTCAAAGGCGGCACACTGTCGAAAGTTCAGGCGCGGTCGGCATTTGCCATGTACTTGGTGCGTGTTCAGCAGCGTCTGATCTCAGAAAGTGGGCCTTTGATGCAGGATGATGTGGATGCTTTGAATGAGCAGATGGTGGGTATACTCTTGGTGTGCCAAATGCTAGTAAAGGGTATGGCGGTTTCATTAGTGTGTTTGTGTATAGCATGTTTTGTTTTATGTCTGGGTGGGGACTGGTTTTGTCAGTTGACTTCAGAAAAGGTTGACATATGAGAAGAGTTTTGAAATGTGAATTTGCCTATGACAGGGTTTGATTGTCCTGGCGTGACCCTGTGCGATTGACAGGACATTAAAATCCAATTTACTAACTAATTTCATTAGTGCAGTGTTTGTACTGGACCTCCTGATGAACTATGTCCTGAAGGAGGTCTTGAGCATTGATGCATCACAGGCCCTATCAACAGCAAATATTTTAAAAAATCATAGACACACAGCTGTTTTTCAGATGAAAAGCCTAGTCTTTCTGTCTTGTTTGTTCAAAATCAACATTTGTTAGAGCTGCTAGAACACAGCCGTGAGTGCTGCCTTTGGCCTATTTAGAAGTCTGTTTCTGTCATCATGAACAAGGCCAGCAGGTGTGGCAACAGTGTTGATTACATCATGAGCCCACCCTTCTCTGCTCTTCGTGGGTGAAGAGTGAAACAGCATGGCTGCACCCTAAGGAGCTCAAATCTGAAGCAGCAAAGTGCTTAAGATGCGTAAATGTGAACAGAACAACCCCCCAAAGCCTGCAGTGGAAATGTGTGCAAGTGTTCTATATTTTCAGGCCAGCCCCAGTCGTTGTGTTCCCTTTCAAGCTCTCAGAGCAGGAAACTGCACATGCTGTTAGGGAGTCTGTTCAGACAAAACCACTCAAAAAAGCCATGTCTGAACAGCTTAGCGTTTGTAGTACCTGAGTACTTTTGCGACCAAATTTTCTGGCAAGAAATGATTTGTTGTTTCTTTAGTCCCAAAGTCTGTGTGTGCAGAAGAGTTTGGGTGTGTGCAGAGCAGAATGTACCGTGATTGAATAATGACCCATTATGTTGAGTGGATCAAGTTGATGTGGCTTAATTATTAGTCTACTCCCTTTGTGACTTCTGACATGTGACATATGTTCTTCATGTGAGATCCTTACATCAATGCTAGAGTTAGTTTGCAGCGTACAAAAAACAAAACAAAAAAAACTGCCCTTCTGGTCGGCTAAATGGCACCATTTCTTTGTGTTCTGATCTTCTGTTAGCTCTCTTGAGGTCACACTCCTCAGTCTGCAAGTTGAAGCACTGCCTCATGCTCTGACATTCTCTTCTGTCCAGTGCATTGTCACCCTTCTCCGCATCACTCGGAGTCCCAGCACAAGACACAGCATGACAGTTCCACAGAGGGAGAGAGAGAGAATGTCACAGTGTGAATGTTCCACAGAGGGAGAGAGAGAGAATATGACAGTGTGAATGTTCCACAGAGGGAGAGAGAGAGAAAATATCACAGTGTGAATGTTCTACAGAGAGAGAGAGAGAGAACATCACAGTGTGAATGCTAGCATTGCCCCAAAGTGAGGTTTGTTCAAATGCTATATTTTGAACTGGTCAGAATACACTGTTTATCATGTCTCCAGGACCTTGTGCTGAGATTCCTTAAGCGGGCAGCTGTCAACTTGCAACAGACATTCCGTGTGGTTGTTCCGAGTCGAAAGTTGCCGCTTGGGGACCGGCGTCGTATCCTGGCCAAGCAGCTGGGTGACTTTGTGCACATCTACAACAGGGTACGGCATTTGGGGCTGGCCGCTGGCTGTCGCGTGCAGCTTACGCAAAGCCTGTGGTGAACGCAGATTGATCAAGCGTTCAGTTTTGTTGTTCTTGTTTTGAGCTCAAAATGGTGTTCTTCTTGGACTTTAAACTTTTGTTACAAGTAGACAGTGGAAGTCCACCAGGAAGCATAATTATTGATTCTGAAATGGTTGAACATTTGCTCATAACTGTTATGAAGTCTGAAGTGTTTGGGGAATAAACTGTTAGCAGTAGCCAACGGAAGACCACCAGCAAGCATGATTATTGATTCTGAAATGGTTAAACATTTGCTCATAACTGTTACGAAGTCTGCAGCGTTTGGGGAATAAACTGTTACAGTGTTAGTAGTAGCCGGCGGAAGTCCACCAGCAAGCATGATTATTGATTATGAAATGGTTAAACATTTGCTCATAACTGTTATGAAGTCTGCAGCGTTTGGGGAATAAACTGTTACAGTGTTAGTAGTAGCCGGCGGAAGTCCACCAGCAAGCATGATTATTGATTATGAAATGGTTAAACATTTGCACGTCATGAAGTCTGGTGTTTTGACTTAGGCTGCATCCTTACCTTTGCGTGTGCGTGTGTGTGTGTGTGCTTGTGTGTGCAGGAAACGGACCAGCTGAAGCAGCAGATGAGATCAGACAAACACAGCCGGGTAACACGGGACACGGAAAGTGAAGAAAGGCTTGATGAGCGCAAGTTTGAAGTGTTTGTCTCCACTGCCAGGTGGGTTGAGCCGAAGGACTTGGTTTTCAAGTCAGCGATTTAGCTGTTTAGACTTCCTGTTTTTCTGGCATTGCCAAGCAGTTAGGCAGATGACAGCTTAACAGATAAAAATGGCACGCAGGTGGACATGCATTTAGGTTCGTCGGGTTCCACTGGGGACCCCACACTTTCTTTCTTCATCCAGGTGGTCAGACCTTGGCATGTCTTCAAGGGTGATAGTGGATGAGTTTCCTGATTTGATAAAAAGCTTGAGATTTTTTTTGATTTTTTTTTGCCGAAGCATTGGATTTGTTAGTCTTTCAAACTTTGTATGATAATAACTTTTACTGAGCTCTGCCTGTTAAGATCAGTTTGGACGGACCTGATTTTATTTCAGATTCTTACGGACCATTGTTAAGAATATTCCGCAGGGAGGTCATGTTGGGTCACGAAACTGAAAGCAAGATTGACCTGCTTATGGCATGGACACTCTCATCATCAGAATGATTTCTGCATAAAAAATATCCATCAACCCCCCCCCCCCCCCCCCCCCCCCCCCCCCCCCCCCCCTTTCCTGTTCTTGTCCTTTTGTGTAAAGTGCACGTCATCATCTTGTTCATTCAGCTGACGAGGGTTCAGTGTGGTTGTGTGTTTGCAACATGTGCAGCATGATTGTGTGTTTGTGGCATGTGATTGTGTGTTTGTGGCATGTGATTGTGTGTTTGTGACATGTGCAATGTGTGTGTTTGTGATTGTGTGTTTGTAACATGTGCAATGTGATTGTGTGTTTGTGATTGTGTGTTTGTAACGTGTGCAATGTGATTGTGTTTGTGGCATGTGCCTGTGATTGTGTGTCTGTGATGTGCAGTGTGATTGAGTTTGTGACACATGCCCATGATTGTGTGTTTGTGACATGTGCAATGTGATTGTGTGTTTGTGATTGTGTGTTTGTAACATGTGCAATGTGATTGTGTGTTTGTGGCATGTGCCTGTGATTGTGTGTTTGTGACACATGCCCATGATTGTGTGTTTGTGACATGTGCAGCGTGATTGTGTGTTTGGGCATGTACCTGTGCTTGTTTGTGACGTGCAGCATGATTGTGTGTTTGTGACATGTGCAGCATGATTGTGTGTTTGTGGCATGTACCTGTGATTGTGTGTTTGTGACATGTGCCCATGATTGTGTGTTTGTGACATGCAGCAAGATTGTGTGTCTGTGACATGCAGCAAGATTGTGTGTTTGTGACATGTGCAGTGTGATTGTGTCGTGATTGTGTGTTCATGACATGCGCAGCATGATTGTGTGTTCGTGACACATGCTCATGATTGTGAGTTTGCGACACGTGCCCGTGATTGTGTGTTTGTGACACATGCCCGGATTGCCCTGTGTCTCAGTGAGGGTGAACTGGAGGAAGTCTTGACAACCTACACCAAGCTGAACAAGTCAGCCAGCATCTTTCTGGGCAGCAACACGTCTTCGAGCATTCCCACCAAACCAGCCCACAACCCAGTGCCTGCCCCCTCCCTGCAGCGGGCTGAAATGCTGCACCGCCGACGCGAGGGCAGCGATGTAGACTCCAAAGGCTCAGCACCTGATGATCCTCACAGAGGTAGGGGAAGAGGTTCGAGTCCTAATAATAATAGTGGGTGCTTAGAGCACCTTACCCATGCTGGTCCGAAGCACTTACAGATTCTCTAACTTCTTCACTGTCCCAGGCTGTAAAATGTCCGGGCTGAAAGGTGCTCTCACACACACACACAAAGCCTGCAAACAGTGTATTTTCCAGTCCGATAACTTTCAATACTGTACATTTTGATGAATTTTTTTTTTCACTAAAAGTGAAAACAAAAAAGGCTTAAGGATTTAAATTACGCATTTGTATTGGTCGCTTTTAACTGACCGTGAAAAGGTTAAACATACACATGTTGACAACAAAGATTCGAATTCATATCCACACATGCATGCATGCACGCACACACAAACACACATGCACACACACATGCATTACTGAACCATTCCTAGGATGAGCGTCTTCTGTTTATAGCTTTTGTTTGTTTGTTTGTTTAAATTGTCTGTTGTTAGGTTGATTTAGAACTTAACCCCTTCACTGCCACAGCCTGTAAAAATTCCAGGCTGAAAATGCCCACACACATGCCTGCAGACAGAATGTTTGTCCGGTCATGTAAAATGTCGACTCTCTCTACTGTGCATTTTGATGCAAATCCTTTCAAATGCTAATGCGAAGGAGAAAAATGGGTTTTAAGGATTTTATTTCAGACTTTGTTGATCAGGTTTGAGTGATGGTGTAGTAAAAGTGGCTGTGGAAGGGTTCATCTGAGATATGTATGCCTCCTCTTAATGCTTATTTCCAAAGAACATTATGCCTTGATTAAACTTTACTGTAGACTGTACAGGTTACAGTTTGAATCTTAACCTACTGACTCATTTGTAGACAGAATATTGCCATGGATTCCTCTGGGCCTCTCATCTCAAAGGGAGAACATGGTCTCAGATAGTGTGCAGGATGGAGCAAAACCAGCTGAGCGCAAACCTTTAGTTTGTTTGCTCTTCTTCACGTAGCCTTAAACGTGCAATTGAACCCACCACCTACACTGACCCATCAACACACACACCAGCAAGCATGAAGACAGTACATTGACCAGGACCAACAGAACTGCTGTGCAGGTGCAACTTTCACAAAGACAGTGTTTTTAATTTTTGAACTATTAAACTTGTGTCAAAGTGAACAAGAGTTGAGGTCACTGGCAGTCAAAACTGCAGGCAACGCTGCACTGGGTTTGTTCTTGAAGTTTTTGCGAACCATTGATACAAGTGCTTTAGATCGATTAGAAGAGAAAGAAGAAAAGTTGAGTAACAGCATGTACTTGTACCGTTTTGCCTGGATAGTTACTTAGCAGTTAGCTCTGATATACAAGCCTACGTGGTTGACTGGGCTCAAAACAT
Organism: Alviniconcha marisindica; assembly: GCA_018857735.1. Taxonomy (NCBI): domain Eukaryota; kingdom Metazoa; phylum Mollusca; class Gastropoda; family Provannidae; genus Alviniconcha; species Alviniconcha marisindica. The sequence goes on from JABMCL010001050.1 coordinate 253,361, forward strand.
CAACTAACTTAGCAGCATCAGCACTGAGAACATGCATGCTTATTTCAAAGTGCAAATAGTTCAGAAGACTTCATCAGTAATTGGCCGTTTTGTTTTTAATTGCATTCTTTTCTTTCTTTTCTTTTTTTCCTTTCTTTTTTTCTTCTTCATTTTAGTGCTTCATAGTTACTTTTATTTTTGACTGATTCTCTCTGTGCTGACTTAGTGCGTAGTGCCTCCTCTTCGGATATTCGTGAGACGGGAAATGGGGGGCCTTACTCCAGACCCCCCTCTGCCTCTTCAGCGTCCTACATCAATGCCGTGTCCATCTACTCTCAGAAGTTGAGTCGACCACGCTCAGCCAGTACCTACAAAGCTCCAGGTACTTGGACGTTTTCTCTTTGCTCCGCACGTTGTTGTAGAGTAGCCAGAGGTTTTGCCTTGCACTGTTTACTAGTATCTCTCCCCGGCCGTGTATGGTAACTCTCACAGGAGTGGGTGGCAAGCTGTTTTCGTGTCCTTCAGATTGGTTGATTTTGCTTATCGTCCCTTGCGTTCCCTTTCTCCTCCCCTCCTCCTCCCCCTACCCCCGTTGTTTGGTTTAAATATACTGCATTCATTCATGACAGTTGTTCAAGTTCAGGGGAAGCAAAATGTGCCCATTACGTTGTCCAGCATAATGTCCCCTGCGGTATTGACAGACTCACGACCAGTAGTCTTGTGCCAGCTGGTACTGACTGAAAGCTCAAGAAGAGTGCGCAGAAAGTTAAAATGATATGTGCAGTCAGGAAACTGTGCCTGTGAGTTAGTCAAAACTAACCCCCGCTGAGGAAGCAGCTTGCTTACCGCTTACGGAAAAGCTGTGTGTGTCTGTGTCTGCGTGCATGTATGTCTGATGCCGTGATTGTCACGGTGTTTGCCTCCACCTGCTGTACTGGCTACATGTCCGTGCGTCATGTTCCTTCTGCCCCTCCTGCTTTTTGGACTCACATGCACAAATGCGAATCTATGTAATGAGCAGTGTTGGGCAGGCTTGGCAAGCCGCCTGACCAGTTGAGCGTCCAACCTATGAAATATGTTAACACTGCAAATTTCTCAGACACCATAGATATGGTAAATGTTAAACTTTGCATGAAGGTACTACTATTTGTTGATCCTTTACCTGTTCATACCACTTTCCATGACCGTGACAATATTTCAGGGTCTCAGCAGTGTCAAACAGTTTTAACTGAAAAATGCGTGTCCACACCCAATTAACATGAAACCATAAGATTGTTAGTTGCATCGACCACATCATGAACATGAATTATCAACAATTTTACTTGCATGTGTATTCAGAGGATATAATTGTCATTCTTGGTTTGACAAACTTTCATATTGGCTTTTGTTTTTCTTTGGGGGAAGGGGGGGGGGGGGGGGCACTGTGTAAGCCAGGTCTTTCAAACTTTGTATGATTATATGATTATAAGCATTGCTTGGGGTCTACTGATCTATACCAGGTTTGATGACCTTGACCTTGTTTCAGGGACACGTGTATCAGAAACATAATGTGCAAATTGTGTTTTAGATGCTTGTCCACTGTAGTTTAAATGTTATATGGCTGCGACATACATTAAAAGGATTGTGCACAGTATGCTTTGTGAAACTCTAGTGTGTATTTAATGGAGAGAATAAACATATTTTTCTGGTTTTGCACTTGAATGTGAGTCACGTGAGCACAATTGCTTTTCTTGTTATTTCTTAATAGTCAAGGGATTTGTTGCTGGTTTCAGCTGGAGGTTTGTCTTTTGTGGCTGTTTTGTTTGGACTTTGTTTCTTTTTCATTTGCTTTGAATTATTGTGTACTCTGATTTAAAAAAAAAAAAAAAAGTCCTGAACATGAGATGGATAACTGGTAATGGTTGCTGAAAAATATAAAAACTTTACTTGTCCTAGAAGTAATCTTCTGTATACCCCGGTAGTACTGCATGATGTATATACTGCATGGATGTTGTATATGGATATGTGTAAGATCTTAAAAATCTGTGTTCTGCATGAATACATGTACTATGGTTTTCAGTACAATGTAGTTAAATATCCTAAATAATGTGCTAAAAATGAGAGAGAGAGAGAGAGGGAGAGGAGTTAATTATGGATGGGGTACATTCTGACATCGCAGTTGACCATAGATTGCATGATTGTTAAGAGACCTGTCTTGGAAAATGTTGACGACAAGGCCTTTTGCTTTGACAAATTATCTCTTCATTCAGCCAATGCTAGTGAGGTTGAACTTTGTCAAGGTGGACTTCTCTGTTCTCCTGTTGTTGTTGTTGTTGTTGTTGTTGTTGTTGTTTTACTTTGGTTTGGGTTGGGGTTTTTCTTACTTTCTTTGTTTCTCTCCCCTATTTGTGTATTGGAGATGGGAGAGGGTAGGGTTGCTGAATATCTCTCTGTCTCTGTCTGTCTGTCTGTCTGTCTGTCTCTGTCTTCTGTCTGTCTGTCTGTCTGTCTGTCTCTCTCTGTCTCTCTCTCTCTCTCTCTGTCTCTCTCTCTCCTCTCTCTCTCCTGTCTCTCCTCTCTCTCTCTCTCTCTCTCTGTCTCTCTCTCTCTCTCTCTCTCTCTCTCTCTCTCTCTCTCTCTCTCTCTCTCTCTCTCTCTCTCTCTCTCTCTCTCTCTCTCTCTCTCTCTCTCTCTCTCTCTCTCTCTCAGGAGGTGGTTCTTCTGTTTTCCCATCCACTCGTAAATTTCAGTGACTGAGTAGCTGTAGCTGATTGTTTGACACCAGAAATTATGAAAGAGCTCAGCTGGGCCACTTGAAGTTTTCCTTTCTGTTGGTGGTGTTGTTGTTGTAAAAAAAAATCTAGTCAGACTTTAAGTGACAAAAACAGGGTGAAACATTGTGGTTTTCAAGTGGGGGAAAAAGAAGAAGAAAAAAACAGTCACAAAAATGACAAACAACCCAGCTGTTAATTATAAATAAACTGCAGTTCAACCCAAGTTGGCTGCGAAGACAAGAATGAGAAAGTGGAAACCAGAAACAATTATTTGTACAGCGAGGCAGCTTGATGCAGAGCTAGCTTGGACAGATGATGATGGTATGAGCTTGGAAACCTATGAAATATACCCGTTGTGTAAGTTGAACTTCTTCTTGTGGCATTGCAAGCAAGGCTCGGAGCTTAATTTGTTTACTCTCTGTCTTTCTTTCTTGTTTTCTCCTCTCTCTTCCTTCTCTCCCATGAAGCTTTGGTCGTACCCATGACATGCTGTTGCTGCATTGCAAGGTTGACGAACCATAACAGCGTTTTTGCAATTAAAATGGTTGAGCATCAGCAAGTGTCAGAGATTTTGTGTGTGTGTTAATTCAGCTGCTTTATACCATCGTTTCGCAAAGCATCAGTGATCAGTTTATGTCAGTTCAGACAGCCTGACTGTCAGAACTGATGAGTTTCATTCTTCAAAATTGTGTAATATCAGCCATTTTATTTGCACAGTATCAGAGGGAAAGATTTTTTTTTTCTTTTTTTTTCTTTTTCTTTTTTTTGCATGGAAATGGAAGGAAGAAAGAGGGAAGAGAAAAGTAGAACTCGTTCATATGCACGCACTTTACAACATTATGCCCTAAGACAGAGTTGCGTGGATTGGAATGGGGCATGAATGCTGAAACTTTTAAAAGTAGAGGTGGTGATTTTTTTTTTTTGATTTTTTTTGTCTGTGGAAGGGGCTTTTTTTAAATTCACTTTTTGTGTTTGTTTTTGAACTTTTTCAGTCATATATGCAAGTGGCCCTAGCAATTGATGAGTATATTCCCTATGTGCCAAAGGATGCATCAGTAGTGACTTTGATCAAGAGTTACAGTATCAAAAGAAGCGACATGAGCTAATGGCTAGTCATAAGTTTCTTTTTGTGAATATATATTTTTGACCCAAATCTTTTCCATCACTTGATAACTTGGCACTGTAAATATTCTCTTTCTGTCGTGTTTTTTGGTCAGCAAAAAAATGGCTCTGATTTTGATAGCAGGTCTATTTTTAGAGGAACATTTTTCACTTTGGAATAATCTTATGTTGATATCCATTTTTATTTTTTTATCTATACAAGTGTCTAGTTTTTGTTGTTGTTGTTTTTTTAGTCACTTAGAGACATGAATAAATGAATAAACAGCTTGTTCTCAGTTCTTTGGGCTGTGTCAGTTTGCACACATGCACACTCACACACACACACACATGCATGCACCCCGCCACCGACCCCCGACCCCCCCCCACACACACACACTCAGTCATACACACACACACACACACACACACATGTATTTATATGCATGCACACACAGGCACACATGCATGCACACAGGCACATATACACACACACATGCATGCACACAGGCACATATACACACACATGCATGCACACAGGCACATATACACACACACGTGCATGCACACAGGCACATACACACATACACATGCATGCACACAGGCACATAAACACACACACATGCATGCACATGTGTATGCTCAGCTGCATGCATGTGCACATAGAGAGCAAAATAGAAAACACATTGGGGTGGTTTCCCCTGATCCACTGAACTGCAGGAAAAACAGGAAAAACTCAAATTCATTAAACAATAAAAGCAGTGCTGCAGCATGCATTCTATGTCTAGAATACAACAGTGGACAGACAAGATCACAACTTCACCTGCTTGCACACCAGCATTTTACTTGTAAAAAAATGTTTCAGTCTAATAATAAAGGTCACTCCACCATGGTGACAACATAAATTTTGAACTTTAAATCCTTGAAATGTCATTTACAGTGACCTTGACCTAATTCAAGGTCATAGTTATCCAACTGAAGGTTATATTGTATGATTGCTGCATACAGTTGGAATGCCTTCAATCACTTTGGTGTCTATCAAACTCAAAGGGAGAGAAATGACCATATTTTCTGCCTGTTCAATTAACCTGTTGCTTTACCTCCCCCCCCCCCCCCCCTCCCCCCCATCCACCCCCAATGGCTCCAGGCTGTGGAAAAACTAAAACACATTTGACCACAGAGAGAAAAGCAGTTGAGAAATATAGAAAGTCTTCAATACCTGTTTCCTTTGTGTTGAATACTTTCTCACACTGACACATACTTTCATCTCCTAACTGGCTACAAGTACATCACCACACATGCAATGGCTGCATTATTTTACTATCTACTGTTTGGCTTTACCACACAACACAGCATTTTGCATGGGTGCAGTATTGCTCTTTACTGGGGGTTTGTTCTTATTTTCGTTGTTATAATTATTGTGTTGATGTTGCTGTTTGTTATTATTTTTTGGGGTGGATTCTCAGTTGTTGTTTTTGGAATTCTACCTTCATTCTACCGTCTATTGTATTATTACATACAGGTCATCTGTCTCTGCCTGCCTGCCTACCTGCCTGCCTCTCTCTCTCTCTCTCTCTCTCTCTCTCCTCTCTCTCTCTCTCTCTCTCTCTCTCTCTCTCTCTCTCTCTCTCTCTCTCTCTCTCGGGTATCACACCACACACCCTTTTTTCCCCTGGGAACACATTAGAAAAAGAAAGAAAAAAAGGTCATCATATCAAGGGAAGTTGGTACACGTCAAATCTTTTATTCCCAACAGTGTGGGTATTGGGGTGAATGATTTCTTTACTTTTGTTTTTCATCCAAGTGCTTTAAGAGCATTTCCATGGAACTCACCATGGGGCAGGGCTCCTCGGGGGTTGCTATGTTGTAGAGAAATTGGTTATGTACTTAAGAATTCCCTTCCAGCCTTCCCCCATCTTGACCTGATCCTGCCTGTTGCACCTCTCAGCACCCCATCAGCCCAGACTTTGGAGTACCTGCCTGCTTCCATCCCTGTCTCAGTCCCATGCACCTCTCAATCTCACATTTGGTGTACCTGCCTGCTTCCATCCCTGCCTCAATCCCCTGCACCTCTCAGTCTCACATCTGGAGTACCCACCTGCTTCCATCCCTGCCTCAGTTACCTGTACTTCTCAGTCTCACATCTAGAGTACCTGCCTGCTTCCATCCCTGCCTCAGTTACCTGTACTTCTCAGTCTCACATCTGGAGTACCTGCCTGCTTCCATCCCTGCCTCAGTTACCTGTACTTCTCAGTCTCACATCTGGAGTACCTGCCTGCTTCCATCCCTGCCTCAGTTACCTGTACTTCTCAGTCTCACATCTGGAGTACCTGCCTGCTTCCATCCCTGCCTCAGTTACCTGTACTTCTCAGTCTCACATCTGGAATACCTGCCTGCTTCCATCCCGGCCTCAGTTACCTGTACTTCTCAGTCTCACATCTGGTGTACCTGCCTGCTTCCATCCCTGCCTCAGTCCCATGCACCTCTCAGCCCCACATTTGGTGTACCTGCCAGTTTCCATCCTTGCCCCAATCCCTTCATCTCTCAGCCCCACATTTGGTGTACCTGCCAGTTTCCATCCTTGCCCCAATCCCTTCATCTCTCAGCCCAGCATTTGGATACAGGCCCCAATTCCCTGCACCTCTCAGCTCCACATCAGCCCAGAATTTGGAGTACCTGCCTGCTTCCATCTCTCCCCAGTTCCCTACACTTCTCTGCCCCACATCAGCCCAGCTTTGGAGTACCTGCTAGCTTCCAAACTTGCCCCAATCCCTGCATCTCTCAGCCCAGCGTTTGGAGTACCTGCCTGCTTCCATCTTTCCCCAGTTCCCTTCATCTGTCAGCCCAGCATTTGGAGTACCGGCCTGCTTCCATCCTTAGCCTAATCCCTTCATCTGTCAGCCCAACATTTGGAGTACCGGCCTGCTTTCATCCTTGCCCCAATCCCTTCATCTGTCAGTCCAACATTTGGAGTACAGGCCTGCTTCCATCCTTGCCCCAATCCCTTCATCTCTCAGCCCAACATTTGGAGTACCGGCCTGCTTCCATCCTTGCCCCAATCCCTTCATCTATCAGTCCAGCACTTGGAGTACAGGCCTGCTTTCATCTTTCCCCAGTTCCCTTCATCTCTCAGCCCAGCACTTGGAGTACAGGCCTGCTTCCATCCCTGCCCCATCCCTGCTCCGCCCCTACACCTCTCAGCACAGCATCAGCTTTTGGAGTGCTGCCCCCACACCCATAGAAATGGAAATGAGTACTGACCCCCCCCCCCCCCCCCCCACCCGCCCCCCAACCTGTTAGGTGTGTTGTGTTTTAGAATGTTTTTTTGTATTTGATTATTTTAATATTTTTTAATTGTTATAAAAGTTGTATGCATGTGCATGTTTTTAGTATGTATAAGATATATAATTATGTGTATATATCATTATTATTTGCATGTTATTTCAGCTTTCTTCACTGTTCTTGATTCAGATGAAGGTAAAATAATTTTGATGTAGCTGAATACTATTCCAAAGATGTTTTCATTTATTCTCTTTTTTGAATAGCTCGCTTTTTCTTTTGAATTAGCTTTTAATGTGATACTTTATGGTGTTGGCAACTTTATTTCTTTTTTGTTCTTTCTTCTTTCTTTCTTTCCATTTTTCCCCTTCTTTTGGGGGGTTGGTGAGGCATAGTTTGTTCAATTTTTCTTTCTATTATTTTCTCTCCTAAAGTTGTTAATGTGTTAATGTTTACCACTTCTCTCTCTCTCTCTCTTCTCTCTCTCTCTCTCTCTCTCTCTCTCTCTCTCTCTCTCTCTCTCTCTCTCTCTCTCTCTCTCTTTTAATTGCCTCTGTAGAACTTGTACAGTAATATAAAATAGAATTAGAAATATATTTTCCATCATAATTTTCTTATCTTTTCTCTCATTCAGCTTTCCTTCTCTTTCCACTTTCTCTTTTGTCTCACAGGTTCTGGTACTGTGTCTCACGCAATCCATGGTACCATGTTTCACAGTCTCATGGTACCGTATCTCACAGATTCATAATACCATGTCTCACAGATTCATGGTACCATGTCTCACAGATTCTTGGTATCATGTCTCACAGATTCATGGTACCATGTCTCACAGATTCATGGTACGGTATTTGATAGATTCATGGTACCGTGTATACAGAGAGAGGCTACACTTTGAATGCTGAATACATCAACACAGAACACACGTTGCTTCGAGTGGAATACATTTTCTATTGCACAAACACAGAGCTTTTACCTGAGCAGCTTTTTAGCTTTCTAATGCCTTTTATTTGCATCTTCTCTCCATCTGCCAAATAATAGTCTCTGCCGTGTATGCAACACATTCTCACGAAAGGGTCTTAAGTTGCAGCACGCTCCAAGCCTCATTTTCTGGCACCCTTCCTCCAAACTCTGCCGTAATTGGTTACATAATTAAAAGGGCATTGCTTATCTCTGTTAGCAGCTGCCTACCAAAATTGCCCCCCTACGTCACATGCTGTCCACAACCTTGATCAAATTTGCAAAAAGTTTGGGTACTAAGACTGTGGTCATGTGGAATCAGCATAGCAGTGAGGCATGCACAGAAATGTGGGGCACATCCAATTACGTAATTTACTAGTTTATTATGTAACTTTTGTATTTTCAATAACTGTTCTTTGAGTTTTAAAATATAAAATATGTGTTATTGTGTGCTGTGATGTAGTTAATGTTCAGCCACGTTTTAATTTTTCTGATGAGATAATAAAGTAATCTTGAATCTTGAATCCACCCCAGGTCATAAATTAGTTCTGTCTCAGTTCAAACACTTATTGGTTTTATCTGTGCTGACATGACCTTGTGAGTGGATATTAAAAAAATTAATTAAAAAAATGCATGAGATAATTTGCATTGTCTGTTATGAATTACTGCCATTAGAGCTCCAGCATGACCCTTATGAGTGGATATAAAAAAATAAAAATGCGTGAGATAATTCGAATTGTCTGTTATGAACTTACTGCCATTAGAGCTCCAGCGTGACCCTTATGAGTGTATATAAAAATAAAAAATGCGTGAGATAATTTGAATTGTCTGTTATGAACTTACTGCCATTTCGGCTCCAGCAAAAAACTTTCCGTTAGCTGACAGTTTTCCCAGACCTATGGCAGTGGTTGCAGGGAGGATGCTGTAAACAGCTGCTGGGAGTTTGAAGTTGCTGGAGCCAGCTGGGGCAAGAGGCATGAGGAGGGGGGGGGGGGTTGAGGGGGGGGGGGGGGGCAGGCTGTCCCTGGACCACTTCACTTCCTCCGCTTCTCACTGGGCCATAGCAGTCTCGGGCTTCTAAGTCTAAGCTGCAAGCTTGATTCAGACTTGGAAATAAGGCTGCTTTTTGTGTACCGTTTGATGTTACCAATAATTACATCCCCCCAAATCTGAAACAGAGTTGACTGGGGTCGTATTTCCGGAAAAAAGGTCCAAACATACTAAAGGTTAAAAAGAACGCTTATTTTAATAGGGCAATGCAGAAAGTGTGCTGGTATGTTGGCAATATGTCAAAATAGTTGATATCAACTTAGGACTCCTTTTGTGAGAATAAACCTCTTTTTTTTTTGTTTTCTGTTTTTGTTTTTTTGGTTTGTTTTTGTTTTTAATCACAGTTAAAATAATACCAGAGACATTTTCAATTTGTGTCACTACCTGACTGATAGCCTTTGAGGTAATGTGACAAAATGTCAAACCCATTGTTTTTTCAGGTTTAGTTTTAAGTGGTGATTTTTGCTTCTTTAAAGAGTACCATGGTAACTGACTCAAAAATTTGAATAATTTATTTTTCTTGTTTATTCTTTTTCTTCAGTTAATAAACCTGGTAAGTCTGGTTTGTGTAATACGTTCCCAAACCCAAGCAAATGTGAAAAGTAAAAAAGAAGTGTTGAGGGTAGCATTTAACACTAGCATCCTTTGTTTGTCTACTTAGTAATATCTTATTATATCTAACAGCTGTTGCATGCAGGTGTTACCAGAAGTAACGGAAATGAAGTGTGTTGACTCACTGTATAACCAACAACAACAAAGAACGGGAGGTGTTAATTAATACATGTACAATAGCTCTGGGCATGCAGTCTTATTGCTAGGCAATATTGTTAGCTGGAAATGTTTGGAACGTGATGCACTCTATATCATGTTTGCTCACCTGGAGTATTTTTCACCTGTAATCAGCTGAACAATCAGCTATGCAATCGATCACTGTAACACAGCAAAGTTTGCAAGCTGACTGGACACTGACATATAAATGCTGCAGTCAGGTGCACTGGGAGATTTGGCGCTGTGAACTCTACCAACCCTTTTTTGGTTTCCCTCCCAACCCCCTCCCCCCCTACCCCTTCATACCCACCCACCCAAAAAATCCGAAATTTTTGCTTTACCCTGTAACAGGCCCACATTTGCCGCCAACAAAGCAAGGACCCTGTGGTCTCTTGTGGTCCTCACGGACACTCTTTGATCAAAGCTGGTGCGTGTTGATTGTAGAGCAAGTGCAGCCCCAAAACCAGCATACAACACCATGTCCTACTGCTCCTACGTGATAATGCCTGCTGTTCATACTAACTCAGTAACCGAGTGGAGTACTGTGGCTGCTGTGTTGTACGGTGCGTTGATTGACACAGTTTGGTTGCCTCCTTTTTTGATGTAGCGTTCCACAGTGGGGCCTGCTGCGATCAGCCGCCCTTTGGAGAACAGGAAACAGTGATGATAATGATGACAGTGAATGGGGGCTTGTAGAGCACTCCTCTGTCCATGCTCAGAGTAAACAGAGAGACTGTCATCGGCGGGAGCTGCCACAAGTATAATTTTTGTCGCGACAAACACGTGTTTGTCGTGACAAAACAGGCTTTTGTCGCGACGAAAGTGCTTGTCTCGACAAAACATGTTTGTCACGACAAAACTTTTGTTGCAACAAAAATTATACTTGTGGCAGCTCCCGCCAGTGATAAGAGAGAGCCTCGTTTAAGAGAGAGAAAAGAAAGAAAAAAGAGAAAGGAAAAAAGACTGATGATCGTGTAAAACAGCTGGGTAAAAAAGAGAGAAAAATGATGGTCACTTAAAAGAAGGGGTGGGGGTGAAGGCAGGTGCGGGAGGGGGCGGGGGATGTCAGAAGAAAAAAGGTTGTGGTCACACAAAAGAGTTTTAAAAAAAGAAGAAAGAATATGGTGTTCACCTCAGCGGACAAAATTTAGCTCGCCGATCTGTAAGAGTTCCATGTCACTGATGCCTGACGTTCAGAGGCAGCCAGGATTTCTGAGCAACTGGTTTCTCCCAAAAGTGGCCATGAGAGGCAGGCCCCAGTGGAGTGTTCTCCCAGAGAGTCGTAGCAGGGTCCACCCTGTTCATGGTAATGGTGGTGGTGGTTAGTCCCTGCCCGCATTGTCTTCCGTCATCACACCTGCTGTATCACTGGCAGCTCTCTCTCTCTCTCTCTCTCTCTCTCTCTCTCTCTCTCTCTCTCTCTCTCTCTCTCTCTCTCTCTCTCTCTCTAGAACAGGTGGTTGTCTGACAGACATAAATGCCTAAACCTTTATCTTTGTGTATTAAAGTTCAGTCAGTCTGTCTGAATTTTATTATTATTATTTTTAAAGTTGAGTATAAATGTATCTATTACAATTCCATTGGTGTTGCCTTTAAATCCCATAAGTAAAACAAGCATCAGTGAATGTACCAGTAGTGTATACTGGAGGTGGGGGGTGGGGTGGGGGGCATGGGGGGATGAAGGGCCTTGCTATTGTACTTTGATATACTTTGACATTTTTCATAACTACGGTTTTGTTGTCCACAGATGGACCTCATCTGCTCTAGAGTATAAATGATGACAAAATCGATTTTAATACAAACTGCACGTTGATCTATGATGCATTTAAAATCAAAAGAATAACTTTAAAACAATTTCAAAGGTATGTTTATCATTTTGGTTTCTTTTTCAACTCTCTGTTGGAATCTATCAACACTCTAGTCACAAATTGAAAACGCAGCTGCAGAAAATCAAATGTAAATAAAAGCAGGCACAAGTAGCCGCTGTTGCCAGTCAGGTGAACTGCGAAAAGTCAGGAGGATGTAAATTTAAACAAGAGTTGGTTTCTTTTCAGCTGTGAAGGTCGCATCACGTCCATCTTCAGCATACGGAGCCAAGCCCACTCCGTTTTCGACTTCAGAACCTGTTGTGGGTAAGCTGGTTTGCACTTGTCCTCTCACCACACCTGTTAAGTAAACATGGTGCTTAACGTCCACAGAAACCACAAGGCTTATTAGGGACGGGGCCACACCTGTTGACCAATATAATGATAATAGATAACTTTTGTATAGTGTTATTCTCTGGTGTACAAATAGATAACTTTTGTATAGCGTTATTCTCTGGTGTACACTAACTCACTGCGCTTTACAATATTCTTCAACAATTTCTAAGTGGAGAAAAAAATATTGGAAGGTAACATGTTCCAGAAAGTAACGCATGTATGACTATTAACAATACACAAGCAAAATAATTCCCATCAAAAAATATGCCCGTCCATCGGTCCCCTTGGTCAGCCTGGCAGTCATACCACCCGGCCCCCTCCCTTATTCCACTGCTTGGAGCAGGAGTGGCAGCCAGTGTGTGGACCATTCTGTCATGTTGTCCAGACAGTGTCTTTCCTAACGCACTCTTCGTTCAGCCACATGTGTGCCAGTCAGCCCTGTTTACAAGCCAGTGCCCATTGGTAGTTAAACTACTGATGAGCTGAGGTGTGTGGGTCAGCCCTGTTTACAAGCCAGTCCCATTGTTAGTTAAACTACTGATGAGCTGAGGTGTGTGGGTCAGCCCTGTTTACAAGCCAGTCCCATTGTTAAACTATTGATGAGTTGAGGTGTGCGGGTCAGCCCTGTTTACAAGCCAGTCCCATTGTTAGTTAAACTACTGATGAGCTGAGGTGTGCGGGTCAGCCTTGTTTACAAGCCAGTCCCTATTGTTAGTTAAACTACTGATGAGCTGAGGTGTGGGGTCAGCCTTGTTTACAAGCCAGTCCTATTGTTAGTTAAACTACTGATGAGCTGAGGTGTGTGGGTCAGCCTTGTTTACAAGCCAGTCCCTATTGTTAGTTAAACTACTGATGAGCTGAGGTGTGTGGGTCAGCCTTGTTTACAAGCCAGTCCCATTGTTAGTTAAACTACTGATGAGCTGAGGTGTGTGGGTCAGCCCTTTTACAAGCCAGTCCCATTGTTAGTTAAACTACTGATGAGCTGAGGTGTGCGGGTCAGCCTTGTTTACAAGCCAGTCCCATTGTTAGAACTACTGATGAGCTGAGGTGTGCGGGTCAGCCCTGTTTACAAGCCAGTCCCATTGTTAAACTACTGATGAGCTGAGGTGTGCGGGTCAGCCCTGTTTACAAGCCAGTCCCATTGTTAAACTACTGATGAGCTGAGGTGTGCGGGTCAGCCCTGTTTACAAGCCAGTCCCTTGTGTTAAACTACTGATGAGCTGAGGTGTGCGGGTCAGCCCTGTTTACAAGCCAGTCCCATTGTTAAACTGACTGATGACTGAGGTGTGCGGGTCAGCCCAGTTTACAAGCCAGTCCCTTTGTTAGTTAAACTACTGATGAGCTGAGGTGTGTGGGTCAGCTCTGTTTACAAGCCAGTCCCATTGTTAAACTACTGATGAGCTGAGGTGTGCCAGTCAGCCCTGTTTACAAGCCAGTCCCATTGTTAGTTAAACTACTGATGAGCTGAGGTGTGCGGGTCAGCCCTGTTTACAAGCCAGTCCCATTGTTAAACTACTGATGAGCTGAGGTGTGTGGGTCAGCCCTGTTTACAAGCCAGTCCCTTTGTTAAACTACTGATGAGCTGAGAGACAATAAAACAGCATCACATAGTCACCTTTCAAGGGTTTGATGGGATGGAGTGCATATATGAGCTTTTCCAAGTGCATAGAAACCATCTTGAAAAGAAATGACAGCAGGGGTCATGTGCATAGATTCCACGGGGTGGAGTGCATATGGGCTTTTCCGAGCACATTCAAACTATCTTGAACTGAACTGACAGTAGGTGTCATGTGCAGAGATGCCACTGGCTTGACCAGACGTCCCCCCCCCCCACCCCCCACCCCCCGCAGTCTGTTGTCATGCGGGTTGTCTCCCACCCTAGTACTCGTATTCATTTTTCTCTTTGAGGTGGTTGGCCCAATCATCAGTATGCATATGGCGCAGATACTTACAACGAGCAAGCCATCCGGGAGGCCCTGCAGCGCCTGGCCGTGCGACAACAGGCGAGGCAGTATTCTGCCGGCAACATCTCCAACGCGCTCAAGCCTGACAGCGCCAGCAGGCCCTCCAGCTCAGGATCCCATCGCCGGGGCTCCCTGTCGCGCGCTGACGACCGAGCGGAATTCACCACCACCCACCCCGGGTCTCTCCGGCGACCCGACTCGCGGCCCGGCAGCAGCACAGGCTTGCAGTACATGAGCAAAGAGGAGTACCTGGCCAATCAGGGGCATGGGCGGAAAAACCCGAATAACGGCAAACCGCCGCTGGGGAAGCCCCCCCCTGGGGCTGGGGGGAGGAACGTTCAGACCAACGTGCACCTGGCCAACGCCAACGCCACCTTCAACAGCTTCATTGATGAGAACACCCCTCAGTGGCAGACCGAGATTGCCTCCGCTTACAGTCAGGTCAGCGGTCGGCGTCTTCTTTAGCTTGTGCGCTGAGGAGTGTGTGCTGTGCTGTGTGTGTGTGTGTGTGTGTGTGTGTGTGTGTGTGTGTGTGTGTGTGTGTGTGTGTGTTGTGTGTGTGTGTGTGTGTGTGTGTGTGTGTGTTTGGTGTGTGTGTGTGTGTGTGTGTGTGTGTGTGTGCATGTGTGCGTGTGTGAGTGTGTGTGTGTGTGTGCGTGCATGCGTGTGTGTGTGTGTGTGTGTGTGTGTGTGTTGATGTGTGCACGCATGCTTGGTAATATTTAATTTTCTTCGGTCTCATTGCCCTGATATGCAACTGGTGTGTGTGTGTGTGTACGTGTGTGTGTGTGTGTGTGTGTGTGTGTGTGTGTGTGTGCGCGCGCGCGCACGCGCCTGCGTGTGTGTGGGTCTCTGCGTCTGCGTGCATGTGTGTGTGTGCGTTCATGTTGTATGCATTGAATTTTGACAATATGTATTTGTAAAGAATGTGTGAGTGCTTAGGGCCTGTGCAGGTTAGGCGCTCTGAGTGTTCATTATTATTATCATCATAATAACTAAGATTCAGTGAGAACTGAGATTTTAGTTTTTGTCCAAACAAACATGACCGGGAAAAAGTCCAGCCTCACTGCACATCAGCAGCAAAACCTGAAAGAGGAAAACAAAAAACAAAAAATATCCCATCAAAAGACATATCCTTCACTGTGTGTGATGCAGGTGACCGGTGTTCCCCCCAACAACTACCACACAGCCTCCGTCAACAGTCGTCAGTTCCAGCTGGCTCTGCAGCAGGCCAGACAGAGCTCCAGCGACGCCAGCGTGGAATCCTCATCCAGCAACACGCAGCAGCGACAGCAGCAGCAGCGACTGATGGAGCAGCAAAGCCGTGCCATGATGGAGGCCAGCAAAGTGAGTGGTTTCCCACGCATGCACACACACATATGCACACACACACACAACACACACACACACACACACACACACTGCATGAACACACACACACAACACACACACACCACACAAACACACACCACACACACACACACACACACACAACACTACAACACACACACACACACACTGCATGAACACACACACACACATACTGCAACACACACACACACACACACTGCATGAACAACACACACACACATACACACTGCATGCACTTATGCTCACTTACATGCACGCACAGTAACATATCACGTCCTCTTCAAATCAGTTTTGAAATTATTAGATCCAGACACTTTTTAAATTTAAAATATGAATCACCATGAGCTCATCATGAACAAACCATAATGGCTGACTGGGCATAAAACACCAAGTTACTTACTCCCATGAACACTGTGTGCGCAAACCAAAGAAAAACCTGGTACCTGACCCCCCGTCCTTATTGTCCTCGCTCATCCTCAGGCCAAGCATCACGCCATGGTGGCCCAAGCCCACGCAGCCCAGCGAGGCTCGTCCAGCAGTCAGTCGTTGGGGGAGGTGGCCAGTCACCTCAACATAGTGGAAGTGGAGGGGCCGGCATCGGGGGGGATGTCAGGATTCGCCCCAAAGCCTCCGGTCAAACCGGCTCCCTCGCGCAGCAAACCTGGCTTGCACAGGTTGACTCGGTGAGCAGTGCCCGTCTCTTAACGTCAGTGCTGCTGTTTTGCGCACTTTCTACCGGAGTTGTATTGAATCGGTTTTAACATTTGCGTTCCTGTGCTGGTGTGGTGGCTTGAATGTGAAAAGAAAAAATGTCCTGAATAAAGGGGTGAATGTTTGTGGCAAGGTTGTGGGTGAAAGACAAGAACACTTAAGTCAGTTGTGTGAACGTCGTGTGGTACGGAAGGCTAGGGTGACTGTGGATGACAACAGCCATGTCCTTGGTAAATATTATGAGCTTCTTCCATCTGGTAGATGATTTCGCATACTAAAATCTAATACAAAACTTTGTTTTGTTTTGCAGTCAGTAGTACTTCTGAACAGATAAATTCTTTCAAACATCAGAGCAGTGTGTGTGTGTGTGTGTAAATTACGTAAATTACTAGTTTGTTTAATATGTGACTTTTGTATTTTCAGTAACTGTTCTTTGAGTTTTAAAACATACAATAATTATGTGTTATTGTGTACTGTGATGGAGTTAATGTTCAGCCGCATTTTAATTTCTCTGATGAGATAATGAAGTAATCTTGAATCTTGAATGCCTGCAAGGCTGAGGGGGGATCTTTTCACAGAGCATTGTGTGTACAGCAATTTAAAGGCAGTCTTAGTTAGGTCTGTTTAGCAGTCTCCAGAGAGTTGGTGGCCCAAACCCCAGGAGATGGGGAGAGGATGGAGAGAGAGAGATTTAGGCTCACATGTTGCTGTTGCCTGCATTGTCTAGAATCGGTTCCATGGTAGGTTCCCCAGTAAACATGCTGGATCTGATTCACATCCAGTCTGGGTCAGATTGGAAGCATTGGCCAGAAGTGGGCCTGGTGATTCTTGCACACCACCTTGTCTCCGGACCAAATCCATTTGCTAAAACCTGACACAGTCAGTCAGAACCAAATCAGATCCAGGCTGGTTTTGTACAATATGATCCGGGACATCTGTGGAAAAACGCAACCGTGTCTGAAAGTGGAAAACTGGTAGCGGGCCGGTTGCTTCCTGCCAAAAGCCCCAATAATTCCTGTACACCTGCATGCTTCCAGACCATGTGTGATTGGCCAATCCATGACCAGGCCATCCAGGTCAGATCTGAGTCAGTTTTGCATAACACGATCCATGCCTTCTTTGGAAAAATGGAACCGAATTGGATGCAGGAAGTTGGATCCGGCATATACGATCCAGCCCATTTCTGGTTGCCAAAATGCTTCCGGATCAGATCCGGCAAGTTTACTGGGTCTGTTACGACAAATTCAGATTTGTTTGACACACCTAGGGCTGCATGTGCAGAGAGCCCAGCAATCAAGTTGCGCATGGATCTGTGCTCATTGTGTCCCAGGCATTAGAGAAAGACACCAATCAAAGAGAGAAAGGCAGAATTAGAGAAAGACACCAATCAAAGAGAGAAAAGGCAGTGACAGTTTGTGTGGATTTAAATCGGTAAATGTACATTAAATAAACATGGGCCTGTGCTTGACCCCCCAGCAAATTACAGAACCAGGATCTGTGCTCATTGTGTCACTGTCTGTTATGTTTGTACAAAGCAGCACCAGCACAGCGAAACAACCCCACTCCCCTCCCCACTCACTTTCTGTGTGGCATTTGCACAGGGTGTCACCGGTATCGGAAGAGTCCTCCCTCAACTTCAACTTCTACAACAGTCTCCAGTATGATATCCACACGGGCCAGCTTCGCAGGAAAGCAGAAAGTAAGGAAGGTAGGTAGTCGGTGGTTCTTTAGCAAGGCAGCAGTACAGCAAGCCATTTTCAAAACATGCAGCCTAAACGATTTACTTGATCTTACCTATCAAACTGCGGCACTAGACTGGCCATCTCTTCAACGCAGGCACCGGAAAGCATGGCTCCATAGCCTTTGACACCAAGCAAGGGCCAGTCTCCCATCCCAGTGTCAGAAGAGTCTGTTACGCCCACTCTTTCTCATTATCATACCACGTGTACCTAGTTCAAGTTTTGTTTGACTGCTGAACACATGGACTAGATTTCATGTGCCATTGCTGTCTTGGGCATCTATTCAAGGGAGATAACCAGTGGGACCATGGAATGACAAAATACTTTAACATTGAGTATTTATAGATGTCAGATTAGACAATTCGAGGTTAACATTGAGTTATAAAGTTGTAGCTGAACATATATACAATGACACATGCATAGATGCATGTGTGTGTGTGTGTGTGTGTGTGTGTGTGTGTGTGTGTGTGTGTGCAGGCAGGGGAGGGGGGGTCAGTGCCCCAGGCATAAAATTATGGCAAAAACCTTTGCTTGTCATTTTATTGGTTGTTTGTAGAGTTTGTTTCTCTAACCACATCTGCACCCCCCCCCTCCCCCCAACCACCTCATTGTTGTGTTAACTGTACTGCATGTGGTTACAGGTAAATGAACACAGCTGAGGGGAAGAAACATTCCTTCCCATGTCTGGAGCACCATGGTTCACATTGACAGATCTGCCGCTTCACAGCTGACAGGAAAATGGGCATGATCAGAGGATCTCTCTTCAAAGACCCGGGACAGCTCCCGTGTGTGTGCTCATGTGCATGTGCGTGTATGTGTACATGCATATGCATGGGAAAGGAGAGACCACACACACACACACACACCATGCACGCGCATGCACACACACACACACACACACACACACACACACACACACACACACACCATGCATGCGCATGCACACACACATACACACACACACACACACACACATACCACACACACACACACTGCATGAACACACACACACTGCATGAACACACACACACACACACACACACCACACACCACACACACACACACACACTTACATTTGAGTGGGAAAGAAAGCACGAAAGTACAAACAGGCGTGAATTTGTCTTTCAATTGGAATGTATTAATGTATGTACACGGTTGTTATTTATAAACAGAACAGTACAATTCTTGACAGTCTGAATGTACACACCTGTTAACAGAAAATCAGTGCTGGATATCTGTGTCAAACTTCCTGAGTACAATGTTTTGAGTTCATATGTTACTGTGCTGTAAGATTTGCAGGCTCCAGAATTGTGAGGCAACATTTTGTGTGTGTGCAGTTTTTTGTTTCGTCGTTGTTGTTGTGCGTTTTTTTCCTTTGGTTGCATGTTTTTGAAGTTCTGACCAACATTACAAGACGTACAATTTTGAGAGAGGAGTGATGCTCTGCTTTGCCTTCGGGGATATCTTTTGGCCATCTTGTTTTTTGGCGAAACATTAAGGGTTGGGGTCAAAGCTTTCAACATTCTACCCTCATGGTGTGGTATAGTTAGCAGATAAAAATGGAGTCTTCAGGAAATATGTGACTATTTCACGATATCACAATCTATCTGCTGAGTGTTTGCTGTTTCACTTCTCTTTGCTGAACGTTTTTTGGTTGTGATATAGTTTCACTGCATTCCATTTTTCTTCTAACTTATAAAAACTCATGTGACACTGCTGGCACTGTAAACATGCAAAACGAATGGGGGGCAGGGGGATGGGGGGGGGGGGGGGGGGACGTGTCACTCTCACCAAACAGGCTTCAAGAGTAGTGAAGCTGGCTAACAGGGCTGGCAGCTACCATTCCATAACGTGCCGGGAGGGTCAAGCACAGGCCCATGTTTATTAAATGTACATTTACTGATTTAAATCCACACAAACTGTCACCACCCTTTCTCTCTTTGGTGTCTTTCTCTAATTCCGCCTTGCTCTCTTTGATTGGTGTCTAAAGTTCTGCACTTCCATTCTGACCTTTGGCCAGCTCCTGTGACAGCACTAAATAATGACGACAGGTTTGTAGTTTGTCATATTTGCATGCCAGTTGCCAGCGCCGTTCTTCATGTTGGTTAAAGAAAGCGGGAAAAAAAAATGTACAGCAACAGGAATGGTTATCAATATTACACTGCTTGTACAGAGGTGTTATGATGTGCTGTCAATTGGAGGAAATACTTCCGCAACACCCCGTCCAACGTGGTTCTGTGATATGAGAGAACATTCCACATTTTTTACGAAGATATGTTTTGGGTCTCAGCCAAGATTCTCTACTTTTATTGATTTTTGTACGCGTTCTCAGGAACAGACACGTGTTTTGATTTTTGTGTTTTGTTCAAAAAGCGAATATTATGAGAATGGTTTACTTGACTTTTTCTTTTTGTTGTTGTTCAACAGGATGATGTGTGTAAATGTGAACACATGTGTACATCTTTTCTGTTTTTGTTTGCTGAGCGGGAGGGGAGAATAAGTGGAAGGAGGGATTGTTTGTTTTTAAAAAAACACTTTTATTTCAGTTCAGCAGCAGCTCTTTGAACAAGAAACAGGAGATCTGAAAACAAATGTTATGATGATGCTTGTGTACGCTTCCTGCTGCTGCTGTTGAGCGTGGCACCTTGTGTTACATTGTTTGGAGGAAACCAGCAGCGCGTGTTACTGTCACTGTACATGTAGAGTAGAACTGCCTGTTGATTGTGTGACTATCCCAGTCCTTCATTGATTGTGTATCTCTGTCACTCATCATCTTTTTCATTGTTATGTGTCACTGTCACTGTATGTGTAGTGCAGAACTGCTTGTTGATTATGTGATTATCTTGTCATGTGTTCCTGTTACTGTCCGTGCAGATTGTGTGATTATCCCTGTCCTTTATTGTGCGATTATCCCCGTCCTTCCTCGTCTTTCTTGTTGTCACATGTTACTGTCACTGTATGTGTAGTGCAGAACTGTCTGTTGGTTGTGTGATTATCCCTGCCCTTCCTCATCTTTCTTGTTGTCACGTCTTACTGTCACTGTACATGTAGTGCAAAACTGCCTTTTGTGTGATTATCCCTGTCGTTCCTCGTCTTTCTTGTTGTCACCCTTTTTGCTTCACACAGTATTATGTAACTAATGTCCTGGTGCTGCCGCAACACAAAAGAGTCAGCTGTGCACGCTGACAGCCATTTCCGCAGGATCGATGGTTATCTCACCACAACTCACAGACACCTGATGTCAGCTGATTTTTAAAAAACTGACAGCAGTAAGAGTATTTTATTGTAATCAGTGTTTAAAAATAAAAATAAAGTTGACCCAGATGTGAGATGCCTGTGGTAGAACAAGCTCCACTTTCTGTAACAATGTTCAGGTAGTGTACACAGAAAGGAGGTTTTCCATTGAAAATAACTCTTTTCTCAATATTTATTTGTTGTTATTAAAGGGGAACAGAACTGAACAAGCATCATTGGCCCTACTGAAAGCAATGGAATATAAAATTAAAAAACATAAAAAGCATGCATACAGCAGTTTTTCACTGTTTGTTGTCCTGTTGGTTAAAAAAAAAAAATTGAAAGTCATGAAAACATAACCATGAGTGCTGCCATTTTGTGCCATGTCAGTGACAGCATAGACAAGGCCAGCATGTGTGACAGAAGTATCAGTTGTCACAAGCCAACCTTGTTCTGCTTTTCATTAGCGAAGACATGATTGAACCCTGAGAGCTCGAATTCAGAGCTAAGAACGTCTTTTGTATAAATAGCGATAGAACCAAATGAAGCATGCAGTTGAAAATAACTGCAAATTTTTCAGGCCATCCTGCATCTTCGATTCAGTTTCTCTTTAAAGATAAGTTTCACTGTAGACATGGTTTGTTTGTGATGTGTTAAAACGAAATATTTATCGTACACCACTGTTGATCATTTCTGGTCGCAGAGGCAAAAAGTCATATATTGTATGTGTATTGAAATGAATAATGCCACTGTTGACGATTTCTGGTCTCAGTGGCAAGAAAAGTTATAATCCTCTACATACTCCATCTCTTCTGCATTATTACAGTTCGCTGAACGCTATAGCTTTCTTGCTGTTCTTTTAAATCTGTCGCCTTCGTACAAGTTTCTTAAATCTGTAGCATCTCTTAATCCATAGCATTCTTATTAGGAGGAGCGGCGGGAGAATTTTCTTCTCCAGGGTCACCTTTCTGTGCCAACTCTTATTTCAGCATTCATTCCGCCACCATGTAACCGCAGCAGCACATAAAAGATCCCAGTCATTGTGCCAAAAAGTGCAGCTGGCATGTTACAGCTAAACACGCATGCACCCTGCTTATGTGGCTTTGCATGAAGTGACGTGATGTGGTGCATGATTGTATGGTGTACAAACAACAAAGAGCACGCTGAGACAGCAGCAGTTTCATGTGGCACCAGCCATGTAACAACCAAACAGTGCTGCAAGTACACCACTTAGGTGGATATTCAAAAATGCTTTATAAAAAACAAGTCACTCATTTAAAATCGCATGTGACAAGAACGCAATGAGTGTGCTTGAGGGCGGAAAATAGCGCGATATAAAAGTGATCAACACTATTCATTTAAATCTGTAGCCTTCTTACCATTCTCTTAAATCTGTAGCAATATGTATTTGAATATGTATTTTTTGTTGGCATATTTATTTTTATTTTTGTAAAAAGATTCATGACATGTAACTTTTTGTTTTAAATTTCTTTTTTAGCTTCAATACATTGTCTCTTGTGTTACAATTACATTGCTGCACACAAGCTTGTGTGGTGAATGAAAGATTGTCCAGATTTCACAGTTCTTCCGTGCATACAGATGCACCAGCTGATACACTGCTTGATGCTGTTTTAACTTTTATTGAAAAACTGTTGGAAGAAGATTTGATGTACAGAATCTGAATGAGATGCGATCGAGATTCCATCACCTCTTCTTTTTGCACCCAAGATTGTACGGGTGCACATACCGCTGATATGGTATTTGACCAGAGCTTCAAGCTGGACCCTGATGCAGGTTTCAGCTTGAGACCTGCAAACAGCCATGCTTCAGGAGAGAAACTACCTCCATTTCACTGTCACTTGTTTCTTTAATGAGCACTTGTAACAGTTTCATGTGGATGAAAATGTCTCTGTGTGCATGAAATACTTCCATGACCGACACATTGTTCCAAGTAGTGAAGTACTGAAGTCAGTACTGGTTGACTGTGTGAATACTGAATGTCCTCTGCATTGTCAAAACCCAAGAACCTGTCAAGCAGTCACTACAGTTGAGCGGTCTTGTCCATGTCTTTCATGCAGTGCATTATTTAATGCAAATGAATGGCAACTGCCAAAACAAATTGATTTCGGGGGTATGTTTTCTTCTTTTTTTAAAATGTATAAATCACAAATTGCCAATTTATGGGGGGAGGAAGGGGGAGATGAAATTCAAAAAAAAAAAAAAAAAAAAAAAAAAAAAAGACACATTCAAAGGGAAAAAGTCCAATGTGGCTGTAATTTTCGTTGTAAGTAAATTGCTGATGTGGTTCATCCCTGCCCATCTAAATGCAGGGTCATTCTGGTGGTAACAGTGTAGATCTTGGCTTAAGTTAGGCAACTTCCTGGGATTTATATCTGTTTTTGTCGGGGAATGTGGCAAACGATCTTATCCCAAACTTTTGGGTTCGAACAGATCCAGACACTTTCATTCATAGACTGTATGGAAATGGCACATCTTGGCAATGTCAAATGATTCTTGGCCAATGATTTTGCTTTTCAGAACTAAAGAAAAGAGGGGAAAAAAAAGGGAAGATGCAAATCACATTCTCAATAAAATGTGTTTCACAGTGCACATTGTTAATTGTTTTGGTAGAAACACCACAAAAGCTCTGGACTGCTCATGATTTGTTTTTGTGCTTAAAGAATAGATCTCAAGATGTATTTGCTACTGAAGTGTTTGTCAAACATTAGCTGTGATTTCACCTTTGCTGGAGAAAATGTTTCCCTGTCTACACCACAGAGAATAAACACGTGTTTGGAAAGCATTTTGGTTGCTTTTCATTAAGTTTTAAAAATAACAACTCTGTGTGTGTGTGTGTGTGGTGTGTGTGTGTGTGTGTGTGTGTGTGTGTGTGTGTGTGTGTGTGTGAGAGAGAGAGTGTGTGAGAGAGAGTGTGAGAGAGAGAGAGAGAGAATGTCAGTATCGGTGTGTGTGAGAGAGAGAGAGAGAGAGAGAATGTCAGTATCATTCTGTCAGCATCACATTGGTATGGCAAACAAAGGCACATTAAAAACTTTGCAAATTAATCCTATTTATTGACAATCTTTCAACACCAAGAACAAAACATAGTACGCCTACAACATAGCCACACAAAGAGCATTGTACCGTCTGTAGATTTCCCAAACACCTATTATATACAGCTTCAATCAAACAGCTGATCTGACTGGAGCATCAAATCGCTCACACCAAACATCTGCTGTAATGCCACAATTGATGCTGGCAGCCTGACAAACCCTTCTTGCCTAACTCTGTAACAGATGCTACCCACAAGTGCCAAATGTTGCAATGCAACAACACACACTGCCACAAAACACGGTGGTTCAAACTCAAAGAGCCAGGCAAGCATCCGATCCCCCACCCCATCCTAAAGATGCAGCTAACGTCTAGTTTAATGCCCAGTAAACTGCACAGGCCAAATCAGGGTGATTAGTTACAGTACTTTTAGTAACTGGATTTTAATATCCTGTCAACTGCACAGGGTCAACTGAGGATGATCAACCTGATCAACCTTTCATCAGTAACTGCATATTTCAAAACTCTTCTCATACATATATATATATATATGTAAACCCTTTGACAGTCAAATCCACAAAATGCATCCCAGCACAAATATAAATGAAACATACACAAAATCAAAGAGCCAGTCCCTTCAATATCTCCCTTGTTAAAAAATCATATAACTTACAAGGCTATCTAGAACATGCTGGTATCATCAATCTTTCCATCTAATTTATCAATACCAGACTAAAGAACAGCTTGGTTTTTTTGTCTGTTTGTTTGTTATTAAAGAAATGGACAGAAACAACAATAAATATTTTATATAAATGTGAACTGTGTACAAACACAAAAATGATATTCACACACACACACACATAAAAACAACCAAACTCTGAAATGAGAATGACTGCTAGCATTCTAAAACAAGATCCAAACACATAAAAGGTTCATGTGTTCACATGTGTCCTTGTCATAATAAATAAGCATTCTTTTGAACCTTTTATGTGTTTGGATCAAAACATCGAGTACTCCTTCAGATGTTGGCACAGCTTCAACAAGAAATAAGCAGTCCACAACAGGTGTATTTTCCCTTCCACGTCCCACAGCACCAGTGGACACATCATGTGCCAAACGAAATCTGTCGGAAGATTCTACAATTTAGTACAGGTTAAGTTTGTTGTCTTTTCAGTCTTACTCCAGGGGCAGAATCTGTCGGAAGATTCCACAACTTAGTACAGGATGAGTTTGGTGACTTTTCAGTCCCACCCTAGGGGCAGAAAGAATCTGTTGGAAGATTCTACAATTTAGTACAGGATGAGTTTGTTGTTTTTTCAGTCCCACCCTAGGGGCAGAAAGAATCTGTCGGAAGATTCTACAACTTAGTACAGGTTAAGTTTGTTGTTTTTTCGATCTTACTCCAGGGGCAGAATCTGTCGGAAGATTCTACAACTTAGTACAGGATGAGTTTTTTTCTTTCTTTCAGTCTTACTCCAGGGGCAGAAAGAATCTGTCGGAAGATTCTACAACTTAGTACAGGATGAGTTTGTTGTTTTTTCAGTCTTACTCCAGGGGCAGAATCTGTCGGAAGATTCTACAACTTAGCACAGGATGAGTTTGTTGTTTTTCCAGTCTTACTCCAGGGGCAGAATCTGTCGGAAGATTCTACAACTTAGTACAGGATGAGTTTGGTGACTTTTCAGTCCTACTGTAGGGGCAGAAAGAATCTGTCAGAAGATTCTACAACTTAGTACAGGATGAGTTGGGGGGGTTTCAGTCTCCTGCAGGGGCAGAAAGAATCTGTCGGAAGATTCTACGACTTAGTACAGGATGAGTTTGTTGACTTTTCAGTCCACTGCAGGGGCAGAAAGAAGACAGTGTGTGCCCTGTTGACCGTGCCCTGATGGTCGACCAGTCTGGGCAGCCAAACCTGGCGCTGGATCATCAGTCCAAACTGCCATTTACAACAAAGAAGGAAGCCTAAACATTTTTATGTATAAAAATTATTAAAATATTACAACTTATACAATTACAAGTCATTCCAACGATGCACAACTCACCCCAGCCGTGGAACAGCATTTCCAAGTAGTCTGCGACCTTTTTCATAAAGGTCAGAACTAGGAGTATTAACTATTACCACTCACAGTTTTGTTTTTTAAAAGATAGATAGTTCTTGATTTAAAAAAAAAAAAAAATTTACGTCCGGTGAACTGCAAAGAATCACTTAAGAACAAATCTCACATTCAAAATTCTTTTACATCACTACAAAACACTGGTCACTAAACCACAAGTCAGACACAGCACACTGATGACACCACTATGGCACTAGGGATCAGAACCAACATAGCAAACTGCATCAGCTAAAACTAATTCAGTTAACATGTAGTGGGAGGATTTTAACAAATGAAGATGAGCGGGCTGGAAGGATAGAAATTAGGACAAGGAAGGCATTCCTGGCTGTGGACGAAGCATGCTAGGCTATATTCCGACCTACTCCAGGCTTTAAGTTTAAGCACAGAATATTTGTTAGCTCTCTGTTCTCAACAAAGGGGATATTAATTTTTGCATCTGCAGTACCCCAAGATTTGTTAGTTAGTTTGTTAGTTGGTGCTTTGAGCCCAGTCAACCACAAAGGGTTATATCAGGGCTAACAACAAATTTAGGTTTATCTTCAAATTATTTATAAAGAAAGTTGTAAAACGTTCTACGTAAAAGTACAGTACCCCAAGGCAACGCAGCCAAGAAGAATACACAGAAAAAGAAACCTGATTTGATAACTGTGCCATGCAAAGACACTGCCATTCCATGAAAGGTGTGAGGAGCAAGGCAGCCTATTCCATGCCATTCCATGAAAGGTGTGAGGAGCAAGGCAGCCTATTCCATGCCATTCCATGAAAGGTGTGAGGAGCAAGGCAGCCTATTTCCATGCCATTCCATGAAAGGTGTGAGGAGCAAGGCAGCCTATTTCATGCCATTCCATGAAAGGTGTGAGGAGCAAGGCAGCCTATTTCATGCCATTCCATGAAAGGTGTGAGGAGCAAGGCAGCCTATTTCATGCCATTCCATGAAAGGTGTGAGGAGCAAGACAGCCTATTTCATGCCATTCCATGAAAGGTGTGAGGAGCAAGGCAGCCTATTCCATGCCATTCCATGAAAGGTGTGAGGAGCAAGGCAGCCTATTTCATTCTACTGGCCCATTTGGGGAATATGTCTTAGCCACTTCTAACAGAGGTAAACAGTTAAAGAATATGAAAAAAAATGAAGGGGAATAAATGGAAAGGTACAAATTAGAAAAACTGAATTAAAATTAAAGAATATTAAAAAAATAAAGTGGAATAAGTGGAAGGGCACAAATTAGAAAAACTAAATTCCTGGTGGCAGGTGAAGCATGCTAGGCTATATTCTGACCTGCTCCAGGCATACAAGGAAAACATCTTCAACAGCTCTGGGTCCTCAAAAAGAGTTTTTGCTCAAGTAAAATGTCCATTTTCTTCAAAGGATCAGACAATTACTATAAAAACTGCGCCTGCTTGGAGGAGAATGGATCCCAGGTTACACTGAAGAGAAGTCATGATTTCTATCCTTCATTCAATCAATCAATGTTTTATTGATGTCTGTTCACACTGAGGTGATATTAGAATTTTAGATGGGTCCCCCCCCCCAAAAAAAAACACACACACACACACACACAAATTAAACAATTATTTTTCATTTTTCATTATACTAGCTTACCAACAGGACTATGAACAATCAATTTAACAATAGAATTGATAATATCAGTATTATACACAATATCTCTTACGTTGTTGCAAGCATTAAAGCCATATCCATTTTTCTTAAATAACTCTGTGTGTGGTAACAGGACAAGGACTTCTACCAAGTGCAGGGTCAGATGATGTGCGTCACTGTCGGTGCAAAGGCGGCATACTTTGTTGCCTGTACTTTCAAGGGTTTATTTGTGATTTAAATTCCTCGTGAATTTGGCTTCATCGCCAACATGCTCAGCAAGCTTGAGAATTTCTTTGAGCAACACTTCAGGGAAGTCCACCTTGAAACATAAATTTACACTACTTAAAGTCTTAAACATAAATTTACACTGCTTGAAACATTTATTTACACTATTAGTATTACAGTTCTTTTAAGACTGCAGACCAAGAGAGAGGAGAAAATGTCATGTCAAACAATGACATTACCAATGAATAGTGTAGTAGTATTTTGTAAATGTATCTTTTACTTATTGCACTGAAACTAATTTTCTTGAGTTCATCAACAAGTGTTCAATAATGTCTGCTTAAAAAATTCAAGGACAAAGCACAATTTATCAAATCATACATTAAATATAACATTAACTGATTATTACCATATTACATTATTAGCATTCATGAAAAAGACAGGGGTCTGAGCCAGCATCCTATATATATATATATATATATATATATATATATATATATATATATATATGTACTACTACCAGTTTACTATATCTTGTTTTTCCATTTTCTCAAACTTTGATTGCTGTCTCTAACTGTGATGTTTTCTGGACTGAAACCAAAGATTATAAATACAAAGATGGGTCATCCGGTCATTTTCAGCATTCCAGCCGACTGCAGCACCATCTAGCCTAATCCATGATGGCGGCGAAGCCAAAGGTTTGCAACGGTGGGGAGGCATGTAGTGCGATAAATTGTTCCAATTCGCAATACAAATGTCCTGGAAAGTCATTCTTTCGATTTCCAAAAGACGAAGCAAGGTGAGTGAATCAATTTTACTTGCATTTTTTCTCTTTATGGATTACACTCGCTCAAATAGATATGTTTTCATAAAATTTTGTCTTTGAAAGTAATGAAAATGACAAGTGTCAGATTCAGAGTAGCCTAATTGAAATTGCCAGCAATAGATGAGAAGTGTTCATGAAAATCATGCACTTTAACTAAGCTTGAAAGGCAAGCTGTCAATTAAAAACATCACTGTGGAAGACAAATGTGGCCCTTCACAGCTGCATATTTGTCCAACCATGTCTTATCAGCTATTAATAATTATTAAGTTTATTGAGATAATTAAAATTTATCTAGACCTAGTAGAAGGTTGAATTTGATGATTTTGTGCTCTGTGTGTGTTTGCAGCAGAAACCAACCAACAGCAGGCTGCAAAAAGTCCTGTGCGTGTGCCTTCTCCTTCTCCAGAACTTTCTTCTCAACCAGTTGTTTCACCAGGAAAATGACAATTACTGTGCCAGAAGAAAGCATTGCAGAGTCGCTGCTACCGTCTTAAAAAGAGGGTTGCTGTCAGCTCTAAAAAACATCTCAGCTCTGAAAAACATCTCAAAAGATGACAGCAAAGATGAGGCGTGAGAAACTCACAGCAGACCTATCAGAACATCTGCCAGGTGCTGCATTGGACTTTGTGACCACAAGGATCCGAATGGGGAGGAAGAAACGCATGAACTGGTCAGATAAGGACAAGTGCACTGCGCTGTCACTTTACCATATTAGCCCGAAGGCTTACATGCTGGTCAAGAGAATCTTTGCTCTTCCCAGTGTATCCACCCTGAGACGAGCAATGAGGAAGGTTTCAGCCAAAATATCCTCAGCGCTCTTGAAAAGAAAGTTTCTTCTATGCCGTCTGGGTCAGAGCTGTGTGTTATGATGTTTGATGAAATGTCGTTAAAGGAAACTGTACTCTACAGCTGTGAGAGAGATGAGGTGGAGGGACTGGAAGACTTTGGGTGCCAAGGCAAAACTCAGTTTGTTGCTAACCATGCCACAGTATTCATGGTCAGGGGTCTGCTGACCAAATGGAAACAAGCCATTGGCTATTTTCTGTCCAGTGGACCCATGCAGAGCAGCATGCTCCACACGCTTTTGTTACAAGCTCTTGACAAAGTGAAAGAGACTGGACTGAACGTAAAAGTTGTGGTAGCTGACCAAAGCTCTAACAACAGGTGTGTTTTAGGTAAAAGTTGTGGTAGCTGACCAAGGCTCTAACAACAGGTGTGTTTTAGGTTATGTGGGGCGACTAAAGACAGGCCTTTCTTCCTCCACGATGAAGACAAGATCCTCATCATGTACAACCCTCACCATTTGTTAAAATATGTGAGGATCAACCTGATCAACGAGTTGCCTCCTTTTGCAGCTCTTTGTGTCAAATATGCAACCCAGGTGTTGTCACATACTGTTGCAGCTGCACCGTTGGTACAGGTATCGCAGCATCACTAGATTCATTTGTTTCCATTAACAACAACACTCTTGTCTATACATGAAAACTGAGTAAGTCAGCCAAAATAGTTTACAACAGCATGGTTTTAAAACAGAACAAGAAGCAGAATGGTATTATTATCGGCATTTCTGTCTGTCGTCTGCTTTTCACAGCTGAAAATCTGATGTGTGTTGGCACATTTTCTGGTCAGTTTTCTACATTATTTTGCATAGAAAATGTATGACAGGTTCAAATACGAAGACATCTGACTTAACAGTATGTGAACCATAAATAAAAACACACGTGATATGTCATATTTTTATTCTCTGGCTCACACAACATCGCAGACTTGGTGCCGATGGCAGTAATAGTTATGTAATTATCTCCCCTGATTTATGTTATCATGAATCTCACTTGAAGCGCTGCGCGCCGGACAATCCTTGCTTTTTATATAGCAGTGAGCCGGGATGACCCATCTTTGTATTTATAATCTTTGCTGCAACTTACATTGTGATTTCACTTGTTGGCTCTGTTAAATCTAGATTTTAGATTTAATCGCTTCATCTGGAGAAGCGCAGATAAAGTTCAGGACTGCGTGAAAATCAGAGCAGCTTCTCATTCCCTGCAACTGATGACATCCCTTGGGTGCCTGCTGATCAGCTTTCAAAACTAAGCCCACCCACTACAGACTGGCGTGGAATGCAGCTGTTTTTTCTTGCAGAATAAAACTTTAAAAGCTACTTGAAGTTGTCACCGTTTTGTATGAGACCAGATGATTGATTCAATTTTCACATTAAGTTTCAGTCAATAATGTAAGCATTACTACTCATCCCTTTTTTTATTTTTACATATGCAAAATTTGTCAAAGTCAAAACAAATGCTTATTATATACATGTAATGTGTACAAATACCCGCATGCTTTTAACAATTTCTAACCTGAGTGATTATTGAATGTCATGCAAAACACGTGTTACAATTCAAGGAACATCAGAAGTTGGGGAAGTGTTCCAATATTACTTTGAAGTATGTCCACAGCATCAAAAACTAACAAGAATAAATATTTGTTCATGATCCATGGTATCTGATCTTGAAGGAAAACCTTTTTACTTCCACGGCACGCATGTTTCGGTGTCACAATTTTACGGGTACACTGTTCTACTCTTAAGTGGATGAACACTCTTAAAATTGTAGTACTTAGTTACTCCTGTTGATAGTTATTCAAAACCTTTCTATGCAATAATAAGGTTCTTGTTCTAAATATGACATAAGGATGCTTTTGTGTCACACCGAAACATGCGTTACGCTCTCCACTTGGTCACGTTCAAAGCTACTTGCAGTCAGGGTCCCAACTTCTTTTCTTTTAATTGTGCCTTAAAACTGCTTAAAACTGGATGTATGTGGAACACAACAATCCTAATTGGGATAAGCTGTAAGCTATTTCAGTTTCGACCTCTGATTCCCCCTATCTTGGACCAGCATTGAAAGAGTTAGTAAGTAAATTGGTGTTTTACGCCCAGTCAACCAGTGCAGTTATATCAAGGCAATCATTGAAGAAGAACCCATACATATATTTTTTTTGGGGGGGGACCTACTCCAGGCTTTTTTAAAGGGAGAACCTTTGACAGCTCTGGGCTCTCAACAGAGGGGACCTTGATTTCTGCACCCTCAGTACCCCAGTGCAGGGCACTAGAGTGGATGAACAGAGAAGCAAAGCACTACAGACAGATGAACAACTTCACTTCTTGCACTGCAACGCACATTTCCCACTGGGACTAAGTTCAGCACACTTCAGGAAGGTACTGAAGAAGGCCGAGAAGAACAGCACCACCCACTGGGACAATGAGTGACACTGAGTTACAGCAACAAGGTGCGGCCATATTTTCCAAAAAATCATACAGTCACACCAAGAAAACATTTGTACACACATGCTTTCTGTACTCTAAAGCTCAGCATTCTTCCTACAAGACACAGAAGGCCGAGAAGTACAGCACCACCCACTGGGACAGTGAGTGACACTAAGAACAGCACCACCCACTGGGACAATGAGTGACACTGAGTTACAGCGACAAGGTGCGGCCATATTTTCAAAAAAATCATAGTCACACCAAGAAAACATTTGTCCACACATGCTTTCTGTACTCTAAAGCTCAGCATTCTTCCTACAAGACACAGAAGGCTGAGAAGAACAGCACCACCCACTGGGACAATGAGTGACACTGAGTTACAGCGACAAGGTGCGGCCATATTTTCCAAAAAATCATAGTCACACCAAGAAAACATTTGTACACACATGCTTTCTGTACTCTAAAGCTCAGCATTCTTCCTACAAGACACAGAAGGCCAAGAAGAACAGCACCACCCACTGGGACAGTGAGTGACACTAAGAACAGCACCACCCACTGGGACAATGAGTGACACTGAGTTACAGTGACAAGGTGCGGCCATATTTTCAAAAAAATCATAGTCACACCAAGAAAACATTTGTCCACACATGCTTTCTGTACTCTAAAGCTCAGCATTCTTCCTACAAGACACAGAAGGCCAAGAAGAACAGCACCACCCACTGGGACAATGAGTGACACCGAGTTACAGCGACAAGGTGCGGCCATATTTTCAAAAAAATCATAGTCACACCAAAAAAACCATTTGTCCACACATGCTTTCTGTACTCTAAAGTTCAGCATTCTTCCTACAAGACACAGAAGGCCGAGAAGAACAGCACCACCCACTGGGACAATGAGTGACACCGAGTTACAGCGACAAGGTGCGGCCATATTTTCAAAAAAATCATAGTCACACCAAGAAACCATTTGTCCACACATGCTTTCTGTACTCTAAAGCTCAGCATTCTTCCTACAAGACACAGAAGGCTGAGAAGAACAGCACCACCCACTGGGTCAATGAGTGACACCGAGTTACAGCGACAAGGTGCGGCCATATAGCAAAAAATTAATACCGTCACACCAAGAGACAGTTTGTACACACAAACTTTCTGTACTCCAAAGCTCAGCATTCTTCCTACGAGACACAGTTGTAGTTCCTTTAACCACACACTGATCTGAAAACCACTGGCTGTGGTGTGAGTGCGATGATGCTGGGTCAACTGACTTGGAAGGTTACTTCTGAGTTGCGATAAATAACCAATCTGGCAATCAGCACTCATGCCCGTGAATGGTGGCCGAAGAACCCCAGACTCCACAGAAAAACAACTGACGATTCAAGAGAGCCTGAAGGGTAAATGCAAGTTACATCACCACCAAACAATGTAATCGTTAGTCAGTTCTTAGCCGGCTTCCCACTGTCATTGATCTCAAAACTTCAGAGGGTACAAAACTGTGCAGCTCGTCTTGTAGTTTGTGCATCCCCGAAAGTATACCACACAAATACTCGTTCAACTCCACTGGCTACCTGTCCAAGCTCATATCTCGTACAAAATTGCCTGCCTCTGTTTCAGTTCCATTAACTTCTCTACTCCCACTTATCTCTCTGATATCCTTCATCTCTGTTCTCCTGCTCAACCACTTCATTCCAGTGCTGACACCCATCTCCTAAAACTTCCACTATATAAACACAAGACGATAGGTGATCGTGCCTTCTCTCATTTTGGCCCTTCTGTCTGGAACTCACTGCCATCACACATTAGAAATGCTACAACAATCAATTTATGTTTAATTTTTGCTTTGTTTGATTTTTGTACATGTACTTAACCACCCATCATGTTCTTTGTAAAGCGCTGAGGGCTTTTTAAGAATTCGCACTTTAGAAATGATCGTTATTATTATTATTATTTATTCTTGGATTTTAACGTCCTCTAAACCACACAGGGTGACAGCCACCTTAGGATAAATCACATTCAAAATTCTTTTAGTTTTATACCAGTTCAAAACACAAGTCATTAAACCATAAGTTAAAAAGCTGGATCACAGCTCTGGACACAACACAGTCAACAGCAAATGCGAATGCAACCAACTCAAATACATGCATATCTTATTCTTATTTTGATGATTTAATCGGTTTACTTACTGTTGAGAAAACTGTATTCGTGCGGGCCAAGAAAACACAAATGTCATCCATTTTGTTGTCCAGGGAGCCAATTAGATTACACTATTAGTGTTATGCATGTGAATGACCATTGTAGGTGTGCTGCAAAATTGTCTGCAGTGACTGAAAGAAAGCTGACTGCTGTGCGCCTGAAATCTGCTGTGATCTTATCTTTGCTTGACTGTACTCTCCATTGCCTGTTGCGCTGTTTCTACCACTCTGCACTCCATCACAGCTTGGCGCTGCCCGGAGCAGAATCAGCGGAGCAAGAGACCTGTCATCACAAGGACAACAGCAGAAATTCTACCATGAACCCAGCAGACAACCCCAGCCAGCCACCAGTACCAACGATGCTACACAGCTTAACTCATTGGCATCTTTACAGTGCATATGCACCGATACTGTAAAGAAGCGTTGACAGCATTCTGGATCATATGCACCGACGGATATTAGAGATTTTTAGCGTTGTGACCAGTCTCACAACTTAAGGGAAATAACCTCCACAGCATTGTTCAACCACTTTGGTACATTGGGTTAGCTCACTTGTAGTGATGATAGCATTGCCAACTGTGATAACAGTAGATTCCAAAGCCTATGCGATGCGACACTGTCTGCTACATTTTCAAAATGGCACCATCCAGTCACAGGAGCAGATTGAATCTTTCCCAAGCCCTCAAACTTGTTATGGAAGACGGTTCAGATCATGAAGATACTGCAGAAGACAGTGATGGAAGTAACCTTGATTCAGGTGAAGAGTTTATTCTCGCTGATGAAGAATTCAGTGATGATTCTGATGATAGTGGTGGTGGTGTGGGTGTGTTTAATGCTGCCACTGATGTTGACACTCACAGTGATGCTGACAGTGATATGAGTGTGGGAGAGCAGGCTCCTCCAGTTACTTTGCTCAACGATGAAGACGACGCAGACTGGATGAGAGAGTGGACACGTACGCCGAGTAATTTTCCACTGAAAGCTCCATTCACTGGACTCCTGGCCTCCAACTTCCAGCTGACTTTGAGGCAACGCCCACTCCTCTGGATTTTTATCGCTTGTTCATCACGCATGACTTAGTGAAAAGTTTCGATCTTTTTTTGAGAGAGGTTGGTTTGGGTCATGCGGCCCTGAACAAATTTTGTGCAGTGTTTGGCATCAAGCCTATAAACAAGGCTGTATATCAGAAAAAAAAACAGAACAGGATCACTGATGTGATGGTAGACAATGCAGACACAATCCTGTGTGAAACAGCGGCTCGACTCGTTGAGGCATACACTGAAATTGACGCCAATTTCAATGGCAACATAACTGTCGGCTTCGACGGGTCATGGCACAAGCGAGGCCATACATCAAATTATGGCTTTGGTGCTGTGACTGAAGTCCTGACAGGTCTTGTTGTAGACTATGGGGTCCTGAGCAAGTACTGCGGTGCTTGCACATGGAATGGAACAGTATTGGGGAAAGACAGCGCAGCATTTTTGGAATGGAAGGAAAACCATATAGACTGTTGTGTCAACTACACTGGTTCCTCAAATGCCATGGAGGTTGAAATGGCAATACGTCTGTGGTCTAGAACAGTAGAAGTGAACAGAAAGGACTGTGCTACACTGGCTTCTGACAGACGGCGACAGCAAAGCCTACAACTCCGTTGTTGAGATGCGGCCATATGGGGACACCCCCATTGAAAAGGAAGAGTGTATCAACCATGCACACAAGAGGATGGGTACTGCCCTCATCAAGAAGTCGCAGGAGAAAGGTCTTGGGGGCAAAGGCAGAGGCAAGCTCACCCAAAAAATTGCCAAGTACCTGCAGTACAAATATCGACTGGCTGTCCTGAGCAACATTCCAGACCTTGAGGCAATGAGAAAGGCGGTGTTTGCAACATTGTTTCATTTGATGAGCACAGACGAGTCCCCCCATCACAACCGCTGTCCCACAGGACAGGATTCCTGGTGCTTCTTCAACAAGGCCATTGCCAGGAATGAGGAGCCAGCCCCCCATGCCCAAGAAATCCAGCAACCACTGAAGCACGAGGTTGCAGAACAGCTTGTGCCCATGTTGGCATGTACCAGAGGATGGCTGATCCCAATCTTCTGAAAAGACTTGCCAAAGGGAAGACACAGAATGCGAATGAATGCTTGCATTCAGTGATCTGGTTGAAATGCCCCAAGACTGTTTTCGTAGGAAAACGGAGTGGAGGGAGCAGTAGCTTCTGCCGTTTCCAGCTTCAACGTCAGGGCTATGCAGCTGACCCAAGTGATAGAGAGACTTGGGGCAGAACCCAGTGTGGTCAGCAACTCCATTCTGGAGTCCATGGACACTTCCAGAATTGTGGGTGCAAAGCGTCAAATGAGGGAGGCATTCAAGGACCAAAGAAAAATCCAGAGTGGTCAAGTTAAACGTCGTCAGACGCAGCAGGAGAGGGGAGAAGGGCCAACCTATGCCTCTGGAGGTTTCAGAAGGTGAACTGATACCAGAACTGTTGAAATGCCCTTGGCAGTCATAATTTTTACCCTGAAGGGCAAACAAAATTGACAAATCTTGGTAATTTTCATGTTGTACATAAACGGCAAGTTTTGAATGCGATTTGCTTGAATTTGTGTTTTGAGGATCTATAAAAGTTATTGCTCCTCAGGTTTGTGTGCCAGCATATTCATATTTTGCATGTGTGTACTGTGGGTGTGCATGGATGCAATGACAGAGAGAAAAATTGATTTGGGTGTTTTGTGAAAATGCTGTTGCATTTTATTGATTTTATTTGTTACATTATATTGACAAATCCTCTCGTGTATAATTTTTATAAAAATAACACTATCTCAATTTTCTCTCTGTTTAACTGTTATTGCATTGAGTGAGCCTTAAGGAATATAGCAGAAAAAGAATTACAGCAATAGGACTAATTGTTATGGAGATATTTTGATTATAATTTTCCTTCTTTTGTCTGTATATGGTGGCCATCTTGGAGTCTGATGCATAAAGTGCAGCTTTGCACAAAATGTCATTTTTACTCATCTTTTAGTCATATCTAAACTTGCACTTACTTTCAAATGAAGACATTACAAAAAAAGAAGGGAGAGGGAGAAAAAGAAAATGGAGAGTCACAAAGATGCCAACACAAGATGAAGAGACTACTGCAGATTGCGCGACTCTCCTGTCTCTCCACATACACACATATATATATATATATATATATATAATATATATTATATATACAAGAGAGAGAGAGAGGAGATAGAGAGAAGGAGTGCGTTTGAGGATGGACAGAGAGATGGATAAATTAAATTTGTATTTTATTATTTATTTATTTTTGTCTGTGTGTTTGTTTTTTCAGGTGGCTAGAAAATGCTAAACCCGCCCAAAGAGTCATCGACCTCCTGCCCTACCTTGTTGCATTTTGTTCAGCTGCCAAGAACGGAACCCTCACCGAACCAACCTGCAAATCCCTTCAAGGACATTATGCGATTGCTGGGGGATCCTTTGCTGAGGGCAAGACTTCAGTACTTCATCTCTGTTGCCCCAGAAATGGAGCCATTTCTAGAACTCTATCAATCTGAAAGGCCATTGCTTCCTTTCTTTGCAAACCCTGTGTTCACAAGAAATTTGTATTCATGTGGAATGTCAAACTCACCAGCCAGAATGGAGGTTCCTGGTCCACAACAGACTATGTGAAGTTGGTGAGGTTATACACACTGTTCCAAGAGTACTGCCAATGATGTAAGCAAAAACTGCATGTCATTCTACTGACAGATTCCTACTTAGGACTAGTATTAGAGAGAAATTTGCCAAGCCATGGTGGTTTCCGGAGATATCTTTTCTGTTTTTTCACCATTTTCCATAACACTGACTGCCTGAGATTTCACTGAAATCATGAAATATGTTTATCTTCATGATACTCATTGGTTATGCAGCGCTGGTTATGGTAAGCCTGCTTTGAAAATTTCAAGCCTCTATGTTCAGTAGTTAATGTTTTACAGCACTTTGAACATTGGTGTTTTCATCAAGGCCTTTCAAATTCAAATGACACTTACCTTAAAGTTTAAATGTCATTTGAAACTTGTGCTAATTTTGCTTGGTACGACATAATAATAGGTGTAATACAGTATACAAGTGCACAATTCAATTATTTGCTTTACTGGAAACAAAACAGGTGTTCATTCACAAATTAAAAAGTGCATAACTTATACTGTCCTAAACCCACCATACTTTCACTTAAGTTTTCACATATCTTCCAGAACTGAGACATTGCCACTACAGGAAACAAAAAATATAAGACAATAAGAGATGCTATCCCATCACATGCACTTCAGTCAAGTTCAGCAACATGTCATGACAACACTGTCATCACCACAATCAACTTTCAAGACACTAGAAACTGAGTGTCGGTACATGTATGCAGTTGAAACAAGAGTGGCAGGTAAACTAAAAGAATGGACTCCTGGATGATGGAGTCACCCAATGCAAACACAGGACCCTCAGTGCTCAGCTTTACACTTTGTTAGACGATTAAAAAGACTGTGTATGGGAACAGTGATAGTGATACCGCAACACCAGCAGTTCTGTCATCCAATTCACTGTTCTGTCTAGATCTGCAGGCAGCATGGAGGCGAGGACCACTTCCTGTTCCGCTGTCCACTGGCTAGGCACACACTCTGCACCCTGCTTGGGGACGAGATCAGCCTGCCCTGGACTGGACGCACCATCGACAGCTCATTCCTGCAATCAGACCATGATCTCCATCACAAAATGAACTGCGGAATGGGTCCACAGGACAGGCTCAATCAATGTGGTATTGGTAGTGGTAGCAACCAGCATCCTCATTAGGCTCATATCGTGGGGGATAGTCAACAAATTATCTCATATCTCAATCAGAATCTTATTCAGTTGCCAGGCTAATTTGCCATATTTGCAAATTAGGCCTCCTGAATTTACTTGCAAGGAGTTAGAACTTTGACTTAACAGAAACCGAGAAGAACACCAAGATGAAAAAACTGTGGTAGTATCCTCATTACATATGGGGGGAGGAGAGGGGGGGTTTTAAGTTCGTGTTTTAGGCCCATGGGGGGGGGGGGGGGGGGGAGGAGGAGTCAACAAATTATTTCAAATCACAATCTTATTCAGTTGCCGGGCTAATTTTGCCATATTTGCAAATTAGGCCTCCTGATAAAGTGATATTACTTGTAGTTGTAAGGAGCTTGACATAACACAAACAGGGAAGAACACCAAGATGAACACATACCAGCACTTGATCCTTCTCAGACCTCATCCGGGGTACTGCTGTAGTCTGTAACCCATATTGGCACACGTCCAACCTGAACAAAAGAACTGCAAAAACAGTCCAGACCAGAGAAATGCTGCACGTAATTGTGTTTGAATATAATTAATTATAATTTACACATAGGATAAATTATATTTTACCAGAAAAATGGCAGCATATATGCACAAACTGAGCAAGACAGATATAAGTATAATTTACTATAAATAACTTTTAAAAAAGTAACTAGTATAATACAAAATAAAATCCAAAAAAATTAATCTGGAATACTGAATCAATGGGCATGAAAAAAAATTAAAGGCTGCAACTAGTCTAGTGTAAGGCCTGTGACTAGTCCCTACAACTGTAGAACTACAAGGCAACAAGATACATGTCAACATCACTTGTGACTCAGAGTCAGACTGTCAAGTGTAAAACTAAGTAAACATGGTGCTTTTAAAACGTCCACAGAAACCATTAGGCTTATTAGGGATGGGCAGAAAGGGGGGAGGGAGGGGGTACGGAGGTGGGAGAAGAGGGAGGTTACATGTACCTATGGCTACACTGTCAGTGTCACCACCAGAATGACTGACTGCACTGATTAAGACAAAGATGGGCTGCGATGCGCGCCATTTTATTTTTAATGTTTTATTAATTGTGAGGGATAATGTCAGTGTTCACAATCACAAACCACAACCTGTGTACCACAACCTTTCTGAAGAGAAAGAAGAGCCGAAGCGGACTCGAGCCGAGGCCACTATTTCTGCTTAGCAGCCTAACCGCTCACAAACCGGCTCACAAAGTAGAAACGTGTAGTTTGAAATAATGAAAATCACTGAACCAACGCCGCGTGACTGTTCGGGCTTACAGTTACAGTACACTAAAAACAGTTCGCGCCTACCTGGCTTAACGTACCGCACCGAGAAGCAGTCACGTCAGAATTCAGTAGTCACTGAACAGTGACCGACCAGAGGACAGCAGTCGTTCCCGTTTGGACTTACGCGTAACATTAATTTTGTCCCTTATTCCGTATTGCGTGCCAACTAATTAACTATGCTTACCTCTCAGTCTCAGCGACAACAGCGCGTATCAGTGCTGGACTGACACACACACCGGCGTGGTGCATGCCGCCTACACTGAAACACACACACACACACACACACACACACACACACACACACAAAGACGCCGACTTTTTGTGTATTATTCAGCGACACATGACAAACACCGTCATATCATGAGCACCATTTTCTCTCCTCTCCAAAGGGAAGCAATTACACAGCAGCACGACAGTGGTCTCCCTTGCAGCCTGCACGCGCGCGAGCACTCACGCACACACACACACACTGTTACTCACACACACGCACACGCACACACACACACACACACACACGATGCATTGAGTCAGCCGATTTCGAATATGATAGGCCTTCGCACCCATCAAAATGCCGCAGTCACTACTGACACTGCATGGTTGCCACTGAGTAGCGGTCAGGAACCAATAGTTAGTCCCCGCATCCGCCGCGAACTTGCTCCACTACGCGAGTCGAGTCACTCTTGTCTAGGCCGTAAAGTCCGCAGACGCAAGGTCAGATCGAGACTGATCAGTTTTGTCACGTCACGTCACATCGCACTGAGAAGGGTCGTCAATACAGGCTTCGCCCTTCCGCTGACTCACTACATTTACTAGGACAGGCCGGCCTAGACTGATCATTCGGCGGGCTAGTAATCTGAACGGTACGAGGCTATTTCAAGTCTCAGTCTGATATATTCAGGCCATTCAGCTGCCGAAGGGAGGTATCTTTGTCACCAGTCAACCAGTGATGTACAGCAGTCGCGATCCAGGGGACTGAACCAAGGCATGCACTGATTAAACCACGGTGGACCCGGCAACACTTTATCCGAAAGTCTGAGTAAGTGTCCCTCGCCATGCCGCTAGGGCGCTGCATTATCAGTAACTGACTGTCCTCAGTTGTTATTATTACAGTCGACTGTACCGATATCTTATCAGTTTCGGTATCC
>JABMCL010001050.1:302500-350000 GCA_018857735.1 Alviniconcha marisindica
ATTTTGTATTTTACTCACTGGTTAGGATCAGAATATACCAGGAAAGAAATCAACAATCAGTCAGACCTACTGGCTGTGATCTTGTTTCATCGGTTCCTCCACCCCCACCCCCCCACCCCCACCCCCAAAATAGAGACTGAGAGAGTGTGTGTGGCACATAGTGTACACGCACATCATGTGTGTCGTTGTTGTTGATCTCTTTTGTATAGTGCTATTCTTGAGCAGACTCCCTGCACTCTTGTCATATATATCATGCAATTTTCTGAATGAGTCACACTGACTGAGTGACTGTTGCAAATTATAGCATGTTTTTGAATATTATATCCACTGAAGTAGTGTATGTACTACAGCACTGTTTGGTTTGTTACATCACACACGCCTGGTGCCATGTGAAACAGCTGCCACTTCAGCACATGTTCCGTGTACACCTTACAACCATTCACCAGTTTACAGTAATACTTATTCCAAACCACATATGGTAGGGTGCATACATTGTATTTAGGTGTAACCTACCAGTGTACCACCTGAACTTTCAGCAGAATGACAGGGATCTTTTATATGCTACTGGGTAACATGGGGGTGGAATGGATATGAAATGAGGGTCAGCACAGAAAGTTGCCCCAGGCCTGGAGATGAAAATTCTCCCTCTGCTCCTGCCCAGACTTGAACCCCTAGGGCTGAGATATCCCCACTCCCAATTTGTGTGTGTGTGTGTGTGTGTGTGTGTGTGTGTGTGTGTGTGTGTGTGTGTGTGTGTGTGTGTGTGTGTGTGTGTGTGTGTGTGTGTGTGTGTGTGTGTGTGTGTGTGTGTGTGTGTGTGTGTGTGTATGAGTGTGTCAGCAGGGTGTGTGTGTCTGTGTCTGAGTGTGTCAGCAGGTGTGTGTGTCTGTCTGTGTGTGTGTCTGTGTCTGAGTGTGTCAGCAGGTGTGTGTGTCTGTCTGTGTGTCTGTGTATGAGTGTGTCAGCAGGGTGTGTGTGTCTGCGTCTGTGTGTGCATGCTTGCTAGACAGGGAAGGGAGCAAGGTGTTTGCTAGTAGTAATAGATGGCTGTGTATCTGACCGGTTACAATGATTGTCTAAATAATTTCCATGAACCATTTTCACCACCTCAT
Source organism: Alviniconcha marisindica (assembly GCA_018857735.1). Lineage (NCBI taxonomy): Eukaryota > Metazoa > Mollusca > Gastropoda > Provannidae > Alviniconcha > Alviniconcha marisindica. Next base: position 303,613 of record JABMCL010001050.1, read on the forward strand.
AGATAGATGTCACACCAGTTTAAAAAGTGTCTAACATGACAAATGTGCAAGAATATGGCTCTCTCTCATTTTTGGCATGAAAATAAGTAGTCAGTCTTTGATGTATTTTTTTATTCACTCTTGCTTCCCAATCACATTTACTTCTAGCTCATGTTTATTTACTCATTTAACATCATATACAGTGAACACAGCATCGCTTATTGCCTGCAGGTTCGTGTTCCATAATGTGTCTGAAAAAAGAAAAAATTGAAAATGAAACAATAAAAATCACCCATTTTCTCTGCTCATATAAGATGTCAGTTGTCATAGATACATGTGTGTATGAGATTATATTATAACATCTGTAATTAATTTGCCATGTCAAAGATTTTGAGATTATATATTAATATAATATTTCTGAATATAGATACATACATCATGGCAGAGTGCCATTTTTAGGCAAAGCACTTCCCAGGTTCTACTAATACACTAGTAATACTAATAGGCTGGGTGTGATATCTGCTTGAAAGTTGAAATCTGTAGTAACAGGCTGGGTGTGATATCTGCTTGAAAGTTAAATTATGATTTTTTCCATTCCCGTGTGGAGCAAGGTTTTCAGTATAACTGAGTGCTTCTGATGCACCAACAGTACTAATAATAACAGTTTAGGAGGCAGCTTGGCTTAGATGTTAAGACATAGATCTTGGGATTGTGGTTTTGGGGTTAGAATTCTTTTTTGGGCAGTAACCAGCCACCCTCACAAGGTGTTGGACTTAATTATAGTCCTTCTAATGAGGTACTACCATTGCCCAGTATGGATAGATATAGATTATAGATATACCCCAGTCCATTGGCAAGAGAAACTATTTCCTGGCAAAATTCTCTAAAATTCCACCATCTGTTGCAGCTGTAGCTTTTCTTCTTCTTTTTTTAATTTTTTTTTTTAATGCACTATATTAGTATTATATATATATATTTTACATCTTCCTTGGGGAAAGTGACCTAACTTTCCTTTGGCAAAATTCCCAGTGGGGCAGTACTGTAACTTAAAACTTTAAAACTCAGTTGGTTTACAGGCAAGGGGCCAGCAACAGACGCTGATCCCCTGATTTCTATAGCTTCAGAACCTTCTCTCTTTGTCAGTCTTTTCCCATACCTTTGGGGTGTGTGTGTGTGTGTGTGTGTGTGTGTGTGTGTGTGTGTGTGTGTGTGTGTGTGTGTGTGTGTGTGTGTGTGATGTGTGTGTGTGTGTGTGTGTGTGTGTGTGTGTGTGTGTGTGTGTGTGTGTGTGTGAAGAAACAGCTTACACAGCCAACTGTGTGCAGAAGGAGAATGTCATGTTTTTTAGTTTTCAGTAATTAAAACTGCTGATTAATAGTTCCAAAGCATGACATTGACAGTGAAGCTGTATTGTTTTGTGTGAATGGCAGCCACTCTCCTTTTTGTTTCTGACTTTCTAGTGCTATATGAATGAAGAATGCCGAAAGTGAAATGTCAGCAGTGTGAATGTCAGCCCCGTCATTTATCACTGTAGCTGGTTTGGGGAAAGCAGAGACTCTTGCTGCCCCATCTGTGATGGAAGGGGTAACCCCCCAGCACCAGGACAGCACAATGTGTTTTAGTTTACTGAAAGCACTAGCATTCCCAAGTAGTGAATGGGCTGTCTTTTACTCAGGCGCTGTCAGTGCTCTTGACAACCCCCCTCCACCCCCCACCCACCTACACCCTACACACCCTCCCCCCCCCCCCCCCCCCCCCCAACACACACACACACATGTATACACAATGCCAATTTTCAGCAGATGGTCAACAGCTGCACAAATTGTGATATAAATCAATAAACATGCTATTAATGTCATGCATGGACTGACAGTTTTTGTTGTTCTTCTTCTGTCTTTCAATATCATAACTGCAACTTGCAAGATTTTTTTTTTTAATGTTTTAATATAGTGCCTCAACAATCAGTTACTTGCTTGTTTTGTTGTGTTGCTTTTTTCCTCTGTATGCTTTGACCTAAAGATTTTTTATTTTTTTAAATCAGACTTACTTGGTGATCAGTGTCATTGATATTTTTAGAGCAATTAAAAAAAGAAATCTGATCAAATGGCAATTAGTAGTTTATGCTGTTTGGGAATTTGATGAACAGTATGACAATGAGCAAATCTGATATTAGATGTGTTACTTCTCATAGATCTGTATTATGATTGACATTCACCTGAAGGAATTGCTTGTAAATTTAATAATTGCAGTGGCATGTGCAATTTATAGAACGCACAAAAAACTTCCACATTCACGGAACATGCTCACACCACTTGATGTACAAACACACTAACAAAAAACTTGTGGAGTAAAAAAAACAAAAACAAAAAACAAACATGATTTAAAACCTGCCCACATCATTTCTTGGCTGTAAAAACAACACAACAAAAACTGCAGCCACTGTTTTTCAAAATGAGCATAGTTTTGCTTATTAAAGGCCATATTGTGCTGATAACAGCAACAGTCTGCTGCATAACTTAAAACCACACCACAGTATTTCTTCACTGTTATTTAAAAACTAAAACAATTTAAACCAGAACTCAAACTAGTCAAAATGATGGCAGTACATAAAACAACTTTTTCTTCCTACTCCTCTGCAGCTTTCTAGCTCCTTCATTGTCATTTTAGCACCACTGTCATACTATGGTCTTTAAGTTCTTAATGTACTTTGAGTTTGAATGTAATGTGTAAAGGTAAGTGTGGATCAGAGACCAGCTGGAGTCATGTGGATAATGCAGTACAGGTGTAGACCAAAGAATGTACTGGCATTGTAGTTTGGTACTTGCAGTTTATCTTTCTGCCTTGCCCACTCCTAAAATAGTGTAACTTTGAATCATGAGGAGGAGAAAGGGGCAAGTAAAGAGTGAAAGTGAAAGGTCATCTGTTATTCATTCTCATGGGCAGGAGTGGGGAACAACCCAGGTATTGCCAAGTCAAAGGCCAGGAGGGGGTTGTCAGGGGGTGGGGGACGTGGGGGGGCATACCCAGGTATTGCCAAGTGATGTGGGGTAAGTCAGGCGAAACCAACAGTAGACATTCAGGAGTGCTTGGACCCGGCTTTTGCATGGTCCAGTAGACTACAAAACGTTGAAGGCTCTTTCTGATTGACTTTTGTTTTTCCAGGGTTTGGCGTCTGCTTTTGTTGGCCAAGGGTTGACAGGTTTTATTCTTCTTCAACAAGATGGTTATTCTGCCACACTTTTCAGGCCTGTGAAAAAGTATGATGGGGCTTTTGACAAAAAATGCACCTGGGAGTGCTGGTTACAACTGCACCAGCCAACAGGTTAAGTCTTTGGTATTTGAGAAGAAAAGTGTAGGTACACTGGGTTTGAGTGTCAGAGCAGGTATCATAGCTTGGTAGACTTAAGGCTGTAGTATTTTGTACAACATGGGCAGTCTGTTCTCAGAATTGCTGGCGTTAATTAATGCATGGGGCACATACAGATGCCACAAACCTGTTGACCACAAGGCACCGGTAATTTAGTTTGGGCTATGAATTTCTCTGGCTTTGCACTGGTCTTACACATAATGATAAATGGCTGTCTGGGTCCCATATTATACCAAAAGTGACAATTGCATCATGTTTGGTGAAGTTTACCTTGAATACTACCCTTTTCTTGTGGTAGTATTTTGTCTTAGTTCCTGTGCACATTGTTGCTGTTCTTGTTCCCCACACACACGATGGTCAGAAACCACCGAAACCACTCTCAGACTGGTTTAGTGTATAACTATTATAGCCACTGTTACTGTAGGTTGCGGCTGAAAATACTGCACATGTGGCTGAGTCATGTGCTGCCAGGGTAAAGATACACTGATCTAGCTGGTCCGCCTTTACCTGCCTAACTGTAAACTGAGTAGCTCAGCGCCCCTCCCTGCCCCCATCACCTCCCATTTAATGTCAGGATCACACCTGGTTGAAGAGGAAACGGTACAGAGCTGGCAGAGTGCGCTGTGTGCCGCTAGCAGTCTGTGTTAATGTTACGGCAAATGAAGGCACTCTTGGTGCTTTGGGTTACTCCTCTTGCACCCATGCTTTTGCTATTTCACAGAGCTTAAAGCAGTTCTGAATCTAATATCTGCCACTCATTATATTTACAATGAATGTAACCAAATCCCTGTATAGTGTGACTACTGTTTTGAGTGCGGTGGACTGTAAGATACCTCAACTAAACTGCCACTTCCAAATGTTCTCAAGTACACTGTACAATTGATGAAGTTACTTTTCCAAACAACCACTAAAATAAAATCTCATTACCAGTATAAAATTACTACCTATTATCATTGTTCTGGACTTGTCCAAAAATTAAATGTGCTGGCCAGCAAAATTTTCAGTTTTTCTTCTGGTGTTTAAACCAGAACTGGGCACTGCCAGTGTAACCAATCAAAATCAGGAGGAACATTTTCAGACTGCTTGATGATTGACCTTTACCCAACAGGATTCGCATTAACAGGTATTATACCGGTTAAGATCAGCATATATATTATACCAGAAACAAACTAAGGAATCGGTCAGACATGCTAGCTGTTATTTTACCTGACCTGTTCTCAAAAAACAAAAGAATAGAAATAAGTGAATGCAGCAGAGAGAGAGAGAGAAAGAGAGAGAGAGAATATACATGGTGTGTGTGTATGTGTGTGTGAGTGTGTGTGCGGTCTGGATGGGACAGGGAACAGGCTGTTTTCTAGTAGAGCTCCAGTAGTAGTACCAGTTATCAATAGATGGCTGTGAATCTGACCAGTTATAGAGATTGCCTGACCAGTTTCTGTGAACCACTTTTGCTACCTTGTAGGTTTCACACCTGTTTGAAAAATGTCTAGCTGATCACTGCCCAATTATCCCAGTTTTGTGACCTTGATGTCAGTGTTGCCAGAAAAGTGTAACTGAAAGTTCCTTTTATTAAAGTAGTTTTATGTTGGTAAGTTCTGACCCGATAATTTTAGGCATTTTATGTTTGTTACATGAATGATGAATGAGATTGTACACTTTAAAAAAGAAAAAAAGAAAGAAAAAAAAGAATTGCACTTAAGAGAGCTAATTGATATTGATAACTCTGTAAAGTGTAATACGGGTTATTTTCACTGAGTTAAAGCTAGTGGTACATCAGTTTACTATTTAAATAACAATACACATTGTTTTAGAATCCCAGTCCTGCTATGTTTATTGTGGTTGTGTGTTAAGTGTTGTGTTCACATTTAGGGCCTTTTACTTGATGCCGACACATTGGAACCCCAGAAGTAAAAGACACCACTCTTGTCAGGCCACTTTTTTTTTTAAACCACTTCCTTGTAGGGGCCATTCCTCTTTTAAGACAGTTTACTTGATATTAGGGTGGTCTTAAAAGAGGAGTTTGACTCAGAGCTCAGGAGTTGTGTGAAAGTCGAGGTGGACGTCCTGGGCTCCCATCCCTAATAAACCCACGGTTTCAGTGGACATAAAGCAACACTTCAACTTCAAGGAGTTTCACTGTATAAGCATTAGTACTATTACATTTACGGTATTAAATTACCAAGACCAGTACATGATGACGTGTGCAGCTACCGATGGCAAGTTGCTCTCTAAACCAGCATCGGTAAGCCCAGGTTGTGCCTGATTCATATTTGTTGTTGGTATTGACTTGAGAATGACGTTTTTCAGATCAGGAGGAAATCTTAATGCTGCAGATAAGGATACTTTTGATGTGCTTAGTGAGACTGAGACTAGAGACAGAGCTGGCATTCCAGAGCAGACTGGCTGGCTATAAGTATGAGGTGTGATGACTGTAGTGTTCTTGCTGTCTGCTGTTGCCCCGGTCTTGGCTGCCAGCCAAGCTCCACACTTTCTCACACTACACTCCCAGTATCTCATTCATCTGCTGCCTGACAGGGGTGGTGGGGGCTGGGGCAGGAGATAGGTATCTAAGGCTTGTTCTGCCTTCTTTAGAAAGATGAGCAATGTCCCTTCTTTGCTGTAGGCACTTCAGTGTGTGTGTGTGTGTGTGTGTGTGTGTGTGTGTGTGTGTGTGTGTGTGTTGTTGTTGTTGTTTTGTTTTGTCATATTGCTTTGTTTTATAAACATTATTCCTTTACTGCAGATTACCTGAAGACTTGCAGTTCATGTGGGTTGCATGTCCAATACCCTGTAAGCGGAGAGTCTTGGTCCCTGTTTATTTATTTTTCGTCTTCTTTTTTTCCTTCCTTTTTTTCTTTTTTCTTTATTTTTTACTGTTTTTACATTACGACATTGTGTTGTGTGTGTGTGTGCGCGCACTGTGTTGCAGTGTGTTTACCACTGTGTGTGCCTGTTAAGGTCCTACACACTGCCCACAGGTCGAATGGAATGTATAGTCAGTGCTATCGGAGGGAAAAGGTAGTTCAGGTCCCCACAACTGCCTTAAAACTTTGTGGGCCTTTGATATGACTTACTAACTGCCCATTGAGATAGATAGTACCTGCCACAGGTAGCTGTGGAATGCTTGGGAGACCTCCAACCACCAGGTTGGTCAGCAGGGGTCAGCTCTTGGGAGTGCACTACTAGTTGCTGCCACACCTTTAAATCCTTTGCAGGTCTGATTTTCATAAGTTATCAAGAAGTCACTGCTGTTTTATAAAGTGCTGGGAAGTTTCAAATACCAGTGCTAGTTGAGGGAGCAGTACCCAGAACTGAAATCAGTTCATCCCGAGCCCTGTCATCCAAAGTACATGGCTCAGACAGTGATGTGTTGATTTTAATTTGATTGAGAATTGTATTTGTAATGATTGCAAATGCTTTCTGCATGCCTCATTTTGAAAGTTAAGCCACTTTTATATAAGGACACATCACTGAATGATCACTTCGCCAAACAGTGTTTTTGTTAAACAACATATTTCTTCAAAAATTTGCAACATTTTGTAAAATAAAAATGGTAATTGATTAGGGACATGTACACACATAAAAAAAAGGTTGTTAACACCGGATATGAATATTAATTGCTTTAAAATTTGCCTGCAGTTTCCCTGACCCAGATTGAGTGTTTCAGTATTATTTTGAAGAAGCAAAAACAAAACAAAAAGGATGTTCACATGTTGAACATTCACCACTATGAAATATCTTCAATGAAATATCCCCAGGAATAAAGTGCATCTTTTGGCAAAGTGTTCATTCAGCCAAGCAGCATTTGATTAAATGTTCATCAACCATGTTTTGGGCACCTTTTGAAGCCAGATTAAGCCAACAGTTGTGCTGAATGTGCCAGTTCCCCGTACCCCAACCTCTCCTTGTACAGTGCAACACTGTTTTTAACCCCAGGCTTTCTGCTCGACAAGAACAGAGCAGTGTAACGTACTTTGTGGCATGAGGTTCCATGTCTTCCATGGAAGAGATAGATCAGTGAAAGACTGTTACTTGGATAATATACAGTTTGAGGTAATCCGCTTCCAGTGACCTATATGAACATTTTTAATGACCAGTCATCATTCTGTTTCCAGGTAACAGGGGCAGTAACATTCCATCACATAAAAAAGGCCATCTGCAGAAGACGAAAAAACAAACAAATACAAGCCATTTGGGGGAACGCAGTGCATCAACAAAGCCACAATGGCTACACAGGTAAAGTTTGAATTTAATTAACTCCTGTTTTGCCCTCAGAGTGTTGGCATCCCAAATGCATTGGTCACACTAGGCTTACACTATCCCTGCCACCCCTAGTCCCCCCCCCCCCCCTTCCCACAGGCACCCTCACCCTCTAACACTGCAGAGTGGCATCCATTACCATGTTGGCATGAGCAGGCTGTGTGCTGGAACAGCAGCTGAGAGGAGAGAGAGCCTGAGTGTGCTGCATGGGTGGCTGCCAGCTTGCTGCTCACTGAGGTGAAGAGCAGAGATTGTGAAATTTGCCTGAGGAAGCATGAAGCTGCTAATAATGTGGACGAAGTTTGCTGCCAGTGTTTTGGAACTGGCACAGGGTCTTGAACAGCAGGGTTATGTGATGACCTGACTGGTACTATGTAAGAGAGCAGTCAGCCAGGATGAAGCTGCACATGTGAGAGATGTGTCTGACGTCAGCCCCCGTGCTGATAGTCAGGGTTTGCATTAACCGGTAATGTCCGGTATTTTACCGGTTAAGTACAGCTTATACCAGAAACGTCATCAGCAATTGGTCAGACATACCAGCTGTTGTTTTGCTTGACCAGTTCTAAAACTTTTTTTAAAACAACAACAAAAAACATGCCATTACAGAGACAGAGAGAGTGTTTGTGTGTGTGCGCTCGCGCGTGCGTGTGTGTGCATGTGTGTGTGTGTGCATCACTGCATGTGTGTGTGTGTGTGTGTTCTAGACGGAGAAGGGAACAAAATGTTTGCTAGTAGAGCTCTGGTAGTATAGATGGCAGTGTATCTGACTGGTTACAGTAATTTTCTGACTGGTTTCCATGAACCACTTTTGCTACCTCATAGATGTCACACTGGTTTGAAACATGTCTGTAGAGTGGAATCACTGGATAATGTCTAGAAATAAGGCCTCCACAGACGCCTTCCACTCCATGAGAGGTTGAGAGAATGTTTGTGATTCAGCTGAATACTTACTAACTCCAGCCAACATTAACCCTAACAAAATCCACCCCTTTGTTTTTTTGTTTAAAAAAAAATTAAGGGTGATCAAATGCTGTTAGCAGCTCCCAGTCATACATACTTTGATAATGAAATGATAATACTTCTGTCAGTGAGTGCTGTCACATTCATTTTAACCGGTTGTGGCACTCTCCCCTATTACATAGATTTCACAGCTCCCGTATACATTTAGCTCTACAAAATCTAAAAAGAAACATGAGGCAGTCAGACTAGAGTGTTCTGCTTGGATCAGTCAGTGACCAGCAACCTCAATTCAGTTCAATAATTCTTTATTCATCCAAAAAATGTTTTTAAATGACTGCTATGTGATGAAGTAAATGGTGTATGTGACCTGCTTCCACCAATTCAGTGCTAAGTCGCAGCAGCCGATCGGCCCTAGACACAGAAACAGCCACTAGGGGTCGATTCGGGTGATTTTCACTTTTTTGCAGAATTACATTCTTTAGACCTTAAATTATCATGTAGTTACGGTATTTTGGTTTAGAGATAGCATTAAACAGTCTGTGTGTCTTTCACTGCTTATTCTGCACCGAGCTAGACTAAATATTAAAGGACAAGTCCAAGGTTGGGGGTGATTTTTGACACGATTTCTGTTAAAGTTTGCTGAGAACAACGATGTAGGTGAAATTGTGGTCAGAGGGTTATAAAACAGGTATTTTCTGTTGTACTGAAAGCGTCACCATGACGCTGAAAATCATGTGCACATATGCGCACTACGTCACTCTGGGGAGTTGCTGCAAAATTACCACAGGGTAACCGACTTGGAAAAAATTCAATTTTGAATCTCCAAGGATGAAGCTCCAATGCAATTATCAGTAGTTGGGCCTTTGTGTATTTCCTCCTTGTTATTTAATCTTTCTCGAGCCTTGTTAGGTATGTGGCGTTTCAGTCTTTTTCGTTCTGTTTACTCTATTTTTCACAACAGGCTAGACCTCATCAGGGAGCCTGCCTTTTAGTGGGTGTTTTATTTTCTTTTCCAAATTTAGCCTTGTTTGTTTCATCATATGTAAAAATGAAAAAGTTTTGTTCGTTCTAGTTCAATAGACTAGTGATTTCATGGCCTCCCTGGGTTAGGGTTTGGGGTTGGGCTAGTTACCGGTTCTTGCCATTCACTGTTTTTTCTCTTGGCTTGCCCTTTTGTTTCTCGTGTTATATCATTCATTTACAATGTACGAGTGAGGGGGGTAGTCTCGATGTTTAATGAGACCGCTCATTCTTTCTTTGTGTGGGGTAGTTCGTGAGCGTCTGTTGCCCTGCCGTGTTGTCACTGCTAAGTGGGTTGTATTGTGTACACGGATTATGTGTATCCAGCCATTGTCCCGTTGCTCGCTGACATTACTTGCCTCCTCTTTCTTTTCAGAAAGTGTTGTTGTTTTCTCTCTCTTTTCCCCTTCTTTTCACCAGCGTTCTTTCTTTTTTATCTTAGGTTTATTGGCCATTTCGTACCCGCTTGTTAGATTGCCTGATTAGGGCAGCCATTCTGCATTTCTCTTGTCGTCTGCATTTGTTTACATCCTGATGCTTTGTCATCAGTAGTCCTGATTAGCGTTTTGCTTTATCAGTCTGCAGCCTTTGTTTTTCTAGATGAAAGCCGGGTTAGTGAGGGGTTAAGTTAGATTTAGTTATGGTTAGTTTGGCTTTCCATCTGTTTGTCATTGGCACAGTTATTTTTGCTCTGTGCTCTTTGCTCTTATGACTGTAGTCATCTACTCCTTTGTTGCAGACAGTAGTCTATTAGACTGTTGTGATTTGGTGGTGTTTTTTTTGTGTGTGCTTTTTGCACCTTATGCTTGCAGGTAGGCAACCATTTGGGGTTTTGGGGTGGTTTCAGCTGTTTTGTTTCTTTGATTTGGTGTCAGCTGTTTGCTTGCCGATTAGGGCAGCCATTTTTCGTTTGCCACCAGCATTTGTGGTTTGGTCTTTCTTTGCCACAAGCATTTGTGGTATGTTCTTTCCTTCTTTGCCATAGGCATTTGTGTACAGTCTCTTTCTTTCACGGCCTTTTCTGCCATAGGCATTCGTGTTAGACTTTTTGTCTTTGCCTTGTTAGCACTTGTTTCAGGGTATTAGTGTATCTCTCAATTTTTGGTATCATGCTGTGCGCTTGTTGCTTGTCAGCTTCATCCTTGGAGATTCGAACTGGATTTTTTTGCAAGTCGGTTACCCTGCGGACAGCCCTACAAATTCCGCTTTGAAGCAAACCCCATTTGGTATTCCTCCTGATAAAGTTTACGAAATCGCACTCAGTGAAGTGCTCGCTACACAAATGGGCGTGACTGAGGCACAGCATCAAAGTCACCTTGTTTGAATTGTACAAATTTGACCCATTTTTGCCTCACAGCGGGTCGATTCCACGGGAACTCGTGCATAGTTATGCTTTGGGTTGCTTGTGAGTTGTTACAGTTTGCTGCAACACAGTAGGCTGGCATGGTTAGAGCTTTTTGTCGACCACATGCATACACATTCAATGAACAATCTAAGATGGCAACCGCACCGACTCCCCAGACTGATGTCACTTCCATGAAAGTCACGTGACTGATGGAGAACCCGAGACAGCAGTCTCGGCCAGCCTACAGAAAATAAAATCGATTAAAAACCAACATACACATTTTATTTCATTTTTTATTTCATTAAATCTCAAACCTGTGACTCATTTGTCAGTCATTTCGATGGTCATTTTGCATACTTAAAAACCTTGGACTTTTCCTTTAATAGCTGAAGATGGTTATGATTCACCATATAAAGACCAATTCAAAATATTCTGGGGGGACCTCTGCTTATGCTAACATATCCAACGTATTACCATGATAAAAATCAGGAAGTTTGGCTGACACTGAACCCCCGTTGCTACGGAAAATATGCAAAAAGACATAAAATCTTTCAGAGCCGTTTTCTCAAAATGGCTGCCATTATACTTAGCAACTTCAAATGACCACAACTTCAGTACTTTTTGGATGACAGTCTTCATTTAAACACCAAAATAATCAGCAGAATCTGGAGTTTTCAAAACTGTATATATTATATATATATCTCAAAATACCCCAAAACGAGAGCACTGGTTTCGTGAGAGTGGGTCACGTATATGTATACAGTATATATATATATATATATATATATATATATATATCTGAATGAGTGTGTTTTGTGCTTCTGCAGCAAGATGCACACAAAGAACTCTTCCTGGACATGCTGACCAAGGAAGAAAAGGAGGCCCTCCTCACCAAGAAGATGGAGAGTCTCCGCAAACAAAATGAGGCCATTCAAAAACGCTATGAGGTATAACAGTATGGAGCTGGGCTTGTGTGTAATACACGCACGCATGCACGCACGCACACACACACACACCTGCTGACACACTCATACACGCACACACACACACACACACATACACACACACAGAAGGCACACACACACATACACATGTATGCGCATATATGCATGTGCGCATGCATGCAGGCACACACACACACACACACACACACACACACACACACACACACAACATACATGTGTATGCACATACATGCACACACACACACTTGCTCACTCACTTTCTCTCTGTTTGTCTGTCTCTCTGTCTGTCTGTCTGTCTGTCTCTCTCTCTCTCTCTCTCTCTCTCTCTCTCTCTTCTCTCTCTCTCTCTCTCTCTCTCTCTCTCTCTCTCTCTCTCTCTCATTCTCTCCTCTCTCCTTTCTGTCACACTTGACATTTGCTGTTCATTTAAACTGTGATTATTTCACATGCTTTTCAAACCAAATTTTGAAGTTTTACTGTACTGAGTATTCAATATTTGCGATGGCGCATTTTCCTTTCAAATTCACTTTGATTTCAGCAAATCAGAAACAAAGGTGTTTTTGTTTTGGCAGAATCATGTTGTAACAATGAAATACTGTAAACAGGCTAATCTTAAAGAACTGGAGGGGGGAGGGGGGGGGGGGGTGTATGTCAAATGGGACAGTTCAGTATGCATGTATGCGTATGTACTTTGCAGGAAGTTGAAGCAGACAAAAGGCGATTTGATGTCAAGGCAGGAAGCAAGCTTCCTGCACAGAAAGAAACGCTTATTGTTCCCAGAACAGTAAGTATTTGGGGTTCAAATTCTCTCACATTTCTTTAACCTTTGCTCTTCTGAAGATTATTAATAAAATTTCATACAGATTTGTTGTTATTGTTGTTTTGTGCCAGATTCACATATATGTATATATATATATTGTATAAATCTATATATCATTCAGATGATCCATAGACTTGGGCATGGATTGCCTGTTGTTTTCGTATTAAGAACCAAAGTTACCGAAGACATATTTGCCAAGGAGTACATCTCCAAGTCAGCAAAGCCATATTAAGAACGGCCTTGAGGCCTGATGTTCTCTATGGAATGAGGGCTGTATGTTGTGTATATTGAGGCATAGAAACCTACTGCCAATTCTCTGATGATTTACAAAATCCGATATACATTATATTAGGGATTTTAGATGATTTCAGAAGGTCTCATGCCATCATACTTTGATGTGTGAATAGTATGTTATTGGCTGAAGACTTGTCTTTTTACCCAGACTGGATTGCCATCCTTCGATGTTGACATATATGCCTCAGAACTGTGGCAAAAGAGGACATGTTACTGTGTTACATATTTGTATTTTTACACAAATTGGGTGTTGCGTCTCATCCATCTGTTTTGACAGGCTTCTCCAAACTGACCAAATGGGACAAATACTTTTTTATGGTACATGTTTGTTAAAAGGCATGTCTTTTCACCAAAGCTGGGTACAGAATGTTATGGACCATCTGCGTTGACAGGGTCCTCAAAACTGTGGTCAAAGAGGACTAGGAATTGACGTGATGCCACGTTCCGTATTTCACCCTCATCCGTCTCTGCTGACAGGCACCTCAGGCAGAGGACCATGATCCACGAAAAAATAGACAGCAGCAGCAGCAGTTGCCGCCGCCACAGCAGCAGCAGCAGTTGCAGCAAAACAGTCGTCCAGCTACCCGCAATAAGCCCCCAGCCCCTCATGGGGGAGGAGGGAAGGGCCTTCGTGAACGCCCAAAGTCTCAGGTAGGATTTCGGCAGTTCACAGTTCCCTGAGTTTTTCCTGCTAATGATTTGCTTTGTTCTCAGATTAACTTGTTTGCAGGAGGAATGGTTGTTGATGTATGTGCCACATGTCCATTTCATCCCCCCCCCCCCCCCCCCCCCCCTTCCCCACCTGTACCCCTAATCCCTTCCATCTGGTTACTAAAAAGGGTACATTTGTTAAATGTAGCTGTCAGAAGTATTACACTGAGTATTTTTTGTTTATATATTATTGTTTATTGGTCTGGGGGGCATTTATCCATGTAGTTAAGTTTATGGCAGGAATTAGGATGTTAATTTTTATTGTCTTCTTTGTATTTATATCCATGCATTCTTTCTTTCTGCTGTTCTCTTTCTGTGTCTCTCTCTTTCTTCCTTTTTTAATCATGTCTTATTCCTATTCATTCCCTTTTTCTCCCTCTGCTCTCTCCTTTTCCTCTGGATTCAGGGTTGTGCATAGCGTAGCACATACGAGTTGCCGCTGATGCTGAAGCTTAGTCTCTTTAGTAACCAGATGTCAGCGTTACTTTTCACCTTGCCTCCGGCACCCACATATCCAGTTCCCACCCACTCCCAGTGTCTTGTATGCTGACACTGAATGTTCCTTTTTTTTTCTCAGACTTTAATTCAGTACTGTAGAACTTTTATTCACATTAGCCACAGAAGATGGTACAGGTAGTCTTCTGCTTACATGTAGAGCACAGGGGCAGGCAGGCAAGCAAGTTTTTAGCTTTCACAGTGTAGTCCATGTTCAGCTTTTTCACTTTCTTGCTTCTTTTTGGTTTAATTAATATATTGTCAGCAAAGTAGTTTTGTGATTTGTCGTGTTTTTCTTTGCTGTTGTGAAGTTGTGGTGAGTTTGTGTTGCTGTGATGGTGTTACAGATCCATTCCGTGTTGTTGGGTTTTTTCATGGAAAGTTTTGAGTCCTGTTAATATCACATCGGTTCCAATGATTTGAAGGAAGACAAAAATACTTTCTGTGTGGGGTTGGCTGATGTAGGAAGTTAGCCATGGTAGGAACTGGCTTCAACAGTTGCAGAGTTCAGGTCAAAAACTACGTACAGTTTATGTAATGGAAGGTTGAACTTTTGTTCAGATAGGATTCAGTGGGTTACAATCTTATTATTATGAGCAACATTTAGGCCCGCACAGTCAGGGCCAAGAACCATTGTTTTGTTTCAGTTGAGGGGGTGGGGGGGAGCAACATGATTTTAATAATCATAATAATAATAGTGGGTCTTAGGACGCCCTTTCTCAAATGAGTCCTAGGTGTGTACATTTAATGTTCAAGATAAAAACAACCAACATCAAAACACATGATGTTAATATACACAAATTTGTTGTCAAACACATCCCTCCACCCCCGCCCCACCCCACGCCATCCCAAATAACACACATGCGCATGCACACACAGACACACACACACAGATTTACTTAAGGCAGGCTGGAGACAGTTGAAATTGTTAGGAGTAAGAGACAGAGAAAAGGTAAGTTTTGAGCTGTGACTTGAATGAAGACAAATTTTGAGCATGTCGCACAGAGGAAGGGAGATTGTTCCAGACAGAGGGACCAATGAAGAAAAAAGTGTGCTGTCCTTGAAATTTCTTGCGTCTGTTTGGAATTTAAAATATGCTTTGGGCACAGTGGTGGGAAGCAAGCTATTACTGGAAATGGCTTCAAGAAGCAGAGAGGTCAGGTAAAAAAGCAGTAATAGATTTTCCTTGGTTATCATGTTTATTGTTTTAATCTTTTATGTACTGGTATGTTTTGTTCAGAACAGTTTAAACTCCTACAGTTTTGTACAAAATGGTGGGTCTCCCACTTCAAAACATCTTGTTTGTTTTTTATTACCATTAATCACCAGAATGATTAAAATTTAAAAGTTAAAATGATGATGGTTAGGGAAAATGTCATTCAGAGGAAAAACTCTGATTCACTTTCTTGTCTGTAGCTGACAAACTGCCAACCTTCCATTGTAACGTTTGATGTTATGATTTAAAGAAGGATAAAGTGGTAAGAGTTAAGGACCTTGCAGAGATGCTCGTGTCGTTCAAAACGTAGCCTGTAACATAGAGGTGTTTGTGTCATTCAAAATGTAGCCTGTAACATAATAACTACAGCCAGGGGAAAAAAGTCTGTCAAAAACTACATGATTAGGGCTGAACACACTTGGGTTGTTGTTGTTTTTCTCCTTCTTCTTCTTTTGTTTTTTGTTTGTTTGTTTGTTTTTGTATCTACTTGCTAAAACATGAAAAATGATTCATGAAGAAATGCTTGGTTTGAATTAATTATGTTTCAGAATTTTGGAAAACGAAAGCGTTCTGTAAGAAGATAAATGTATATTTATATGCATTCATTTTTTTGTTTTTTCTTCTTTTTTATTATTAGTTTGAACAAAAACAACAAATGACAATAAAATGTTATCTTAAAATTGGTTGCAATTTCTATTAACTGTATTATGTGTCGAAGCAACTGTTTGGGGGTTATTTTAAAATTGAATTATTGTTGTTGTTGTTTGCATTACCAGTACTAGTTATTTGTGGAATAACAGTCAGGGATTTTGTTTACTTCAAAAAGGACCATGCCTTGCATTTTGGTATATAATTTATAAATGCATGTACTATAGTATATATAAATACGCACATACTTATATTCTATTTTTACTGAATCTTGGAACCGATGTTATTTTATGTCTTTAGTGCTGTTCACTTATTTATCTATTGCCCTGCATTTCTCCATACTACTGCTTGCAAGGACTGCAAAATGGAATGCAGAATATTGTCTTTGATTTTGAGTTCCATTTCAGTATTCTCCACCAGTATTAACATCTTTGCAGTCAAAGCAACAGCTGCCAGATGAAATCGTAGACAGGTTTTAATTTTGTTTTTTCAAATTCCTTACTCACAGTTGCAGTATCCATACATTTCTCATTTGTCCATGTCTGTTAGACACAGGATGAAGACAGTCTGCAAGTTTCGTTGTTGTTGGAATTCCTGACTCAGAATGCAATATCTACACATTTCTCAGTTTGCTCTTGGCTACAATTCCTGACCAGCACTATAATCTGTATCTACACATTTCTCATTATATTCTGTACAGAATGCAGTATCTACACATTTTTCGTTTTGTCTATGTCTACACAGGATTTTCGATCTGAAGCGGCGTATCAATATGAACCTATAGTTGACATCGCTGATCTTGACTATAGACACGCAAAAAGAGCCCAGTCTCCCTCCAAAGCTAGGCGGAATGCCCCTCGAGAAGTGAGTGCAGAGCATATCATCTGTCATTGCAAAGAACTAAAAAAATATTAATGTATGGCAAGAGAGGAAAGGGGAACGTATTACAGACAGCAGAAAGGCCCCCCTCCCCTACCCACACACCCCCCCAAAAAAACTTGGCTTGTTTATTTCCTGCATCACCATACTATATAATGTCATCCTAATCAACTGTATGGCTTTTTGCTTTATATGAGGCTGTGAATACCGGAGGGAGGCTGTTATTTACACTTGAAATTAAATACTGCAGTAACAGGCGCAGATTCCATGTGTTTTATTGTATGCTTCTGTTGCACAGTAAAAACAAGTTCTGTTTCATTTTGCTGGGTTTTGTTTCTGTTAAGCGTAATTCAGGTTTTACTTCTTGTTTAAATATTTTAAACGTTACAAAAAGTAGTGTGCTTACATATTTCTTACGCTTTTGGTTTGACCTGTTAATTAAAGGTTCCTGTCCAACGTATTTCTTACGCTTTTGGTTTGACCTGTTAATTAAAGGTTCCTGTTCGACATATTTCTTACGCTTTTGGTTTGACCTGTTAATTAAAGGTTCCTGTCCGACATAGTTCTTACGCTTTTAGTTTGACCTGTTAAAGGTTTTGTGCCACCCCACCCACTTCTGTTGCTTCAGATTGTATTCATTGGCTTTAGCGCTTCTGCTGCATTTTCTAACTGTGAATGGCAGACATGGTACACCTGTTCCTGAAATTAATGAAAGTTCTTGCATGAGCAAAAACAGCTGAACATGTGTAGTTTTTTTGTGTGTGTGTGTGTGTCTCTGGTGGTTTGTTTGTTTGCTGTTGCTGTGTTTTTTGTTGTTGTTGTTGTTTTTAGAAAAGGAGACTTTAATTCTGTTGTGTTATTGCATGGAATGTGTGCAACTCATTTATTTTGCTAGTTTTGTGTGTGCTATGCTTGCTGTTGGTTCTCTTCAGGCAACATTTACTATAAATAGTATCTATAGACTGTAATGTTTGCCTTAAAAATTTGATTTACAATGCAATCGGTTACACATGCATGTGATACTACTCCTTGCATACCAATTCATTCACTTAGGTGTTGTTGTTTGAAAATACAAGGTGATTTTGCTCTTGCATTACCTCTATCATCTGCTTCTCTTTAGGAGGGATTTACTGTTAGCAGGATCATTTCTGTTGATTATATATGTGACAGTGTGCCATGGAAACTTGGTGTACAGTTCATTTAGGTGTACAATACTGTTACATTACTGCATGCATACTTGATCAGTCATGTAGGCACTGCTCTTTGAAAGTAGAAGGCACTTCTTTGCTCATGTGTTACCTCTGTAACATTTTGGACATTTTGGACATAATGATTATTTTTAAAACAAGTTATATGTATATATATTAGTGTTTTCATTTTGTTATCTCCTACTATTAGTCTTAGATCTTTTGCAAAATTGTGAGATGTGTGTTTAACTAGGTTTCATTTACTATGACAGTGGATAAATAGCAGCATTGTATTTATAATGGTGTTAACCTGTGTATGAGCAACATGTGGGTATTAGCATTATCTGCTGTACCAATGTCTACATGTATGTATGCATTCGTGTACTTTGGAATATACTTTAATTCATATTCATAAGTATTAACATACACTCACCACTGTTTAAGTGCAACCTATCCATTATTCAGAAAATGTTGTGTTTACCTGAAAATTGCACATATCCCATGTTAACTACTATTTTGTACAGACACCAATAACAAATTTAAGAAAGCACCATCTCTTAAAATGTCTCCAAAGCAGGTGGCACCATCCATCTCTCCAACAAAATGTCTCCAAAGCGGGTGGCACCATCCATCTCTCCAGCAAAGTCAGTTCATATGGGAACATTTCCCCCAGTGCCATTGTTTTCACCTGTCTTGAAATAAAATTCCTGCTTAACACTGATTCATGACTTAGAGTGCTGTTTGGGGAATCAGTAGTCAAAATGGATGAGTGCTATTTGGGGAATCAGTAGTCAAAATGAATGAGTGATCTTAATCCTTTATTCATGATCATGTTAGACAGTTTAGAACATCTGCTGTGACCCCTCCTTTACCCATATGAACTGACTTCAGCTATACAGCTGGTACATAAAAATTGTCTGCAATTGCAATTAAAAAATCTGGAGCAAAAAAAAACAGCAGCACTCAAGCAAAAACTGCAGCTGTCTGGGTTGCACTTAGGCAGTGATGACTGTATGTTTTCACTGTAACCATGTGTAGACAGAAATGAAGTTATTCAGGTCCATGATTATCTAGTCTGGTATATGCATATATATATATATGTATATATATATATATTTATGATACTTTGGGCTGTTTCTGTCTTTTCCTTTCCTCCCGTTTGGTGTCCCCAGTTCCTTTATGTTATTGCTTCACTGAAACTCTTGGATTTGTATGATTATGTCTCTTACATTATCTTTCTGGGTATTTGTTTTTGTTTTTTGTTAAATGACAGAGAATATAACACTCCCATCTAACCCAAACAACTTCAGACCTGGCGTATGAGATGATTTTCTGCCAGTTTTAAATGCTTTGAATGTAGCACTGGTTGAAAGAAAGTCTGTTTCATGCTTAAGCACAAGTGGCTGCAATTTTGCTGTAATGTAGATTTAATGACAAATCTCTATGAAATGCATAATTGATTTGAGTTGCATATTGTATTGGATTTGCATAATCTTTGGGTAACTGTTATTATTGTTCAGACCACACAGAAGGTTGAAAAGAATGCTTTTTTTAACTGAACAGTACAGAACAATGTGCTCTTTGCTTTTTAACCATCATTATAGGTCATGATTTTCTGTGATGAAGACTGTGCAATGGGATTTTCAAACACAAAAGAAAAAAAATTGCATGTATAAATCATATTGATTGTTGAAACACTGAATAACAAAAGTTTTATTTCCAGTTTTAGAAAATTAATATTTTGTAACAGTCACATGAAGGCAGGGAAGAAAACTACAATAACTCCCAGTCTGAGTTTCCAGTTACTACTTGTCTACTTTACTGGACACATTGTATAATTCCATAATGTTGACTTCTAATGTTCAACACTGATACAGTCTGTCTCTTCTAACTAAAGCTGTATGACACCAAAAGTCGATAATCTGCTAATAATCTAAAAGTTAAGATACATACTCGCTCATGAAGCAGAATGCAGATTGTGATTTTTGCCTTTGACTTTATGCTTGAATGGATTCTGAAAGTTAATACCAGTTTTATCAGATTATGAAAAAAAGAAAGAAAAAAAGAAAAAGAAAAAAAAGTAACAAAAGCATCATGACTGTGTCAGTGTTGACTATGTTGACTAACATGTAACAGCATGGTGGGTGACCTTGACCTTGGCACGTTTCGCTCCCTCCTTGCAGAATGCCCCTGTAGTTTCGAACAACGCACACACTTCCCCACCAGAGGGAGCAGCTGACACCAGCAACAATTTCTATCGACCCTGGCAAGTCCGGGGTCGATTGCAGGGTTCACGTGACCCCCGTGATGACCAGTCCCGCAACAGCCACGCTCGTGGCCGACAGCCATGGGGCGGTGGCAGTGGCCTTGTGTATACACAGACGTTTAGCAGTCGTAGACAGCCTCAGGGTAGAGTTCCTTCTGAGGATGTAAGTTGTTTGCTTGTTTGGAAAGAAACTAGTTCAGCTATATTTGTTATTTTAGTGAAGGTGACCGTGGTGTGTTCCTGTGTCTTGAGAAGCTGATGCAGATTTTAGCATCTGTGATCTGTGAGGCATGTAGCATTACCTGTGTTCCGTGTCGCAAACTCTGCCCATGGAGTTGACCCCGAAAGGAGAAGAGGACCAGGGAAAGCAGTCAGGCTTTTGATGAAGGAACTGTTCAGTATTAGAGCCAGCTGACAGCATGCAAGGCACTTAAAAAGAAGCATGCAGAGTAAGGCTTGCTAGGAATTCAAAAACATTTCATCTGCCTGTTTATGTTTACCATGCTGGCTCCCAAGGTGTAAATCACATACATGTACGCACGCACGCACGCATGCACATACCCTCGCATGCATACATGTATGCATGCTTGCGCACACACACACATATGCATATGCACACACACACGCATGCACGCACGCATTCTGTTATTAATTTGGTCCGACCTCTCTTATACTGGCAGAATATCAACTGCATGTTTTGTATGTATTTATTTAAAGAAGAAGATAATACTTGCTCCCTCCCACAAAACAACAAACTTCAGTTAAAAAAGCAGTAACAGATACAGTGTTTAATCAGGACATTTTGTATTCAGCTGTGTATGATGTACTTCTTAAACAACAGTATGAATGCTTCCAATGCATACTGGCCATAAGCAGAAGGCTTAATATTCTACCCCATCTATATTCTCCTCTAACAGTTTGTTTCAGTACAGTTTTTATCATTGTTAATACAGTCATTTCATACATTCTCCCAAGACTAAGATTCAGAGATGTAAACTAAAAAATATACTTGATCTCTAGTTCGTCATCATAAAACAGTAATGGTTTGTTAACATTCCTCCTGTTTCCATTCAAAATGTGGGTACATGAATGCAACACACTGACTGCTTGTAACAGTTCTCAGTTCTTTTTCTTCTAATCATCCTCTTTTTCCTCCTCCTCCTCCTCTTCCCCCTTCCTCCTTTTCTTCTTTCTGTTTCACTTCTGTTCCTCCTTCTTTCTCCCATTAAACACTGAAAGTCTCCAGGTAGACTGTCAGTAGTGCTAATTAACCCCTTCACTGCCACAGCCTGTAAAATGTCCAGGCTGAAAAGTGCACACATACACTCCTGCAGACAGTATATTTGATGGTCCTGTAACAAATCTACTTTCAGTACTGTGGATTTTGATAGAACTCTTTTCACGTGCTCATGAGGGGAAGCTTAATGATTTCAAACTTGGCACTTTTTTTGGTTGTTTTCCAAGTGATGGCGTGGCAAGCATGGCAGTGAAAGGGTTAAGTTTGTTCATGCCTGTGTGAATTGTATTGGATGTATCCCCAAGCCCTGTTGTTATTTATGGAAGAAGGCTTATCAGCCACATATGCCAAAGGAAAATTGATCTGCAGCTACTCTAATGGGTATCTCATGCAACAGTTATGATGCATTTTCTGTCTTAAAAGGTACATTGTGCACCCCTTGTGGCATGTCCTCTGACTTAAGGTCCACTGTGCACCCGTTGTGATACATTTCCTGACTTAAGGTACATTGTGCACCATTTGTAGCACATATCCTCTAACTTACAGTACAATGCACACCCATCCTGGCACGTTTCCTGACGCAAGGTACATTGTGCACTTCCTGTGTCCCACCCTCTGACTTATGGTACAGTGTGCACCCATTGTGATACATTATCTGACTTAGGTACATTATGCATCTCTTGTAGCACATCCTGTGACTTATAGTACAATGTGCCCCCATTATGGTACATTTTCTAACATACGGTACAATGTGTACCCATTGTGGTACATTTTCTGACTTAAGTACATTGTGCACCTCTTGTGTCCCACCCTCTGACTTATGGTACAGTGTGCACCCATTGTGGTACATTTTCTGACGTACGGTACAATGTGCACCCATTGTGGTACATAGCCTGGCTTTCCCTCCACAGGGCCCGCCCCCTGATCCTGCCTACAATTATCTCTCTGACCGCTCACGGGACTCTGCTACCGCCAACAGCCGGCATAGCGACAAGCCCAGCAACCCAGAGGGGGGAGGGGGTGGACGCGGGGGCAAAGACCTTCGCAGACACCCCAGAAATTTCGGTGGTTCTGACTTCAACAATGTCAAACCACAAATGAAGGCTGTTAAGGAAAAGGTCCATTCAGTTATTTCTTTCTGGTGTCGGTCATAAATGGAAGTGAGACTGAAGTGAAAATGGAATGAAAATGTTGTCTTGGTAGCCTTGCATTGATGATAGTTATTAAAAAATATCTTTTAAAACAGTGATGAGAATTTCCTGTTTTAACTGTGACTTGACTGAGAATAAAAGTCTATCTTTAGATCCGTGTTTCTTAAAGTTGTAGTTGTATTACCGCACTGTATTAAATGCAGTAAGAAGCTAGCGGAAGCCAAGATGAATGTTGTAACATTGTGCCGAGAACTTTTTTTCTTCAGGAGAGGGATCGTCGCAGTTATCCCCCGCGGAACCGCCTGGAGATGACCGTGAACATGACGGGTTCAGAGCGGTTCCATTATGAGGAGTGGAAAGCTGAGCGTCAGAAGGTGGACCAGGAGAGGATGGACAGGCAGAAGACATCATCAGGAGAATGGCGCAGGGCCTGGGACCAGGAGAAACATTTCAAAGAGTGAGGCAGCGCATGCATGCACGCAGACAAGCAGACAAGCACACACACACATACACACAGGCATGCATACACACATGCATGCATGCATACACAAACACACACACACGGAGGCACACACTCACACACACATACATACACACACACACACACACACACACACACACACACACACACACACACACACACACACACGCACACACACAGAGGCTTGCATACACACAGAGGCTTGCATACACATTCGCACGCACATGCGTGCACACACACACACACACACACACACACACACACACACATTGGCAGGTATACACAGACACACACAGAGGTGGCACACATGCATGCATGGAGGCACACACGCACACACACAAGCATGCATACTCTCTCTCTCTCTCTCTCTCTCTCTCTCTCTCTCTCTCTCTCTCTCCTCTCTCTCTCTCTCTCTCTCTCTCACTCACAAACACAAACACACACACACACACACACACACACACACACACACATACATAACACACACAGAAGCATGAACTCACACATGCATGCACAGACACACACACACATTCTGTCTGACTCTCTTTCTCCTCTCCCTCTCTGTCTCTGCTTCACCATCTTGCCTCATTTTCACTTCCCAGTCTTAGAAGGGTTTTGTTCTGCTTGGTGTCATCTGTGATGAAACCATTTTTAGTCTGAGTGTGAACAAACATGTTTGTCATCATCATCTATCTAATTTGAGTGGGATGATCATAGTACAAGTTGATGGGTCATTTGCTTTCATTTTTGATGATGATGTTACTGCTGGTGTACTTATAACTGAGCTTGATAATAATGACTGTGCTTTCAGGTATGATGAGCCACCCTCACCTGGTCGAACTGAACCAGCTAAAAGACCAGGTGTGTACATCTTTTTTTGTGTGTGTGTGTGTGGATTGCTCGAAGCTCGCTCAAAGGTGTTGTTTCCTTTTGTATTCAGTGTTAATGTCACATGTCTTGCTGTGAGGTTTATATGAAACACGATTGTGGGAATTATTTTCTGTGTATTCTGAAGTCTTTAAAAATGACCACTGAATAAGTTGAGTATTCTGTATGTTTGCTGTTTGGAGACAGTATAAACTTAAAAAATACCACCATGAGGTGGGACTGAGCATCCTTTTAAAAAGAAAACTTTATTTTGTTGAATTGGTTTCTGTTACAAATTTGACATTAATTGCTCATTCTTTTCCATGACTAGTGGGTCGAATAGGTAGTGGGCGATTTGACCGAGGTGATCGTGATGATCGACGCGCAGAGAGTCTGAGTCAGAGTCCAAAAGGTATCAGACACCTTCTGACCTTGTTGACATCTGTCTGCATGCTTCACGTGTATTACCTCCCTTTTTTTGGTTGCTGTCACAGAGATGGTTGTGTCCCCTAGACACCTCCACAGCATCCTAACCTCACGGCATGCTTTTCACTTCAGACATCCTCATCGTCATCCTCATCCACATCGGCAGTGCGCACAGGCTCCCGCCATGCTTTAGTTTAACATTGCTGTGCTTTGTTGCAGTTGGCATTGCTGATGATTTTTTCTTTTGCTCGTTTTGATTGTCACTTTCACACCTGTTGTGTTTATGTTCATGTATGGTGATCAGCTTTGTGTGTTCAAGTTTTCTGTGACAGCTAGTGTTCCATCCTGTGCCTCCTCCACAATAAAGGCAGGGGCTGAAAGCTTAGGAGTAAGGGAAGGGGTGGTCTTAGGCTGTTCTGTCACCACAGTGATTTCTATATTAGGCTGCTGTCACCACCGCAATGATTTCTATATTAAGCTGCTCTGTCACCACCGCAATGATTTCTATATTACGCTGCTCTGTCACCACCGCAATGATTTCTATATTAAGCTGCTCTGTCACCACTGCAATGATTTCTATATTAAGCTGCTCTGTCACCACTGCAATGATTTCTGTATTAGGCTGCTGTCACCACCGCAGTGATTTCTATATTAGGGTGCTGTCACCACCGCAATGATTTCTGTATTAGGCTGCTGTCACCACCGCAGTGATTTATATATTAGGCTGCTGTCACCACCGCAATGATTTCTATATTAAGCTGCTCTGTCACCACTGCAATGATTTCTATATTACGCTGCTCTGTCACCACCGCGATGATTTCTATATTAAGCTGCTCTGTCACCACTGCAATGATTTCTATATTAAGCTGCTCTGTCACCACTGCAATGATTTCTATATTATGCTGCTCTGTCACCACTGCAATGATTTCTATATTAAGCTGCTCTGTCACCGCTGCAATGATTTCTATATTATGCTGCTCTGTCACCACCGCGATGATTTCTATATTAAGCTGCTCTGTCACTGCTGCAATGATTTCTGTATTAGGCTGCTGTCACCACCACAGTGATTTCTATATTAAGCTGCTCTGTCACCACTGCAATGATTTCTGTATTAGGCTGCTGTCACCACCGCAGTGATTTATATATTAGGGTGCTGTCACCACCGCAATGGTTTATGTATTAGGCTGCTCTGTCACCGCTGCAATGATTTCTATATTAAGCTGCTCTCTCACCACCACAATGATTTCTGTATTAGGCTGCTGTCACAACCGCAACGATTTCTATATTAGGCTGCTGTGTCACTGCTGCAATGATTTCTGTATTAGGCTGCTGTCACCACCACAGTGATTTCTGTATTAGGCTGCTGTGTCACCACCGCAATGATTTCTGTATTAGGCTGCTGTCACCACAGCAATGATTTATATATTAAGCTGCTCTCTCACCACCGCAATGATTTCTGTATTAGGCTGCTGTCACCACCGCAGTGATTTATATATTAGGCTGCTGTCACCACCACAATTGTTTACATATTAGGCTGCTCTGTCACTGCTGCAATGATTTCAATATTAAGCTGCTGTCACCACCACAATGATTTCTATATTAAGCTGCTCTGTCACCACCACAGTGATTTCTGTATTAAGCTGCTGTGTCACTGCTGCAATGATTTCTATATTAGGCTGCTCTGTCACCACCACAATGATTTCTATATTAGGCTGCTGTCACCACCACAATGATTCCTATATTAGGCTGCTGTCACAACCACAATGATTTCAATATTAAGCTGCTGTCACCACCACAATGATTTCTATATTAAGCTTGCTCTGTCACTGCTGCAATGATTTCTGTATTAAGCTGCTCTGTCACTGCTGCAATGATTTCTGTATTAAGCTGCTCTCTCACCACCACAATGATTTCTATATTAGGCTGCTGTCACCACCGCAATGATTTCTATATTAGGCTGCTGTCACCACCGCAGTGATTTCTGTATTAGGCTGCTGTCACCACCACAATGATTTCTATATTAGGCTGCTCTGTCACTGCTGCAATGATTTCTGTATTAGGATGCTCTGTCACAACTGTAATGATTTCTGTATTAGGCTGCTCTGTCACAACTGTAATGATTTCTGTATTAGGCTGCTGTCACCACTGCAATGATTTCTGTATTAAGAAGAGCAGTGCTACAAACCGTTTTCACTGATGTGTTAAATATTGTTGTCAAATGGCTTACTTTCCAACTGTTTGTTCTTCTGAAACTCTGATTTGTAGAATCTCTCACCTTTTTTGTATGCACCCCACAGTTTAACTCCTGGAGAAAAGACATACACATGCATGCAGACACACACACACACGTTCAGGTGTCATGAGAATGATTCATGCACGCCTGTGCATGTGTACAAACACACACACACACACACACAATCAGTAAGACTTGTATTTAAATGCATGCATGCCCTGATTCCTGCTGTCTTTTGATATTAGATTGCTTTTTTAGTGTGAGACGCATCACTGAGGTCAGCTGTAGTACCATGACACATCACTGAGGTCAGCTGTAGCACTGTGACATGTCACTGAGGTCAGCTGTAGTACTGTGACATGTCAGTGAGGTCAGTTGTAGTACTGTGACACATCACTGAGGTCAGCTGTAGCACTGACACATCACTGAGGTCAGCTGTAGCACTGACACATCATTGAGGTCAGCTGTAGTGCGGACACATCACTGAGGTCAACTGTATGGCTAACACTTCACTGAGGTCAGCTGTAGCATTGACACATCACTGAGGTCAGCTGTAGCACTGTGACACATCACTGAGGTCAGCTGTAGGACTGTGACACGTCACTGAGGTCAGCTGTAGGACTGTGACACATCACTGAGGTCAGCTGTAGGACTGTGACACATCACTGCGGTCAGCTGTAGGACTATGACACATCACTGAGGTCAGCTGTAGGACTGTGACACGTCACTGAGGTCAGCTGTAGGACTGTGACACATCACTGAGGTCAGCTGTTGGACTGTGACACATCACTGAGGTCAGCTGTAGTACTGTGGCACATCACTGAGGTCTGCTGTAGCACTGTGACACATCATTGAGGTCAGCTGTAGCACTGTCTGTTGCAGTAGTCTGCCTGTCATTGGCTGCCTGAGTTAACACATTGCTGAATCTTGTCACTCTGACCATCATAACATGCAGCTTTGTCTGAACATCCGGTCCCAGCCAGGAAGTGCCTTTGGATTCCATTCGTGTCTGTATTGAATCATTTTGATGCTTAGCTCTGTTTGAGAATGATGTGAGGTTTACTACAACAGTTGGGTGGGGGGGTGGAAGTAGGGTAATTGGAGCACCTCTGATTATGCGGATTAGTTCAGTTAGAGTGGGGTAATTGCAGTGTCTCTGATTATGCAGATTAGTTCAGTTAGAGTGGGGTAATTGCAGTGTCTCTGATTATGCAGATTAGTTCAGTTAAAGTGGGGCAACTGCAATGTCTCTGATTATGCAGATTAGTTCAGTTAAAGTGGGGCAACTGCAATGTCTCTGATTATGCAGATTAGTTCAGTTAAAGTGGGGCAACGTGTCTCTGATATGCAGATTAGTTCAGTTAAAGTGGGGTAATTGCAGTGTCTCTGATTATGCAGATTAGTTCAGTTAAAGTGGGGTAATTGCAGTGTCTCTGATTATGCAGATTAGTTCAGTTAAAGTGGGGTTATTGCAGTGTCTCTGATTGTGCAGATTAGTTAAAGTGGGGTAATTGCAGTGTCTCTGATTATGCAGATTAGTTCAGTTAAAGTGGGGCAACTGCAGTGTCTCTGATTATGCAGATTAGTTCAGTTAAAGTTTCTTGTGTGTCCTCATTCATCGTTTTTGTTTGGGTTCAAGGTTACTGAAACTGTCTTCTTGTTCCCTCCTACTGTTGTGTGGATGAACTGTGACCTTTTGAAAACGTTTGCTGCAAGTGCCATTTTGTCTGCATGCTAGACCCCATCAGAATCAGATGCTACACATTTTGTAACATTTAACCCAGTTGCACTTTTTTGTGTTGTTTGTTGAGTTTTGTAGGAATTCATGGGATGTTTGGATCAAAATGAGAATGGGTTTTCAGAATCATCACTTCACATTTGAAAGGGAACATGTGATCTAGATATAAAGAAAAATAACAATAACAAACAAAACAAAAGGTGACATGACCTAATGATCAGACACATGGGTGAAACATTTTCAGCTCACATTTTATATTGAAATCAGTATTTTGGAACTGCTGAATACCAAATTTGGGTATTGCAGTCTTTCGAACAACACTAAAATTCAAATGCCTGCTCATGCAAAAGAATTATCTCTTCCTTGTGGGAAGGATCTAAAATAAAGCTGACTGCCGGCATTTAGAGATCAAGATCAAAACTATTATGGGTTAAGAATAATCACTCTTTGGACACAATGAAACGATGTGCAGAATAAATGTCTGTTTGCATAATAAGTGCTGTTTGTTGCCTTGAAAAAAGCAAGTTTTGTCAGATCAAGGATGTGCACACCGTTTTGTTGTGTCCTTTTAAAACATTCATTCCTAACCCTGTGTGTTTTGATCATGGAAGGAGTTGACTATAATTTCTCATAGAAAGTCAAAATGTTTTGGTCTGATACATGCATCAACAGAGAGAGAGAGAGAAGAGGGGGGGGGGGGGGGGGGGAGATTTCACTGGCTTCACAGTGCATGAATCCCACCAGGCCTGTGTCACTCCTGTGTCCATCCTGGTCAGTTCTCTGTGTAAAGTGTTATAAAACGTTAACACTTTTTCCCATGAACATGTGAGCAAAACAAAATGTGGCTTAAAGTCGACATCAGTGGGTTTTCAAAAAGCCAATTCTGTAAGTAGGGTTGGTCAGACTCTTGTCACACAAATGCAACAATTATGGCATAATACGTCACCATTGCTTCCATTATCGGAAACAAAGAATGTGTTAGATTGGTAGGTCTTGTCACCAAATTTCTGCACGTGTCCAGTTTTCTGATAAACTCATTTTGGGTCCAAAGATCTGTCTGTGCTAAATGCCAGTGTTTCTGTGTGCAGTTTTGCATGTAATGTCATTCTTTCAGAATGTGATTATACGTGTAAACGGTATGTAACTGTTATACTCATGTTCAGAAACTTGCTTTTGAAAAGTGCCTTTCTTTCAGACTTTGTATTGTTGTTGCATACATGAACAAGATCATGCACAAAATGCTTTTTGCATGTATTTAAAGGAGATAATACATGTCTGGACTTGGGAGAGTTTTTTCTTCTTCTTAATCTTGTTGCTGTTTAACTGATAGTTTGATACTTTGCATGATGGCAATCTCTAAGTACTGAGGTTCACACTTTCACAGCAGCCTGAGTGAAACGCTTGTTTTGGTGTTTTTTGTTTTGTTTTTAAGTTGCCTAAGTTGTTGAAACGGACAGTTTTCATAAGGTGTGAACATGCTGGTGTCAAAGCTGAAGTCATCCTCTAGTCCCAAACAAAGCAGAACTACCCTTCCCAGATACATGTGTGCCTATGTTTATATTCTGTGTCGTTACCAATGATGAAGAATGGGGTGTCTTGGTCTTTTCAGCCCCAAGCATGATGCAGGGTGTGGCGCCTCCAGAGAATGAGCGGAAGCCCCTGCCAGGTCGAGGTCGGGGCAGAGGACGAGGAAGAGCACGGGCGCAGCAACCTGGAGCCCCTGGAGGACCGGGAGAGAAACCCCTGCGACCCCGAACATGGTCCGGTGGGGATGACTCTCGTACTGTGGAGTGCTCCAACGACATGCTGGTTGTGAAGATTGACAATTCGCGAGGGTCGGACGACCATTCTGTGGAGGTTGAATATGGCTCGGGCAACGAGACTGAGAAGAAGAAAAGCTCCCCGGCCAAGAAGAAGCCCAGCCGACGGAGCCCTACAAAGCAGAAGCAGCATCAACAGCAGCCGCAGTTCCAGGATGCGGAGGTGCCGAGCAACAAAAGTGCCACCTCCCCGCCAGTCCTAACTACCATGTCCAGCCAGGACAGCAGCATCTACGATGGCCGCCCGGCCAGTCTCTCTCAGTCCTTATCCGTCGGCAGCACGGATGAGTGGGAGGACATGACAGGCACCACAACGGAGGATGAGGGAGAGTCCTACCGTCGAGGCAGCGGTAGACTCAACCCTGAGGCTCCCGTCTTCTTGCCCACCTCTGCTGACCTCATCCTGTCTTCGCCTGGCTTTGATGCAGCGCCCAAGGAGCAGAGAAGTCACAGGTCTCCAGCCTCCCGTAGCATGTCTGGCGCCTCATCTCGGTCCGCCAACTCCATGGCCAGCAGCGTCGCAAGCGAGCCTGCCTCACCGAGCACGATGCCTGCACCGCCCAAGTCATTTCCAGGCGGCGCTGACTCCGCCACAAATGGTAGACAAGACCCTGAAGTGGAGGAAGATACAGAAGAGAACCCCACACGTGAAAGAGATGTCCTTGGTGATGATGCTCACGAGGACCTCAAGCAGGATCAGGAAGATGATGATGACCATTTCTTTGACTCGGAGGACAAGGTTGAAACAGTTGCAGGAGCGGAGAATGGTCTGCTCACAGAACCTTCTGCAGATGATTTAGAAGAGAAGGAGCAGGAAGAGGAGGCCGGTTCACAAGAATTCTCTTCCCTGGCTGATGAGCTGTCAGCTGCAGGTCATCGTGGAGACCACGTCCAAGACATTGACAGCTCACTGGGCACTGTTGCCTCCTCGTTAGCTGATGAACTTTGTGCTGCTGGTGCACCACTGCACTCGGGTAGTCCTCTGCAGCCACAGCTTTCTGTGCAGGACGACCTATCTTCACAAGAAGTGTGCGAAATTGAAGAGGATGACATGGAAGAAGAAACTGAACCGACCGTCAGCGATGCTGATGCGGTTCCCCAAGGGGAGGCTCTCCCCGACACAGCAACTGCATCAGGTGAGACGGAGGAGGTG
Source organism: Alviniconcha marisindica (assembly GCA_018857735.1). NCBI lineage: Eukaryota > Metazoa > Mollusca > Gastropoda > Provannidae > Alviniconcha > Alviniconcha marisindica. The sequence goes on from JABMCL010001050.1 coordinate 335,131, forward strand.
CAATCAGCACCTGCAGATGTTGACAGCAGTTGCCAAGCTGCCCCTGAAGACAGCGCCTGCAGTTCCCCCAAGCCCAGCGGCAAGCAGATGGCCGCCTCGGAGGAAGATGGTGGCTCACCGGATGGAGCCCAGGAGCCATCTTCCCAGCTGACTTCCTCAGGCAGCGAAGCTGCACAGGAATCAGGTACAGTCCCTCCAGCTTAGAGCTGTGCCATTTGAGTTTTACATCACGTAATATGCATTACATCACACCTATTACACATCATTGTCATGCCAACATTTTTCCAAATGCTGGACAGGAAAACCACATAGCTCAACCAAAAACAGATAAGTGGTTAGCTTTTCATCTCATTTTTCATTGTTTTTCACCATTTAAATGTTGTTTAAGTGTTGTTTTGTAGTTTGACAAAAGGGATTACCCCAAAAGTTTGCAGATTGTGTTCTTGTCCTAATAGTGTTCTTTTAAACCTTTTATGGGTTTGAAAGCTGTGCTGTTCGTTTGCTGCCAGTGGTGGTTCTGTTTGTTTGCATATATGTTTTGTGTGTGTGTGTGTGTGTGTGTTTTTTCCTTTCTCATGTTTTGGTCTGTTGGTGTCATGCATATTTCTAGACCATCTGTTTCACACAAACAGTTAAAACACTCTTCTGCCTCTTAGCTTGCTGATTTGTTTTTCACGTTCTGCCTAAGATTCTCAGCTGCTGCAACTGTTCTTTTCCCTCACATTTAGTTGCACACTGGGAGCTGCATAATACTATAATAGACCTGGTAATGGTGATTATAATAATAATAATGGATACTTAGAGCGCCTAACCCACACAGGCCCTAAGTGCTTACACATTCTTTAAATGCACATATTTTCATAATTCAATGCATACAATACAAACGCACACACGCACGCATGCATGCACACAAACGCAGGCACACACACACACACACGCACAGCAGTCATACAGTCTTGCACTACTATTCGCCAGTGCACTACTATTCGCCATCTTGCCAGTATTTTGTATTCAGATTGTAACTGACATCCCCAGCAGAAACCAATGTGATGGAAAAGCCAGACGCTCATCACGTTAGTGGCAATGCAGCAGAAGCAACTCAAGCATCAGAAGAGAGTGCTGCTACTGAAAATGTATCCACCACTTCTCCTGTAAGTGTAAGCGTCGTTGACACCCATGCCTTGTCTCTTGTGTGTCATGTGCTTCCTGATTTCGACAGCTGATGGGTAAAGAAGTATTGTATGCATCATAGTCTCATGTGTTTGTGTGTGTGTGTGTGTGAGTGTGAGTGTGTGTGTGTGTGTGAGTGGTGTGTGTGTGTGTGTGTGTGACTTAAGATTAACTTAAGGGTGTGACAACTAGCATGTGTGTGAACGATACAGGCACCATTGTCATCGTGATTGCAACGTTCTCACTGTTTATTCACCTGATTTTATTAAGTTTTTTATTCTAATTAAGTGAGTGAAACTGTATAGTACTTAATTACTTTTTTTATGTACTTGTTATTATTTGTCAAAGGCAGACAACTGAACTTCCTTTTTAAGGATTAATAAAGTACTGTTGTATTGTATGCAAGTTTGCTGTTGTTAAAATGTTGAAATGTGGAGGAAGGCCAGCTTGGCTTTGGGATTAGGTGTGTACATTTTAGTCAGTCTGATTATGTTTGCTTTCCTCTTCTGTCCAGTTATGGTGGTGTGCCCGTTATTTTTCATTTTAGAGCTGTCAGAGGCCCCCCAAATGTCTTAGAAACATGATTGTGTGCTTTCCTATTCTAACCAGTCATTGTGGTGCACCCATTGTTTTTAATGCTGTCAAATGCCCCCCAAATGTCTTAGAAATCTGATTGTTTGCTTTCCATTCTTCCATTTGTGTTGGTGCACCCATTGTTTTTAGAGCTGTCAGAGGGCCTGGTTGTTTGCTTTCCTGTTCTATCCAGCTGTGGTGGTGTACCCATTGTTTTTAGAGCTGTCAGAGGGCCTGTTTGCTTTCCTATTCTATCCAGCTGTGGTTGTGTACCCATTGTTTTTAGAGCTGTCAGAAGGCCTGTTTGCTTTCCTATTCTATCCAGCTGTGGTTGTGTACCCATTGTTTTTAGAGCTGTCAGAGGGCCTGTTTGCTTTCCTATTCTATCCAGTTGTGGTGGTGTACCCATTGTTTTTAGAGCTGTCAGAAGGCCTGTTTGCTTTCCTATTCTATCCATTTATGGTGGTGTACCCATTGTTTTTAGAGCTGTCAGAAGGCCTGTTTGCTTTCCTATTCTATCCATTTATGGTGGTGTACCCATTGTTTTTAGAGCTGTCAGAAGGCCTGTTTGCTTTCCTATTCTATCCATTTATGGTGGTGTACCCATTGTTTTTAGAGCTGTCAGAGGGCCTGTTTGCTTTCCTATTCTATCCAGTTGTGGTGGTGTACCCATTGTTTTTTAGAGCTGTCAGAGGGCCTGTTTGCTTTCCTCTTCTATCCAGTTGTGGTGGTGTACCCATTGTTTTTAGAGCTGTCAGAGGGCCTGATTGCTTTCCTATTCTATCCAGTTGTGGTGGTGTACCCATTGTTTTTTAGAGCTGTCAGAGGGCCTGATTGCTTGCTTTCCTCTTCTATCCAGTTGTGGTGGTGTACCCATTGTTTTTTAGAGCTGTCAGAGGGCCTGATTGCTTGCTTTCCTCTTCTATCCAGTTGTGGTGGTGTACCCATTGTTTTTTAGAGCTGTCAGAGGGCCTGATTGCTTGCTTTCCTCTTCTATCCAGTTGTGGTGGTGTACCCATTGTTTTTTAGAGCTGTCAGTGGGCCTGATTGTTTGCTTTCCAGTTCTTCCAGTTGTGTTGGTGCACCCATTGTTTTTAGAGCTGTCAGTGGGCCTGAATGTTTGCATTCCTATTCTATCCATGTGTGGTGATGCACTGATCTTTTCAATGCTCTCAAAGGCCCCCAAAATGTCTTGGAAATCACACAATATGTAATGTTTGTTTTTGGCCAGGGGACTTCCCCCAACTCCATAGCTTAGGTAGCCTGGTGCCAGTTTTTCTGGCTGAAGAATTTTTCCACCTTGAATATATATGGGTTGTTTGTTTTTTCTCTGTGTGCAGACTGTGTGACAGCAATGGAGTGAGTTCTGGGTATTTGCTTTGTTTCGACAATTGTCTGACTGCAATCAAGTGACTGCAACAACAAAACATTCAGCGGCTGTTAAGTGAGTGACTGCCACAATCGGGTAAACTGCAGAAAAGCAGCTGCTGTCAAGTGACTGCAGAAATTTGATTGCACTCGTGTAACTGCAGAGGAAGACTGCAGCAGGTGGCAGAGAATGTAGCACAAATGCAGTCATTCACTGGTGAGAGCATGAATCAGCCAGAGGCCTAAAGTCCTGGCAACATGTTGACTGATGGGGAGAAAGCAAGAGCTTTCTCAGCTGTGAGGTTGAGGTTGTTAAGTCATTTTACAGACAACATCTGCGGAAAGATGTAAATCACTTCATGGCACGGTGTAAAAATGTAGTTACCATAGCATGGGTCTCACTAGGTAGCGTTTTATACAATGCTCATTTTATCTTTTCAAATCTTTCAGTTGGATCTGTTTTGCATTTTTACACAGTCAAAACAGTATCTCTTTTACTGTTACTGGTTTGTTTTTAAGTTGTTATGGTTTGGTTAAGCAGTTTGCAATGTACTGATTTCTAACCTCTGCTATTACTACAACCTGTTTATAGTTGTCACAAGACAAACCTGTATTCATCACCGTTACAGGACAGTATTTGCGTATACATGTGGAAGACAAAAATGCAACAGGACCTGCACAAAGCCCACCAGGAGCTGCAGTCTGTCTTGAAGATGCATGCTATAAATTATTTATATACTGTCTTGAATACAGAGCCTGCAAATAGTTTGTATTGAAGACACATGCTATAACCTGTCTTGAGGCAGCTGCAAACAGTCTGTCTGGAAGACAGCTGCAGTTGTCTTGAAGACAGGCATGAGAAACTACCTTGAAGACAGCTGTAAACAGCCCATTTTGAGAACAGCTGCAGATTGTCTTCAAGATGGGCTCTAAAAACTGCCTTGAAGACAGCTGTAAATGGCCCATTTTGAGAACAGCTGCAGATTGTCTTCAATGCGGGCTCTAAAAACTGCCTTGAAGACAGCTGCAAATAGTCCGTTTTGAGGGCAACTGCAAGCTACCTGTCTTGTGCTGTTTTGTTGGGTGTTTAGTGACACGGTTATAACTGCAAGTTGTTTCTAGCAGAAAGGGTCTCGGAGAGAGGCAGGCACAGAGGGTGCTTGTCGCAGGTCCTAGTGTATTGTTTGTTAACAAACTGCCTGTCTGATAACCTTGCCAAATACATGCATCGTGTACAGGCCTCTTTATTGGAGAAAGGCAGTGTGTGTACTGTAGCAGTAGCTGTTTTATACTCAAAGCATTTATGCTTTTTCTAATACATTTTTCTCCATGTGTCAAAGTTAATTGCATCCCAGGGCTTTTGACATGCAATATGTTGTAAAACAAATAAGGTTGAATAACTTTCATGGCATATTTGAAGTTTGGGAAAGTTGTATGTTGAAGAACTGCAGATGGGGAATTTTCTGTTGGAGCTTTTTTTTCTTTTTTCTTTTTTTTCCTCGACTGAATGAAAATCAGTCTTTTAAAATAGGGTTATTATGTTTAGTTGGTGAATCTGATAGCGCAGAACATCACAACTGACTTTCTTTAACATATTGCTTTATGTAGAGTTGTAGTACACATGTTTTTGTGTGTGTCTCTGTGGCTGTGATGGTTAAAAGCAATGTGAGTGTGTGGTGTGGAGTGTGATATAAAAAAAAAAGTCTCCACACATAATGATATTACAACTTTTAACAGTGCATGTATATGTGCTTTACATGAAGCAACCTCTACTTTTATATTCATCTTCATTCATACTTTCATCGCAAGTGTGGATGTGCTGTGAATCTCATGTATGGGAGTAGATCTAAAACAGCAAAAGAGAGAGCTGATTTAAAAGTGTGAATTGAATGCTGTGTAAAAATGCTTCATTTCATTTTTTCATGCATGGATATGATGAGCTTTGTGTGTACAATCATTGTGTTGTGTCATGTTAACTTATTCATGATGCATTTCTTTTCACAAGGGCATTATTTGTTGCTTGTGTTGATTTTTTTAAAATTTAGTTGTTTTTTAAACATTTTTTGTTTGGTTCTACAGCAAGTAGGTTTTGCTACGCATTTCCAATGTCATAGGACAATTATTTAAGTGCAATAACAGTCGGTGAAGGGCAAAACATACCAGTTCATGTTATTCTTCAAGGAGAAGTATTGTTAGAGGGCACAGAATTAAGTGTATGTACCGGTAAAATCTTGTGTCAGGCCTTTTCCATGAAAATGACTGTACTGGCAGAATCTACTGAGGTTGGATTGGCGGAATCTGCTGAGGTGCCTAGTAACAGATGATGACTATATTTATGTACAATTACACAATTTTTTCAGGCGCTGTCTGTTGCTTTCTTGACTGGTTTATTAGTGATAACATAAAAATGATGTGCATGTAAATGGCATTTTACTCTTTTAGCTTAGATCCAAAGGCATAAAAGGTTAAACGAATGTTTTTTTTGTTTTTTTGTTTTTTAGCTCAGCCAATGATGTTTACTTGGCCTGCCATTAACATTTCACTAGAAAAATAAACAGCAGTTTTGAAGGTGAAAATAAAAATTATGTTCCCTTATTGTTTTTTTCTGGGTTTCTTTTTTTCTGGTGTCAGAATTTGATTTTATGGTTGAGGGCAGAGTCTGAACAGTCTTCCATACATGTACTTTGAAATATGCTTTTACTTCATGCAGTCATGCTTTTTTTTTGGGGGGGGGGGGGTGGTAGATTTGATTGTATGTGTGATCTACATTTAAAACTTGCACAATGAAAATTGTTTATTCAGTTACAGTGTCTGTTGTTGGCTCTCAGATGTTTGTGCAACTAGAATGTTCTGCTGCATGCTTTTCGCACGCGTTTCTACTTCTTTTGCATTTGGTTTGAGCAAGGATTTATTCAACTGCAAGAAAATGATACAGTGTAAATATAATGAGAACACCCAACAAGCCTTTGAGGCTTATATGCAATGCGCTCATTTACACGCTAACAAACAGAACATCAACAGCGGACGCATATAATTTTTTATCTTTTTGCTTTGTTTATTGGTGTGTCTGTTATGTAATAAAGCGAATTTTGTTTGTTTTTGGGGGGGAGGCGGGGTGGCAGGGGAGGCGGGGTGGCAGGGACTTGTAGCACTTAACAGCAGCAACAACAACAAAAAATGCCTTCCATAAACATAAGCATACATTGTTTGATTATTCGTCTTGGTTTACTGACGACAGTTTCCTGTTTGTGTGCTTGTGGATAGTTACGCAGCAGATATGTGAGCGTCACTACTGTCCCTTGATGCTGTGGCTGGGGATGAAGCTTGAGAGTGTGAAGCCACGTTTTTTTTTCCTCCCTGTCTCTTTGGCCAAGTGTGGCATACTACACCAAATGGCTTTGGGTGTTTGCTTTTGTGCCACTTGTTTTTTGGGTGTGTGTTTTTGTCTCCTCCTCACACTTGTTGTTTGTGTGTGTGTGTGTGTGTGTGTGTGCTTGTCGTTGGTTTTGTTTGTGGTCACTCATTGTGTGTTCCTCCTCATTAAAATCGCCCTGAAGTGTGACCCTATGCAGTTGGTGGGGGATTTAACATCCAGAAACTAGTTGGTGGGACATTTAACATCCAGAAACTAACTCCTCATTAACCTAGTCATCTTCAGACTTTTGTTGTTTGTGGTACCTCATTGTGTGTTCATCCTCATTTAACTAGTCATCTTTGCATAGGTCATCACATAATATTGCTTTCATGGCTTTTGCCTTTCATCATCACATACCTCCCCCCCCCCCCCCCCCCCACACCCCCAATCTTTTTATTTTGTTTATGTTTCTACTTGTTTTGTATTTTATCATAAAAATAGCATAGAGCATTTCAAGTAATGATACTTAAAGTTGATATCTAAGAAACTGCCAGAGACTTAAATGCTAAAATGGGTAGTGTATTTCTTTGGTGTTTTTTGTTTTGTTTTGTTGAGTTGTTTTGAGTTGAGTTGTACATCTGAATATTAATCGGCCAAATGACAGAGGGCAGAACCAGAAGGTGGCGTGGTCCACCAGGAATGTTCGGTGTTTTGTTGCTTCTAGCATCACAGCCATCATGGAAGAAGTCTTGCGTAGTATTCAGTGTACCAGGTAACGACCGTCACAAGACTGATGGCTAAGAATGTGATCTCTAACAGGCAGGGAAACCGTGGTGTGTCAATCAGTAATTTTGCCTGATTGTTTGCTCCTGAACTTGGCTTTTGACTGTTACCAACAGATCTACTGAAAGTCGATTTTTGAACTTGGTATTGCTCTAAACTCATAAGTTTTTGTTATTTAACTTCTGTGCAGAACAGAGATGCTGTGTTTGCTTTTTCTTCACTTACTTCAGACACTCAGCAGCGTCAGAACAGTGTCGTGCAGCAGTGAATGTCAGTGTTCTGCTAAGAACAGCGGATCACGTCGGATAAAGTCTCCGTGACACTCCTCCTGTCAACCTGATAACCAGCCTTCAAGGTTGTCGCGGATTTTATCCAGTGTTTTGGGGTGGAATTTTTAAAGAGTGAAACAAATGTGATGGTCCTTTTTTTCTTTTTTTTTCTTCCTTGAGAGCTAGACTGATTTATCATCCATGGTATTGACAGTGGAGACACTTGGTCGTGGCCCTGAGGTAACTGTCTTGTATCTGTTTAATGTTTTATTGTGATGAATAAACGCCCTGATCCCTGAACGTGCCCTCTTCATTGACTTGCCATTTTGAAAAACTGACCCCTGGCTAATTCCCCCCCCCCCCCCCCCCCCCCCCCCCCCACACACACACACACATACACCTTTATTTCTCCCTGCCCCACCCTAAATGATTGTGGAGTCATGACAGAGTTGTCCTGACTGGGAACATTCCCATGTATACTTTTTCACTTTCTGACCTACACAACATCAATTAGGTGTACAGTATCTATTGTGCTATAATGCCTTGTATCACAGTTGGGATGTGTGTGACTGGCTTAACCACGCCTGGAACTGTTCTCCTGATATTTACTCAGCCAACATTTTTGGATATAAAACAGATGTAATAAAGAATGTTGTGTCCTTTTGCATTGATGTATGTGCGTGGGTGCACGCATGTGTGTGTGTGTGTGTGTGTGAGAGAGAGAGAGAGAGAGAGGGGGGGAGAGAGAGAGATGACTTGCATAAAATCGTTGAATTCATTATCACTGATTTTAATGCACAGTATACCACTCCCAGCGGCCCCCCCCCCCCCCCCCCCCCCCCCCCCCCCCTCCCATCCCAATCTTGCCACACACAGACCAGACACATCTGACATGGTTGCACAAGTAATGGACAGAGCAATATGGAGACGTGTCCATGGTTCGAGTCTGCCGTGTACATGCACGTGGAGGCATAAGGGAAGACGCCGTGACGAAAAACTCGTTTAATACTCAGCAAGCCTTGAAAGTCATAACAGATAGAGAGAAGAAAATGAAATGTATAAATCACAAGTAAAACTGGTATCCACTGTCCGTGACACACGTACGGCACGTTCTGTTTGAAGGGGCTCGGTGAACCGGAAAGTCACAGTTCGTGGCAGTGGTGAATTGTGCAGAGCTGTATTTTGACTTCCGGGTTTAAATAATAATATCACAGAGTTCAGGAGCTGTGTGAGAGTCGTGGTGGCCGTCCTGGGCTGGCCGTCCTAACGAGCCGTACGGTTTCCGTGGACGTAAAGCTGTACTGAACCATGCTTCGGCATTGGTCTCAGCTTGTCCCTAATATGTCAACCGACACCCGAAGACATTAAGCAACACTACCTGCCTACCTACCATAATAATATGATAACAGTGTACTCTTGAACCTCTCTTGTATGTGCTTTCTCTCCAGACATCGTTCAGGAGCTGTGTGAGAGTCGAGGTGGACGTCCTGGACTGTCCGTCCTAACGAACCTTCTGGTTTCCGTGGACGTAAAGATTTATTGCACCGTGCTTCGGCATTGGTCACAACTTGTCCCTAATATGTCAACTGACATCTGAGGACATAAAGCATCACTTCATCATTTCTCTCCAGATTGGAGCACACAGCCCATGTTAGAGCAAAGTAAACGAAACAACAGCAAAACCTCCTCTCTCTCTCTCTCTCTCTCTCTCTCTCTCTCTCTCTCTCTCTCTCACACACACACACACACACACACACACACACACACCCCACCACTCTCACACACACACACACTCACGTCAATAGGATAGCTTGAAGAGGTGAGATTTCAAAGATCATTTTAAAGATATAAGTTCAATGATATAACTTTGCAAGGGAGTTTGTTCCAGACTGACAAGGTAAAAAAAAAAAAAATAAAAAAGGCTGACGGCGCGAGTGCGTGCGTAAAGAGGGAAGACGAGAATGGACGTGTTAGACATGGACCTATAATCATATACATAGGTCCATGTGTTAGAAGAAGAGCGTATAGCTGCCGGGTTGGTTTGCAAACTTTTAAGACTAATAAGAGGAAGAGGAATCTTTGATAGCTCGATCTAGGATCTCAACATATGGGAGCGTAATTTAGCGTCCGCAGTTACCGACCGCGGTGACGTCAAACTAACCAAATGGATGATACAGGACTTCCTGATCGTGGCTCAAATCCTGGGTATGTTTGTGGCGCGGCGTGAATCTCTTGAAAAGTGACGAGGTACAGGACTTCCTGGTCGTGGTTCAAATCCTGGGTATGTTTGTGGCGCGACGTGAGTATTGAAAAGTGACGAGGTACAGGACTTCCTGACCGTAGCTCAAATCCTGGGTACGTTTGTGACGCGGCGTGAGTCTCTTGAAAAGTGACGAGGTACAGGACTTCCTGGTCGTGGTTCAGATCCTGGGTATGTTTGTGGCGCGACGTGAGTCTCTTGACAAGACAATAGACAACAGAGACAATACAGCTTTATTGCCAAGTGTCAGTGCAATTAATAATAATAATGGAAATTGTAAAGCAGGCGCTTTGCACCCTGCGGCTCAAAGCGCTGAACAAGCATACACACATAATGCACATCGAGATGGAAATGTTAACAAAAATAAATAAAAAATGTATATCTCGACAAGTGTTCATGCATAATTATGCAAAAGATGCACACACACACACGCACGCACGCACGCACGCACGCACGCACGCACGCACGCACGCACGCACGCACGCACGCACGCACACACACACGCACACACACACACACACACACACACACACACACACGCTGTACAGACTGATAGGAGTGAAGGACAATGTGGTTTAACTGAAATATTCTGAGAAGAGAAATGTCTTGAGTTGGCTTTAGGAATGGTGGTGCCAAGTACACTCATCACACATTCACGCCAATCATAAAAAAGCATTAAATTACAACAACAGCAAACAAACATCCATGTAAAAGTCATTCATGCATGAGAAATCCCACTGACATCAAGCTGTGCATATCACATAAAAATTGCGAGGTACACGCTTTTGACGAAGATGGTGCACCACGTTCATCAACACAAAGTGTTTTTATGTTACTGATATATTCTGATCCAAATACAAGTCCGATTTAACTAAAAAGAGGGAGAAAAACGGAAGAATAGGATGGTAATCTATTCATTCCACTCGCATTTCGAACATCAAGTTTATTTGTCCAATCCGAATGGGACCAAGGAGAGATCGAATGTCCTACTCTTGACACTCCTGTTTGGAATCCAGTCGTCGTCTCGTTCATAAGTAGATTAGTTACGAACGAACCCCTCTGTCTCACAAACTAAATCCACAAACAAACTTCCACAGCTTTTCGCCCTGATATAACCGCAATGGTTGACTGGGCGTAAAACACCAAGTTACTTACTTCCTTCCTCAGCTTTTGCCGGTTCTTTCCGCTGTCCCATGACTTTACGTCTACGAGGTCACTCAAATTTATGTCAACGCCGAGGTCATTACCGCACCAAGTTTGAATGGATTTTGCTTTCTTGCCCACCAACGGTATATGAGAACACGCAGCGTCAATTATCTCCTTTCAACCCCCCCCCCCCCCCCCAATCATTAGAGGTGTTATCCGACTTCGCAATGACCTTCAAATTAGGTGAAGGATACCGACTCAGTTGCCACCTCTGACCGTTTTCAGCTTCACTGTTGAAAACATCCCCAGGCAGGCACAGTTCTTTTGCCGCTGGGACAGTTTCGTCTCTGCTCAGTTTACGATTGTGGAGGGAACATGCTCTGTCTGACACCCCTCACCTCTCTGTCTCTGTCTCTGTCTGTCTCTGTCTCCGTCTCTGTCTCCGTCTCTGTCTGTCTGTCTGTCTGTGTCTTTCTGTCTGTCTGTCTGTCTGTCTGTCTGTCTGTCTGTCTGTCTCTCTCTCTGTCTCTCTGCTCTCTCTCTCTCTCTCTCTCTCTCTCTCTCTCTCTCTCTCTCTCTCTCTCTCTCTCTCTCTCTCTCTCTCTCTCTCTCTCTCTCTCTCTGTGAACACTTAAAAAATAATTTTGAACATTGAGAACGACAAGCTTGTAACACTGAGACACATGAATAAAAATTCAGAAATAGCTCACCGATCAAACAGCAACGAAAGAATTTTTTTCTTATTTTTTGTTGGTTTTGTTTTGTTTTTGTTTTCTTGTTTGCTCGTTATTTTTTCTTTTCTTTCTTTAGTCGGCTACATTGAAAATTTCTTTCACAACCTGGTAAAAAGGAGACGAAAATGGCAGCAACAGGAGAAGAAAAAGCGTAAGGGCAAAAAGAGGGATAAACAGCTGTTGCCTGAGTAAAACAACAACAACAACAAAAAACCACAAGGTCGCCCTGGCATCTGTGACTCCCCACTGAAGGCGGACAGTGACGGCGATCGGTCCAGTCAGTCAGCGATTGGTCAGAATTCACTTTGGTCATTAGTTCCAGCCGGCCCGTTTCGTGGCCGGGACGTCCCCAGAAGTGACCACGACATACACACACAGGGCCCAGGCCGAGGGTCAGCAGGGGGCACGTCCGTACCATTAAAGGTCAGGTCGTGAGGTGGTGACAATAGCAGGCGGAGGACAGCGGAGTGGACCCAATGCCACCTTGACCACCGTGGCCAGCCCGGGGAATTGTCCCTGTCGCTCTTATTGGCGGCCCGCTGAGACAGCGACGAGTCCGTACTGACCGTACCACACTCCGTGTCTCAAGGGCCGGCGGCGGGGCCCAGCCTCAGCCACCCAGTAACAGCCAGGCTTACGGCATTTTCCCGTTCGGAGGCTACTTCACCTCATAATGGCCACGAGGCTCGGGTTTCAGGGTCTCAGTCGTGGACAAGGAGCAAGCTGGGATGGGTCTGTTGTGAAGCTATTTCCAGCACGCTGGGCCCTCGACAGAAGGCGAACAAAACGAAGACGGGGGTCTGGAATGGATGACATAATCGCTTCGTTGTTTGGGAATTCACTGCCACGGTATAGATGGGAAAGGGTCGTTCCGGAAGTGAAGGAACGAGTTGGGAATACTCTATTGCGCCTCGCTGCCCTTGCCTTCTATCTGCGTCACGAAGCGACTTAAAGCCCGGAAAAGCCGTAGTATAACCTACCGATTCAACAAACGTGGGACAGTTAATTAGCGCTCGAAAGACGTCACACAAAGACCTGAGTCGCCTATGGTAACTCTCACCTGGCATATGAGTAAATACATGGTATGTAAACTCCACCAGAGGTAGGCTACGGTATCCTCTGAGGATGAGGATGAGGATGAGGATGTACCTCTGGTGGAATTTATGTAACTTGCATTTACTCGCATGCCAGGTGAGAGTTACCGTAGGCGACAGAGGATGTACCTGTAGTGGAGTTCATGTACCTTACATTTACACGCATGTCAGGTTGGCGGGGGAGGGGACCAAGTAGTTTTGTCTGGCGGGGGTGGGGGTGGGGGGCCGAAGTAGATGTTCTTGTTAAAATGTACTTTAAAAGGTACTGAAGTATAGTGAAACGAATATCTGCCATTCAGTTTTTCTACTAACCTGTAATAAAATACATCTGTAAAGCGCTGAATCCCTCAAAGATACATCAGTGTGTGAGTCTGAAAGCGTTGAAGTCACTAGTTGTCGGCGGGGGGTGGGGGGTGGGATTGGCAAGACGTAACTTGACTGGTGGTCTACTGACACACTCACACAGACCTCTGTACCGTACGTAACCTCAGTGTGTCGGTGTTCCGCTCCTGTCGCATAATCATATATATGTGTGTGTGTGTGTGTGTGTGTGTGTGTGTGTGTGTGTGTGTGTGTGTGTGTGTGTGTGTGTGTGTGTTTTTTAAGGAGGGGAAAAAAAAGAGAGAGAGAGAGAGAGAGAGAGAGAGACACACAAAACACACACACACACACACACACACACACACACACACACACACACACACACACACACACACAACCAATACGTCTCAGGAATATATATGCCTGTACTCAAGTTCTCTCAGTGGAGAAAATGCCTGAGATGTACTCGCTGGCCTGTTGGCTCATGTGACACACACAGAGCCCTTCGCGCAATCTTTGTTTTCCGTTCCTGTTTCTCATTCATCGAGGTTTGGAAGGGGACTGGGACTGGTTAGTTGATGGCTATAAACAGACACGGACCAAAAGGGGGGACAGAGGAAGGGGGGGGGAGAGGAGGTAGGGGAGCGCAAGCTGTCGGCGGCCACAGAGGGATGAGTGACAGTCGATCAACACCACTCCCAGCATAGACTGACTGTGGCCTACAGCGTCGTTTGAAGACGCCGCTCGCTTAATTCACTGGTAGGCTACAAGGAGGAGTCTGGCTCAGTGGGGAGCTTCACCACAAACACTGACACTGCTCACTACTACAGGCCAGCCTGAGTGGGCAGTAAGACACAGAGTTCAGGAGCTGTGTGGAAGTCGAGGTGGCCGTCGTCCTGAACTTTCCGTCCTAACGAGCCTTACGGTTTCTGTGGACGTAAAGCAACATCGAACCATGCTCACGCATTGGTCTCAGCGTGTCCCTAATGTATCAGCCGACATCCGAGGACATTAAGCAATACAACAGCAGCGGCAGTAAGAGTCGTATTGATCCGCAAGTGGACCAAGCTTACCTCGCTTATTTTCCGGTCCTATAACATCTACTTTCAATGCTATGTGTTTCGATGAAAACCCTTTCACATGCCAGTGAAAAAGAAGACAAAAACCGTAAAGGGTTTCAAATTTTGCATTTTTATTGGTCGTTTTCAAGTGACATCATGGCAATGAAGGGGTTAAGCAAAAATAAAGAAAGCAATAAGACCTATTGTACCTCAAACCCAGACTGGATGACTGTCCGTCCCTTCATTTTTCTGTTTAAATACAGAGCAAGTAAATTCAAAATCGGTCAACACAAGGGAGTTATTCAGCGCTCGAAATACGTAACACAAGTACAACAACAAAGACCTGAGTCATTTACGGTAACTCCCACCTGTAAATTCAAATGTGGTTTAAACAAGATTTTATTCGTGAAAGCATAACAGGTGCAGTTCTTAGAGCGTCAAACAGGTACACTCGCATAAGATGCTAAAATTGACAAAATTTGCAATGCGGTGGAGAGCCTGAGGGCTAAGAAGATTCAGCTTTTTATGTTCCTCTTACTTTTACTACGGTGTGTACTGCGACACTGATTTCTGACAAGTAAATTCAGTCCAACATGTAAAATCATATGACGAAGCAGAACTCAGCAATTATTCACCCATTCCTCTGCGATACAGTGAAGTTCTATAAAACACGAAGTCAAATGAAAATTCAAAGGCACGAAGAGTCAAATAGAAATTCAATAAAACATGAACAGTC
>JABMCL010001050.1:355000-360000 GCA_018857735.1 Alviniconcha marisindica
CCGGAAGACCGAGGCTGCCGTGGACCGCCGCCAGAACAGCAAAATGAAGCAAAAGAGGTCCAACTCTCAAGCCCAGCTCCACTTCCCTGCTCTTGATCTCTTCTGGGCTAGCTTCTTCGTGAGAGTCCAGCTCACCTCCCTCCTCTTGACCTCGCCTGGACTCGCCTTGGCCATCCCCAGGAGCTTAATAATAACGAGGATTTTTTAAACGTTTATGCCTCTAAACGGCCTCCAAATGACACGTGATTCATCGGCACCAGCAAGCCAAACCTAAAATAGCAATGGAAGAATTCGGTCGCTTTGTCCGTGGGTCATGTAGCTTGGTCCGATTTCTGTCAACAGGCTCACCAAAAGCGGAAATCGACACAGCGGACTAAAAATAGACACTGGGTCTACGTAACAGTTTTCCGCTTCCCCGAGAATGACGAAGCAGTTCAGTCCCAGCTCAGAACTCACCCAAACCATGGCGGACCTATACAGATAAAGGTCCATGTCCAAACAGTAGAAGCTGAAACGGGGCAGGGCGAGAGGTTTCTTTGGAATGTTTCGTACTGTGTCACTCTATCTCCTGCAGCCATCTGGGGGGCTCGTGTAACTCCGCGCCAATGCTGAAGACAGGTCCGACAGAGGAACAACAATGACACGGGTCTTTTCGACATCTTGGGGATGTGGTAGGTGGTTGAGGAGTTAGGGGGGGGGGGGATGGGGGATGGGGGAGGAGGGTCTGGGGGCGTTTCATGGTCCGCTTGTTGACGTGTCATGAGTGTGATAATCGAGAGATAAAGTGTAGTGTCTCTGCATCAAGCACCAGCCCTGTCTAAAAGGTGTCATTACCCTTCCCTTCTCCTTTAAAAGCACAGATGGACATGGTGCTTAACGTCCACAGAAACGATAAGGCTTATTAGGGGCGGGGAGAAGGGGGGGAGGGGGTATGGAGGTGGGAGGAAAGGGATATTGTATACCTATCGCTACACTGTCACCACCAGAATGACTCCTGCATTAAGATGGGCAGCGATGAGAGCCATTTTAATGCTTCATTAATTGTGAGGGACAAAGTCACAAGACAGTGTCCACAGACCATAACTTCTGAAGAAAAAGGAGAGCCGAAGCGGATTCGAACCGAGTCCCTCTGCTTACCAGCCTAACGCCTTACCGCTAGGCCAAACCGGCTCACCTTCCTTCTCCTTTAAAAATCTGTTTAGCTTTATTTGTGACCTAGCTGTGAGCCTGTTTGGCCCAGCGGTAAGGCGTTAGGCTGGTAAGCAAAAGGACCTAGGTTCAATACCGCTTCCGCCCTCCTTTCTCTTCAAAAAAGGTTGCTGTTTGTGGACACTGTCTTTTGACTTTGTCCCTCACAATTAATGAAACATTAAAATGGCTCTCATCGCTGCCCATCTTAATGCAGGAGTCATTCTGGTGGTGACAGTGTAGCGATAGGTATATAATCTGCCCCCTCTTCCCCCACCTCCGTACCCCTCCTTCCTCCCTTCTCCCCGTCCCTAATAAGCCGTATGGTTTCTACTGACGTTAAGCACCATGTTTACTTACTTATATGTGACATGATACCACGTCAATCAGTAACAGCATAGAAGAGAAATGAAAATATAAACCAAGGCTAGAAGTCATAATCAATATATATATATATGGTGCAGTAAGCGTGCCGGGTGGATGTTTACTGTTTTATTTGCATTGCTTTTTTTACCCCAAAGTTTGGTGTTGTTGTCGATGTAAATTGTCATTTTATGATTGGCGCGAATGTGTGAGTGAGCCAGTGTCAGTACTTGGCATTATGTTCTTGGTGCAATAACATTTACACTTGGCAATAACATATTATGTGTGTGTGTGTGTGTGTGTGTGTGTGTGTGTGTGTGTGTGTGTGGGTGTGTGTGTGTGTGTTGTGTGTGTGTGTGTGTGTGTTGTGTGTGTGGTGTGTGTGTTTGTTGTGTTGTGTGTGTGTGTGTTGTGCGTGCGTGTGTGGTGCGTGCTGTGCTGTGGTGCGTGGTTTGCGTGGTGTGCGTGCGGCGTGCGTGCGTGCGTGCGTGCGTGCCGTGGCGTGGTGTGTGTGTGTGTGTGTGTGTGTGTGTGTGTGTGTGTGTGTGTTCTCTCTCTCTCTCTCTCATCTCTCTCTCTCTCTCTCTCTCTCTCTCTCTCTCTCTCTTCTCTTCCATTACATATATATATGAATACATATATTTTTGCTCTCTCTCTCTCTCTTCTATCTTCTCTATCTTCTTCTATTATATATTATATATATATATATAATATATATATATATATATATATATATATATATTATATATATATATATATGCTGTGTTAACAGCGATAATAACAAACATGTATATCAGTATAAACATAGGCGTATGGGTGCATTTTAACTACAATGTGCACAACAAGGTGTTCACAACGTTCGATATGTCCCACCCACTGTGGCAGCCAGCGCAAAGAAACCGACATGCAATGCCTGATCTAAGCTGACTCATTTAACCTATTTTTGCCCGTGCGAAACGTAGACGGCTACGCTCATGTAGTCACGTATGACAATAAATCAACAGACACCGGAACTGAACAAACGAGAGTGTCAACTGATGCAAATCTCTCATGAATGAACGAGATTGTGGACTGCACCAAACTTCTGATGACTGAACCAGATTGTGAACTGCAAAAAAACCCTTCTCATGACTGAACCAGATTGTGAACCGACGCAAATTTTTATGACTGAACCAGATTGTGAACTGCAGCAAACTTCTCATGACTGAACCAGATTGTGAACTGCAGCAGACTTCTCATGACTGAACCAGATTGTGAACTGCGGCAAACTTCTCGTGACTGAACCAGATTGTGAACTGCAGCAGACTTCTCATGACTGAACCAGATTGTGAACTGCAGTGAACTGCAGCAGACTTCTCATGACTGAACCAGATTGTGAACTGCAGCAGACTTCTCATATGACTGAACCAGATTGTGAACTGCAGTGAACTGCAGCAAACTTCCCATGACTGAACCAGATTGTGAACTGCATCAAGCTTCTCAGTCATGACTGAGCACGATGATACAAGTGGCACATAGGACACAACGTCAACCTGAGACAGTACACATTATTTATGTAAGACTAGAAGTCTTCGTAATGTGCAAGTCCCACTTTGACAACATCACGGACGGAAGTGTCCCCTAATAGACCGCGGTCACCGTCACAGATGAGCGAATCAACGCTGCCTTATGAATGAACTTCACAGTCGCTGGGCCATGAAATGACCGATTAGGAACAGCCAATAACCTTGGAACATAATTTCACGGTCGAGAGGCGATGGCTGCTGCAGGCAGATCGCCACGGGAAGTGGAACCAATGGCGCGAAACGGGGAGAATAATGGATGTTGGGTGGCGGCGGGTGTTTCGCATCCCTGCCGGGTTGTAGAGGGCTACGTTTTCCAGCCAGGAATGTAGAGACACTGGAGACGGTAGATATCTGGGCTATGTACCCAAAGATTGTCCGCTAGAGTATGTACTGGCTCTGGTCTTCCGGCTTCAATTTTTCGCGGCGAGAGTAGAGCCAGTACGTGCTTTAGCGTACAAAATCAACACACAAAGGAGTTAATTGGCGCTCGAAATACGTAACACAAGTACAATAACAAAGACCTGAATCGCCTACGGTATCTCTCACCTTGCCTGCGTGTAATTACAAGGTAAATAAACTCCACCAGAGGTACATCCTTTAGTTCAGTTGTTGTTGTACTTGTGTTACGTATTTCGAGCACTAATTAACTCCCTTATGTGTTGATTCTGCAAGAGCGCTCTGGGTTTCGTTCTGTTTCAGATTTTTAGCGCACAATTTTTGGATACATAGCCAATTTCTGGATACATCTACCGTCTCCAGAAACTCTGGCTATCTGCTGTCTCTGGAGGCACTGACACAACGCTGAGCTAGGGGGTCTAGTTCAGTGTTGCTTAACGTCCACAGTAACCATAAGGACTACTAGGGAGGGAAGCCCAGGACGGCCACCTCGACTTTCACACAGCTCCTGAGCTCTGACACTGAGCAAGTTCAGTGTTGCTTTACGTCCACGTAGGTAGGTAGGTAGTGTTGCTTAATGTCCTCAGATGTCAGTTGACATATTAGGGACAAGCTGAGACCAATGCCGAAGCATGGTTCAATATAGCTTTACGTCCACGGAAACCAGAAGGCTCGTTAGGATGGACAGCCCAGGACAGCCACCTCGACTCTCACACAGCTCCTGAACTATGATTTACGTCCACAGTAACCATAAGGACTATATATGGAGGGAAGCCCAGGACGGCCACCTCGACCTTTACACAGCTCTGAGCTCTTTAGGGTCTAGCCTAGACGGTCGGTACATGTCATGGATGTACACTATAGTTCATGTGAGCCGCTTGGCCTAGCGGTAAGGCATTAGACTGGTAAGTAGAAGGACCTGGTTTCGATTCCGCTTCGGCTCTCCTTTCTCTTTATTTAAAACTGCTTGTGATTTGTGGACATTGTCTTGCGACTTTGCTCCTCACACTTAATGAAACATTACAACAACTTTCATCATGCAGTGCCCATCTTAATGCAGAATCATTCTGTGGTGACAGTGTAGCGTTAGGTACCCCAACCCCTGGAATCTCAAAAAAGAGAAAAGAAAAAAGGCATCTCAACTCAAATATTGACAGTCTTGCTGCTTGATTTTTGTATGTTGAGCATTAATAATAATAATAATAATGATTTCTAGAGCGTCCATCTACCGCACAAGGTGGGAGCACAGGGCGCTTTACAATAACACTAACAACACACACACACACAACACACACACACACACACACACACACACACACACACACACACACACACACACACACACACACACACAAGCATTCACCTGTGACAATTGTTGGTCAATGGTGAATATCGTCAAACGATATGACTGTCTCGGGAAATATCGCCACCAACTATCATTCGATACATTACTATGAACTACATTTAACACGCTAACATGCACATACC
>JABMCL010001050.1:372500-407500 GCA_018857735.1 Alviniconcha marisindica
ACTGACAGTTTCCTTTACGGTCACTTTGCTTTACTGACAGTTTCCTTTACGGTCACTTTGCTTTACTGACAGTTTCCTTTATGGTCACTTTGCTTTACTGCCAGTTTCCTTTACGGTCACTTTGCTTTACTGACAGTTTCCTTTACGGTCACTTTGCTTTCCTTTACTGCCAGTTTTTCTGACGGTCACCTTTTTACTGACAGCTTCCCTAACGGTCACTTTCCTTTCATTTACTGATAGTTTCACGGTCACTTAGCTTTCTTCTACTGCCATTTTTTTTTCTTCTAACGGTCACTTCGCTTTATTGCCAGTTTTCCTGACGAGGTCCCTTTGCTTTACTGTCGGTTTCCATAACGGTCATTTTGCTTTCTCTCACGGCCAGTTTCCACGTGTTTGTGTCTCGCTGTGACTTGATTTGCTTCATTAACAATCATGTTTCAAGTGTTTGCTCCTCACAGTCATTTCACGCTGTTGTTGGCGACCACCTCTTATGTGACTGAGTTTTTGTTGCTTAACGTCCATGGAGGCGAGAAGGCCTATTAGGGACGGGGACGAGTGTGAAAAGGGGGACAGAAGAGTGAAACCTCGAAACAGGCGCCAACCCGGAAGACCAAGGCTGCCGTGGATCGCCGCCAGAACAACACTGTCCGTCCGGCATTGCGCAGCAACCACCGCACCACGCTGTCCCAACTGCTATGCAGAACAGAGTCACAAAGACAATGTCCGTAGCTCCGCCGTTGGGAAACAAGTGAAGCAAAAGAAGTCCAACTCTCTTTCTCTAGCCCAGCACCACCTCCCTGCTCTTGATCTCTTCTGGGCTAACTTCTTTGTGAGAGTCCAGCTCACCTCCCTCCTCTTGATCTCTTCTGGGCTATCTTCTTCGTGAGAGTCCAGCTCACCTCCCTCCTCTTGATCTCTTCTGGGCTAGCTTCTTCGTGAGAATCCAGCTCACCTCCCTCCTCTTGATCTCGCCTGGACTCTTGCCCTTTTATGTGTCGGTAATGCCCATTTTAACCTTCGATGACAACCATGTTCCTTGCTATTTCAGTGTGACTCACAATCACTTTTGCTTTTTGTTGAAGATCATTTTCCATGCGTTTGTGACTCACGGTCACTTTGCTTTTGCTGACGGTCGTTTGTAATGCGTTTGTGACTCACAGTCATTTTGCTTTTGATGACGATCATTTTCCATGTGCTTGTGATTCACGGTCATTTTGCTTCGTTGACGATCATTTTCCATGTGCTTGTGATTCACGGCCATATTGCTTCGTTGACGATCATTTTCCATGTGCTTGTGAATCATGATCACTGCCTTTGCAAATGTTGATGGTCTTCTGTCTCGTGCCTTGTTTTCGTCCACATGCAGCCATTGTGTACGTGCCGGTGAGGCCGGGTCACTTTGTTTTCATTGGGGACTGTTCAGTCTTGTGACCGAAAGACACGTTGACGACCAGCTTCTGCTGTTACACCCACACACCCCCCCCACCCCCACCACACACCCTATCCCTGAAAAGAACAAAGCACGAACGGACACACACACGGCGTATCACACACAGCATACACAAACACACACACACACCAACCAACAACCCCCGGCGCACCACGCACGCTGCACAACACACACACAACACACACACTACACACACACACAACACACACACACACACACACACACACACACACACACACACACACACACACACACACACACACACACACATACACACACACACACACACGAACACACCACCACACACACCACCGGCACCACCACACACCACCCACACACACCACACACACACCACACGCACACACACACCACACACACACACGCCGGCACACACCACACATCTCTCTCTCTCACTCACATCTCTCCTCTCTCACTCATCTCTCTCTCTATCTCTCACACACACACACACACACACACACACTCTCTCTCTCACTTACACACACACACACACACACACACACACACACACACACACACACACACACACACACACATATTTTCACGCACAAGACAGACATGACAATCGTCATGTAGTCTAAATGTCGGTGAACTCCGTCCCCCTCCTGCCCCCAACACTGACGGCCCTCGGTTGTGATTGGGTCGGTGTATCCCATCGTATTCCTGTCACACCAATTACACGCATCGTATGGCATGCTGATCCTCTGCATACTGAGCAGTATGCACACACTGTCATGCGTCAGAAAATCTCACCCCACAACGGCTGCAGAATCCGCGCTGACCGCAAGGAGATGAGGAAGACGTGGTCACAAAGTGATCATGCAAGAACTTCACGAAACACCACTTTGTTTCTACGTCTCGGTCACGGACCACACGGACTTCATGATTATGATACCCGTGGGACTACGGTGCAGCTGTGTTTAGTTACGCGTACACCACAATCATATTTTAGCATTAATGAAAATCACTCCATGGCCAGCAAGTCCTATCGAATCACGAAACAAAGGAGGAAAACCGACTGAAGCATGGTGCGGGTCTCATTGCCTTTATTTCATATATCGCTGCTGCTGCTGTTGCTGCTGTTGCTGCTGTTGGTTTAAACAAAATTTTATTCATTCATCGTAATCATAAGCTCAACAAATAAGTACAGGAAACACAAAAGCAATATGCTTATTTGAGTGTTACCTATAGATAAAATGATAATCACACAGACATTTACGATGGCAAGATGGCAAATTGTTGTCAAAACGTCAGAGGCAACAAAACCAACAAAGACCAAAATGACAACAAAAAAACAAACAAACAAGCAACCAAAACAAAAAGCAAAACAACAACAACAAAACGGGAGGAGGGGGTGGGGGTTAAAAAAGCAAATAACTAACCGAATGGTCTAGTGATGTTGTCATAATTATTGATCTGTTGTTGCTGGCCCCAAGAAGAGGAACGACTTCCTAATATCTGCTGGCATCGGAAACCTCAGTAGGCAGTTTCCGGCTCACGCTGTCTGTAGCTCAGAACAGTTGTTTGGTTCATTCTGCACTTTTGCGTTTGACTTAAAAGTTTGGTTCATTCTGCACTTTTGCGTTTGACTTACAAGTTTGGTTCATTCTGCACTTTTGCGTTTGATTTACAAGTTTTGGTTCATTCTGCACTTTTGCATTTGACTTACAAGTTTTGGTTCGTTCTGCACTTTTTCGTTTGACTTAAAAGTTTGGTTCATTCTGTACTTTTGCGTTTGTCTTACAAGGTTGG
Organism: Alviniconcha marisindica; assembly: GCA_018857735.1. Taxonomy (NCBI): domain Eukaryota; kingdom Metazoa; phylum Mollusca; class Gastropoda; family Provannidae; genus Alviniconcha; species Alviniconcha marisindica. The sequence continues at coordinate 375,721 of JABMCL010001050.1, forward strand.
TTCATTCTGCACTTTTGCGTTTGACTTAAAAGTTTGGTTCATTCTGCATTTTTTTGTGTTTGACTTACAAGATCAAATTAAACTAAATACAGCAAATTCCTCCACTTTCTGGGTTTAACTGTGAGATGCACCTTTGCCCACACACAAAGTCAGACAAAATATGGGTGCCCCAAGTGCCTTTGCACACACAAAGTCACACAAAACACGGGTGCCCCAAGTGCCTTTGCACACACAAAGTCACACAAAACACGGGTGCCCCAAGTGCCTTTGCACACACAAAGTCACACAAAACACGGGTGCCCCAAGTGCCTTTGCACACACAAAGTCACACAAAACACGGGTGCCCCAAGTGCCTTTGCACACACAAAGTCACACAAAACACGGGTGCCCCAAGTGCCTGTGTGACACACACAAAGTCACACAAAACACGGGTGCCCCAAGTGCCTTTGCACTACAAAGTCACAAAAACACGGGTGCCCCAAGTGCCTTTGCACACACAAAGTCACACAAAACACGGGTGCCCCAAGTGCCTTTGCACACACAAAGTCACACAAAACACGGGTGCCCCAAGTGAAACTGTCACGAAATGAGAACCATGTACGTAGAGCATAATTTCATTTAACAAAATTAATTGCACTTTCGTGAGACTGAAACGTTCCATTACAGACAAGTTAGTTCTTGGATTTCAACGTCCGTCAACCGTAGAGGGCCACCTCGGGACGATCCAGCAGACAATATCCAGACAGATTGATTGATTTTTGCTGCTTAACGTCCACGGAGGCGAGAAGGCCTATTAGGGACAAGGACGAGTGGGAAAAGGGGGACAGAAGAGTGAAACCTCGAAACAGGCACCAACCCGGAAGACCAAGGCTGCCGTGGACCGCCGCCAGAACAACAGGATGTTAAGGCAGTATCGTCCGGCATTGCCAAGCGACCACAGCACCACGCAATTGCTGTCCCAACTGCTATGCAGAACAGAGTCACAAAGACAATGTCCGTAGCTCCGCCGTTGGGAAACAACTGAAGCAAAAGAAGTGATGATAAAGTGATGCTTAATGTCCTCAGATGTCAGTTGACATATTAGGGACAAGCTGTGACCAATGCCGAAGCACGGTTCAATAATTCTTTACGTCCACGAAAACCAGAAGGCTCGTTAGGACGGACAGCCACGTTGACGTCCACACTCCACTCTTGACACGAGTCCTAACTTCTTCGTGAAGCCAGCACCCCCTCTCTTGATCTCTTCTGGGCTACTTCTTCGTGAGAGTCCAGCACTCACCTCCCTGCTCTCTGATCTCGCTCTCTTCTGGAGTCCGCTACCTCCTCCTCTTGATTCTTCTGGGCTACTTTGAGAGTCCAGCTCACCTCCCTCCTCTTGATCTCTTCTGGGCTAACTTCTTCGTGAGAGTCCAGCTCACCTCCCTCCTCTTGATCTCTTCTGGGCTACTTCTTCGTGAGAGTCCAGTCATCCTCTTGACTCTTCTCTAACTCTCGTGAAGTCCCCCTCCCTCCAGACCAAACTCGGAAGACCGAGAGCTCCAGCTCACCTCCCTCCTCTGACTCTAGAGGTCCAACTTCTCGTAAGCCCAGCTCCACCTCCCTGCTCTTGATCTCTTCTGGGGTAACTTCTTCGTGAGAGTCCAGCTCACCTCCCTCCTCTTGATCTCGCCTGGACTCTGGTCCAGACAGACAAGTCAACTCGTGGGAATTAGGTAAACAGCAGCGAAGCACTGCAGCGCTGGTAATCTCCTGGTGTAATAGCCTTTCGCTATTGCCCCTTGGCTGCGTGCAGCAAAAAGTGCACGGCACACGACCAGGGTTGTTCAGGGGCAGGCCCCGGGCCAGGAATAAAAAAAATCGAGGCACGTAAACCGGGAAGATTGACGCGAGCCGGTTTGGCCTAGCGGTAATACATTAGGCTGACACTGTTCTTTTTTTTTTTTTTTCCTTTTTTTGTGTGTGTGTGTGTGTGTGTGTGCGTGTGAGTGTTCGTATGTGTGTGTGTGTGCGTGTGGTGTGTTGTGTGTGTGTGTGTGTGTGTGTGTGTGTGTGTGTGTGTGTGTGTGTGTGTGTGTGGTGTGTGTGTGTGTGTGTGTGTGTGTGTGTGTGTGTGGGTGTGTGTGTGTGTGTGTGTGTGTGTGTGTGTGTGTGTGTGTGTGTGTGTGTGTGTGTGTGTGTGTGTGTTTCAACTGTATGAGCTCATCGCCGAAAGCACAAAGCTTGTTGATGAGCACATAACGATCCATTGTATCTTTATTTTGTTTTCAATAAATTGCTGTTTAAACCAACATCTAAACGGTAAAAAAGATAAAAGAAAGAAAAAAGAAGAAAAAAAGAAAAAAAGAAGAAGAGATATATGACACTTATCTGCTTTAGGTTCAGGTTATGTTGTTTTGGTGTCCAATGTTGATTCTTCCCAACACTTAGATTGGCTGGTTTGCTTGTTTTCGTCTCTTTGTTTCACAAACGTTGGTCGGAGAGAGGCTGTACCCGTGTAGCTCTTTGATGATCACTGCCCTGTCGTGGAAAACCACAACCAACTGAGTCACTGCACAGCCGCTGTTTAGTCTTCTTTGAATGAAACAGCTCTAGACTACTCTCGCGTTCCTGCTGTTAAACAAACCAAACCAAAACCAAACCAAATAAATACATAAACAAAATAAGCCAACCTTTCCTGTCGAAGAAATATGTAACATGGCCGTAGGTACGTAATACTTCTTTAACTGTGGCTTTAAAAGCAGTAACCGTCTCAAAAACAAGTCTTGCCCAAAGGGTAAAAAATATTAAAAAGAAATCGCCAATCAATGATTTTGTTTTAAAACGCTCCGTCGATTTGATACCGAATTTTTAAACCGACTTTACTGAGTGGCGATTAGTATGGGTGGTGGTCCTGAGGTGACCCTGTGCAGTTGAGGGGACGATACAGTGTTCCTTACACGCTACGGCTGCTTTCAAGTTGAGCACGTGAAAAATGCGCTCCTGTCGCCCGAGGATCAAGATCAAAGAGGACATGGGTGGTCGTTAAGCCAGCTCTGACACTTGAGGAAGTCTTAGACATGTAATTTCGCTAATCGTCACTCACAAAACTACTTTAAAAATAAAAAATAAAAAAGAAGAAGAAGAAAAAAAAAATTACAGAGTATTTTTAAAAGAAACTCTAGTTGTTTTTTGTGTGTGTGTGTGTGTGTGTGTTGTGTGTGTGTGTGTGTGGTGGTGTGTGTGTGGTGCGTGGCGGGGTGCGTGTGCGTGCGTGCGTGGTGGTGCGTGTGGTGCGTGCGTGCGTGTGTGCGTGGTGCGTGCGTGCGCGCGTGCGGCGTGCGCGTGTGTGTGTGTGTGTGTGTGTGTGTGTGTGTGTGTGTGTGTGTGTGTATTTGGTTGTTGTTTGGTTTTTGTTGTTTGGTTTTTGTTTATTCAATTTTTATAAAATTACATTTACCTTTTTTCACAAAACATTTTAAGAAAGCCTTACGCTGAATGAGAAGTAAGTAAATGGAGTCTTTGGTGATCATGCTTGTTTTTTTTTAGCCGGGTCTTTACCGCTATGTAAGCATTCAAATTAGACACACTTCAAATGGTTGAGAGTGATTGAAACAAGTATGTTTGTTGTTCACTACCACCACCACCACCACCACAAGAACAACACCATGCTGTTGTTATTCCTTCACATAATAATAAGAATGAAACATTTGTAAAGCCCGAACCTCTAACCCAAAAATAGAGGTGGGCGAGCTGTTGCATGCAGAATTCAGACACCCTTGGCAGAGACACCACAAGCGTAAACCGACAATCCCAAAAATAGCACGCACGCATGCACGCACGCATGCACGCACGCACGCACCCCCCCCCCCCCCCCCCCCCACACCCACATCAGTCAACTGAAATATTTTAAGAACAAGTGGGGGTGGGAAGGATAGATAGTTTGCTAGCAGCAGCATATTTTAAACGGATTAGGTATTCAGGCAGGTTTTAAATGCAGTGATTAACTGAATATGTCTAACAACAAAATTATATAGAAACAAGAAATCGGCACTGCTGCTCGGGTGGTAGCTTGTCGTCTTAAAAACAAACAAAAAACAAAAACAAAAAAACGACCCAACAGGGTAAGTAGACAATTTTCAAATTTTGTATATCATCGTTTACCTGTCAGTCCATTGCTTTGAAGAAAGTGTTTGCCCCGAAAATGTGCACGTGCTTTGCGTTGTCCCGTTAAAATCAGCGTTCCTTTTAGCCTTTTGTGTGTTCAAAACTAGTTCACCATTCCAGCCGGAAACAAGAACTGTCTGAGAGCAGTGCATTCAAGACGAAGAAATGCAACTTTCATGTCTTCGTTCAGGCTGTGGTGCCGTGACTTTGAATAATTATGATTAACGGTCAAAATGGGGAATGGGTTACTGCTGTCCAAGATTTAAAGGAACTGGTCGTCTCAAAACAATGTGAAAAAGAACAAGGCGCAGAGCAGAGTCAGCAGACAAGGGAGTTAACGGATGCCAGGAGAGAGTAACCGTAGGCAACTCGGGTCTTTGTCGTTGTGTTCGCGTGACGTCTTTCCGGTGCTAGTTAACCCCCTTGTTGTTGTTGGTTCACCATTTCTTCTGGCGATCCTGTGCTGTCTGAGAGGATTTGTTGTTGTTGTTGTTTTTTTGTTGTTTTTTACGCCCAGTCTCAAAGAGATAGCACAGGATCGCCAGAATAAATTGCGATGGAAAATCCACACGTTCTCTGAAAACAATGGTGGCCCTTAACAAAGCAGACTGATGGGAGAAAGCAGAACAGGCTGATCATACCATCGTGAAGAACTGGACAGGAAAACAACATAACTCAACTCACCAACCCCCCCCCCCCCCCCCCCCCCCCCTCGCCCCTCCCCCCCCCCCCCCCACACCCCCCAATTTAAAAAAAGAAAAAAGAAAAAAGGACACATCCCATTTTTCATCGTTTAACTGTTTTTAAGTGTCGTTTTGTAGCTTGATGAAGGGGATTACACCGACAGTTTGCAGGCTGTGTTCTGTCCTAATAAACAGCGTTCTTTTGAACCTTTTATGTGTTTGGATCTTGATCCTACCCCGTAAATCCAAGCCGACAGTAAAAAAAAAAAGACGTTATTACTGACAAATCTGCGGGATGGACATTCATTGGAAAGTTCGTCGAGAAAGACGAGAAGATGAGTGAATGTGTAGTTGTGCAACACGAGCGATCATGAGACTTTCTGCTCCTTTGCGAGGCTCTCCTGCGCCCCGATAGCTCATCACTGCCATACAAGTTACACTGTCATTAAAATTTTACAGGCATTAAAAAGGGGCAAAAAAAGAAGAGAGATACAAACTACAAATGCCACGGGTAAAAAATTAAATTAAATAAAAAAAACCGCCCGTCATCAGTTTCCGGATAAAAAGACGCGTATCGACGATGGGTTAATATGAACAGTTCACCCTCTTGCCCAGTGTCTTCACCCGAGGGCGCGGAGAATGGCGGGTTTCCGTGTGGACGTGTTCGCTCGCCAGGTGAGGAGAGTCGTGCAGCTGGGCCGGAGCGACGAGATGTGATTAAGGCCCAACACCGCTCCGGGACAAGCTGCCGCGATGAAGATACGGGACGTGACAGCTGTCCTGGGACACGCGAACTGCATTACTTTGCCTGATTTGAAATCGCCTCGACTGCAGTCCCATCAGGCTTTGCTTTTTGACTCGGCGTCGCTTCCCGATACATCGAGCTGGCATAACAATGAACTCTCTGCTTTCATCGGTGTTATCCTTTCTGCTGAATGCTGGACTTGTGGTGGTTAATTTCAGGTAGATGTTTCGTCATCAACCTCTGCACCGTTCGCAGTGATCAGTCCAGGGATATCAAGTTCATTCCTCATCAAAAAGCTGATGAATATTGCGCTCAGGGTTGTGCGTTGATGATATTCAGCTTACCAGTGCGTTGATGATATTCAGCTTACCAGTGCGTTTTCTTCGCCGGTTCTTACTGTGATGCATATGTAGCCTGCAGCAATACAAAACTCACATACAATCATTGACTCAGCTGTATATACTTTGAATTTGACAGTGTGAACACATTTCCTTTTTTATACGGCGAGCAGAGTCGTGGACCTGAATTTCAAGTTCTTCCGACAATATCCTTTCAGGTTCATGCACTGGTCTATGTTATTATGTGCCCAGTAATTATACTCAGTGAGGAATTGACGACAACAACGACGAGAACAACAAAATAGAAACGTTTTCCGGCCTTTGTGAAGTGTTTCAAAGTACGTGGGGTTTGCATCGTCATTGTTGATTCTGTCTCATTTCAGCAAGGCTGTAGCTTTTCGAAGCGGCTTTAAAATAAGTAATGGTGATAGGAATAATCGAAACTGCTGTGATCTATTTCAGTTCAGTTTCTAATTCGTCCGGAGAAGAAAAGGTGTTATTGTTCTAGCGACTCTGTGCCCCATTATTCAAGGAGAGCACATCAACAGCTTGGTGTGTCATACTTTCTTAACGGAGTCTCCTCACACCAGGAAGCCATTACTGTTTTCTTCGAACAATGGATGCCGTTTTTGGAAAACAAATTACTGCTGAAAAGTTGGCTCTTGGTGCAAGCTTGGCAAAGGAGGTAGCGGGCCACACCCAGTCTACAAATATGCACCGCCCACATTGAAATGATGATGCACATTTTGCACTCGGCGTGTGGGATCTGCCAAAATTGGACTTACCTCGGTGTCTGCAAAACTTATGAGTGTTTTCAAGTCTTCGATGTCTCCCCTTCAGTCGCTTCGCATTTGCCGTGTCCGGATTTCGGTATGTCCGTGTGTTTGTCTACCAGATATTTTGTACTTTTTTTATTTATAGTTTTTTTGTTTTTTTGGTATTAACTGAAAGTGAAGTAACGATACAACAACAATACAAATCTGAAACAAAGTTGATTGCTAGCATTCCGAAATAAGATCAAAACACAAAAAGGTTAAGAGAGAGAGAGAGAGAGAGAGACGAGAGCAGAGAGAGAGAGAGAGAGAGAGAGAGAGAGAGATTTTATGTCTGTTCACATCGAGGTGATATTAATTTTTTTTAAATTATTTATACTAATTTCCCCACAGGACTATGAACAATCGATTTGACAATATTAGTGATAACATCAATATTGTACAAAATATCTCTTACATTGTTGTAAGCATTTAAGTCATATCCATTTTTCCGAAATTATTCTGTGGTAATAGGACATTCAAGCAGTATGTGTTTAACAGATAAGATATTTTTACAAACGCATGTCACATTCTGTGAATATTTAGTGTTCCGTGAATTTAGACGTAACTTGTATATTACTCTTGCTAAATATCTTGAACAAGAAGGTATCGCAGATTTACTTTTTTCGATTTGTTTATATACAGTCTTCTTAAGTAGTGAATTAATCTCATGAGACTATTTTAATTAGACAAACCGTACGGACTATGAGACGCGAAAAGCCCAGGACGTCCACCTCGACTTCTGCACAGCTTCTGAACTCTGATCTTTTTTCAGACAAATTAAGTGAAGATGTTGCTTAACGTCCACAGAATACTGAGCTCTGATCTTTTTTCAGACAAATTAAGTGAACATGTTGCTTAACGTCCACAGAATACTGATCTCTGATCTTTTTTCAGACAAATTAAGTGAACATGTTGCTTAACGTCCACAGAATACTGAGCTCTGATCTTTTTTCAGACAAATTAAGTGAACATGTTGCTTAACGTCCACAGAATACTGAGCTCTGATCTTTTTTCAGACAAATTAAGTGAACATGTTGCTTAACGTCCACAGAATACTGAGCTCTGATCTTTTTTCAGACAAATTAAGTGAACATGTTGCTTAACGTCCACAGAATACTGAGCTCTGATCTTTTTTCAGACAAATTAAGTGAACATGTTGCTTAACGTCCACAGAAGTCATGAGGCTTATTTTGGACGGGATTTTTTTTCATTTTTTTTTCAAGCTAACAGACAGATAATTAAGAAAACAAGCCATGAGACTTATTACGGACGGGATTTTTTTTTTCAAGCAACCAACAAACAGATAATTTAAAAAAAAACATGAGGCTTATTATGGACGGGATTTTTTTTCAAGCAACCAACAGACAGATAATTAAGAAAACAAACCATGAGGCTTATTATGGACGGGATTTTTTTTTTCAAGCAACCAACAGACAGATAATTAAGAAAACACACCATGAGGCTTATTATGGACGGATTTTTTTTCTTCTCTCAAGCATTGATGATGATGATGTAGAGCTCCATGCCCTCGGATGTCGGTTGACATATTAGGGACAAACTGTGACCAATGCCGAAGCATGGTTCAATGTTGCTTTACGTCCACAGAAACCGTAAGGCTCATTAGGACGTGTTTTTTTTTTTCAAGCAAGTGTATCCGACTCGTCATCGAGTCGTCATCGAGCTTTTTTTTTTTTCTTTTTTTTTTTCAAGCAAGAAACAGATAATTAAGAGATGATGATAAATGAAAATTGTCTGGTTTCATATAGTATTTGAGTGTGTTGAAGAATGCTAGCACCTTTTTGTTACTAGCAACAACTATTGCAGCAAGAGTAGAACTGCTATTACCACCACCACCTCAACAACAACCATCGTTTTCTAACTTTTAGTTGATCTGTGTCTATTAGCTGGCTGTCTTCATGGTTGTTGCTTATATCGCTGCTCTTATAAATATTACTGGGTCGTTATTCTACTTTCTATTAACAGCAGCAACAACAGCAACAACAGCAGCAGAAGCAGAACTGCCGTCACTACCACCACCTCAACAAACGCAATTATTTTTTAACGTTCACGTCTAACGTTTCTGCATGTGTATAGAATATCATAATTATTTAAGTTAATATGTATCACGTGAGCGCTCAGGGCGTTGATGAGCACATGATAAATGTGCATTATTATTATTAATTATTTTCTAACGTTTAGTCGGACTTTGTTTATTAACCATTTGACTGGCGGGGAATCTGTAGTCCGGTTTCTAGTTCCTCCCAAACAATGGTCCCAAACGGAGCCTCAGCAAACCAGAAACATAAGATTTAAGATACTTCTTCTACATTGGGATTCATACGATATTGCTGCCACACCGCGTCACGTAAGTAAGCGGCAAAACTCTGCCAAAGACGCCACACAAGACACCATGCAGGGAGAGGGTTAGCGTTTTTGCATGCTTTCTCTGCTGCCGGGAATATCGGCCTTTCTAATTCTAGCCCTCCTGGTCCATTTGTTTCCATGTTCTCTTCCGGCTATCAAAGATTTTCTCTTTAAAGCCTGAAGCAGGTCCGAACATAGCTTTTGCATGCTTTGCCTGTTGCCAGGAATATCGGCCTTTCTAATTCTAGCCCTCCTGGTCCGTTTGTTTCTATTTTCTCTTCATCCTCTTCCGGCTATCGAAAGTTTTCTCTTTAAAGCCTGAAACAGGTCCGTACATAGATTTTGCATGCTTTGCCTGTTGCCGGGAATATCGGCCTTTCTAATTCTAGCCTTCATCGTGCAGTCGTTTTCACTTTTCCTCCATCTTTCCTCCATCCTATTCTGACTTGAAATGACGTGTGAGGGGAAGTGTGAACGACGTTTACTTGTGGTTTGATGAATTGTGTCTCGCATTGAAATTCATTACCTCCGCGGTTGATTTGGGCGTTTAAATATCAAAAGCCAGTCAACCATGTCCCTACATGAACGTGTGGTGATGGCAATCAGCAGGGACAGGTTGCTGAATCAGACGCGTATTGGTTTATGATGCGATATAACAGCTGGCTGTAAAATACTGTAATACACAAGCGAGCTCGCGTGCGCTCACGCACGCACGCATGCTCGCACGCATACACGCACGCACGCACGCACGCACGCACGCACGCACACACACACACACACAAACACACACACAAACACACACACACAAACACACGCACACACACACACACACACACACACACACACACACACACACACACACACACACACACACACACACACACACACACGCACGCACGCCCACACGCACACCCCCACACGACACACACGCACGCGCACACGCACACACACCCCACACACACACACACAACACACACACACACACACACACACACACACACACACACACACACACACCACACACACACACACACACACACGCACCACACACACACACACACTCACAGGCGCGCGCGCGTACACACACACACGCACGCACGCACGCACGCACACGCACACCCCCCCCCCCCCCCCCCACCCACACACACACACACTGGGCAAGTCAAATGACCTCAGTAAACATCAACGCGTTTCTTTGACAATCCGAGAAAACTTGATAACATAGTCCATTCTCCACATATAGCCTCCTTATGACTGTTATCTGTGAGGCCACATGGCCCAGGTGTCAGACCATCTGTATTGCTGACTGACGCTTTATTTGCCATTGTGTATGTTTATATAAAAAGAAATTCTGCCCATATCTTTCTTTCTTTCTTTCTTTGTTTTTTAATTAAAAAAGACAAAAATCTAAGATGGCTCGTTTTGGTTCAAATTCATTTCTGAATACGGTCTGTGATTATGGCGAATTTTGATGCTTGAATGTCTCTGCATACCAGATATGAATGTAATTTTCATAATTTCAGCCAATAAATATGTTGATGTCGGTCCTTTGGGGGTTGAGTGCGTGTGAAAGGCCATTTGAAAGACCAGACGATGGCAAGAACCGCGTATTTCGGTCCGTAGTTACCGCCTTGTGTTTTTTTGCTTCACACCATTTTAATCACTTTACATTGTTTTATTGTTCTTTATTGTTTTTATACTATTCACTACTATTGCTCTCTCTGTCTCTTATTGTCTCTCTTTGTCTCTGTCTCTGTCTGTCTCTGTCTGTGGGTGTGTCTGTCTCTGTCTCTGTCTCTCTGTCTCTGTCTGTCTCTCTCTCTCTCTGTGACATTCTTTCCCTGCAGGAACAATTTGTGTACAACACAGCTGTACTTATGTTTAAAGTGCATATGGGTTGGGCGCCTCAATATGTATGCGACCTTCTTAACAGAGCGCCTGCTCGATATGAGTAAAAAACTATGTCTTACCGCGCACTCGCATAGACCCATATAAGATGAGTTTTGCGTTCTCTGGGTCATCTGTCTGGAACTCTCTTCCTCCGAAAATGAAAACGTACAAGTCATTGCGTGGCTTCAAGGTAGGCCTGCGTAAGATCCTGACTGACAAATGAAATCGTGTTCAGGGGAATATTTGGTATAACTATGTTTGTTAAACTTTTGTGCCTGTATATTTGCTGTTCTTGTTTTCATTATTGGTAAAAAGGGAAAAAATGTAAATGCTTGTAAATGCTTTTTTTGTTTTGTTTGTTATATATCATATATATATATATTATATATTATAAATTATATATATATATATATATATATATACCATTACTGATCTCTTTCTTATCGGAGATTAATCCTTTTCCAACTCTCTCTCTTCTCTCTCTCTCTCTCCTCTCTCTCTTCTCTCTCTCTCTCTCTCTCTTCTCTTTCTCTCTCTCTCTCTCCTTTTGTACACGCTATTGTTATTTGAACGGTTCGCATTGTTGCTGCCTCTTCTCATTTATTGTGTGTCTCATTTAGGCCTACACTTACTGTTCTTGCTTTCATTGTTTATAATCACAGTGATTGTCTGAGCAGTGTTTTTGTGTGTGTTTCTATGCGATATTGTCATTTGAATATTTCGTTGTTCATCGTGTATCTGAACCATATTTTTCATCATCATCGTCATTTTTTGTTGTTGTTGTTGTCGGGTTTTGGCTCTGATTTTAAAATTATCATCTCTCTCTCTCTCTCTCTCTCTCTCTCTCTCTCTCTCTCTCTCTCTCTCTCTTTCTTTTTTCGCCCTCCCCCCCTTTCCCCCCGACATTATCATCTTTTTCATCATTACTGCGGTAGTCAATGTTGTTACTATTGTTTTATGTGTAGCCTATTGGCATGTAGATTAGCAGGGACAGATTGTAAGAATAGGCAGCTACCTTGTGCAATAAAGTTCTGAGTTCTCTCTCTCTCTCTCTCTCTCTCTCTCTCTCTCTCTCTCTCTCTCTCTCTCTCTCTCTCTCTCTCTCTCTCTCTCTCTCTCTCTCCACACACACACACACGCGCGCGATCGATAAAAATATATGAATTGATATGCAAGTTAAAAAGGTACGATGGCTGCACGACTTGTCGTTGGTGACAAAACATGCATGCATCGCTGCACGTTTTGTCACCTTGGTGACACCCTGGGTTCGGCGAGTAAGCACGTATGTACGTCACTGTCTGCCCGGAAGTCCATTGCTGCGACAGCGAGTCTTGTTGTCATGGTGAAGAAGGAGTCCTAGGGTTCCGGCTTCCGGACGGCGCTTGCAGCAACCCCAAGTGTGGTCAGCGCCGGTTTGTCACAGTCAGGGAGTTCACAGCACAGCGTGGCTTCAGCTGCAAACATCGAGATCCTTGGACACCTACTGTTATAGTGCTTGACACACCAGTCAGGGTCCGCAAATCTTCAATCCTCCAGGGCTATTAAAAATACCCGCATTTTCCGAAGAAACGTGATATTTAACCTTTTATTAGCATCAATTGTGGGAGATTTTATAGATGAAATCTCAAGATCCGATCACATAAAAGATTAAAAAGAAGGCTGTTTATGAGGACAAAACACAGACTCCTAACAAATAGCGCTTTTTTTTTTTTAACCCTTTATGTGTCTGGTTCTTGTTTTAGAACGCTGGCAGTCCGAGATTGTTCGAGATTTTTTTTAAAGATGAAATGTCACTTGGGAAAACCCGCACTGCTGGTTGTCACTTCATTTCCAATACAAACTGATGGGTCTTCGTTTCATCGCCAGTAACTCGAGTTCGAGTTTAATGTTGTTCTACGTCCACAGAGACCGTACAGACTATTAGAGACGGGGAGCCCAGGGCGTCCACCTCGACTTTCACACAGCTCCTGAGCTCTGTGGTCAGTTTCGTTCAATGTTGTTCTACGTCCACAGAGACCGTACAGGACTATTAGGGACGGGGAGCCCAGGACGGCCACCTCGACTTTCACACAGCTCCTGGGCTCTGTCTCAGACGCTCTTATATCTTCCCTTGAAGAACTGTTCTATTCTATTCTATTCTATTTCTATCTTTTTGCTTAATGTCCTTAGATGCTAAAGAGCATATTAGTGACAATCTTTAAAACAAGCTTGTCTTGGATATAAAATAGTTAAAACCAAGGGCGGATGGGAGACGAGGTGAGCTTGGTCCACTTGAGGATCAGTACTTGGATCCGGATATAAACCCCTGAAGAACTTCTGAAGGTGACATATTATAGCCGATTATTCGCCTTCTCCATGCGTTTTTTAATTCTGTAAAGCTGTGAGAGACGCAACGGACACTACGGTTCCTCCTGCCGTGCCGACTTGCTGCTGATGGCCAATGCAGTTCACACTTCCTAATGAAATTCCTGGTGCATCCTGTGTTTCCTGGTGTCCTGTCCCTGGATTTTCTTGTTTAGATTGTCGTGTTTCTGTTACGAAACCAGTAAAACCTCGGCTTACGGCGGAGATGAAGGGCCGTTACAGTAACGTTTTTGTTGCTGTTGTTATTGGGTTCCGGTCCGACTGAACACCCTGGGGGTCACCTGGTATTTATGATATTGTACATTGACGTATGCATTCGCAGGGCGAGAGGATTAGCTCTGTGACCGGTTTTTATCCCCGCCCACCCCCCACACCTCCCCGCCCCGTCAAATGGGCAGCCACATTGTTATTGTTGAAGTGTTGCACAGAAACCGTATGCTTATTAGGGACGGGAGCCCAGGACGTCCACCTCGACTTTCACAGAGCTCCTGAGCTCTGGGCAGCCACACACCGGCTTTGAGGATTTGAGCTCATCATGGCTGATGGCTGAAGATAGTCTCCACTTGACTATACAGCGTATAACAACGTTCTGATGTAGCCTCGGTGTTCTTGCTGGTGTCAATGTGTTGTGACACAGCCCGGGCCATGGAGTTCTTGCTGGTGTCAATGTGTTGTGACACAGCCCAAGCCTTGATGTTCTTGCTGGTGTCAACGTGTTGTGACACAGCCCAAGCCTTGGTGTGACCATTCTTGCTGGTGTCAGTGTGTTGTGACACAGCCCAAGCCTTGGTGTTCTTGCTGGTGTCAACGTGTTGTGACACAGCCCAAGCCTTGGTGCGACCAGTTCTTGCTGGTGTCAATGTGTTGTGACACAGCCCAAGCCTTGGTGTGACTAGTTCTTGCTGGTGTCAATGTGCTGTGTCAGCCTTAGCCAAGGCGGTGTTAACGGACATAAGAGAACAGCGCCGCTCCCAGAGTTTCTCTGCCGTGAGGGCTGCCGCCCCCCCCCCCCCCCCCCCCCGTCCCCCCTGCTTCACCCTCCCCCCCCCCCCCCCCCACCAAACCCACCCCACTCCCCCGCTTGTGTGAGTATAAAGTGACCAGGGGGTGCTAGGTGTAGCTGAACTCTGACCCGGAGTCACCGCAGCATCCGGTTGGTGATTTGGTATTAATTATGAGTTTATTTTCCTACTAAATCAATCGACAGGCCCCGTGTAAAGGCCGTGAGTACAACTCTGACGGGAGCTCGTGGCCGATTGGTTAGCACGCTGGACTGCAAATGAAGTGGCCAAGGTTCCTCTCGGTCCTGGATGCGGCAGGACGAGGTTTTTTTTTCAGTCCTTGCAAGTGAACACTTAACCCGTGAGCCGGTTTGGCCGAGCGGTAAGGCGTTAGGCTGGTAAGCGGGGGGACCTGGGTTCGAATCCGCTTCGGCTCTCCTTTCTCTTCAAAAGTTGTGGTCTGTGGACACTGTCTTGTGACTTTGTCCCTCGGAATGTATGAAACATTAAAATGGCTCTCGTCGCTGCCCATCTTAATGCAGGAGTCATTCTGGTGGTGACAGTGTAGCGATAGGTATATAATCTACCTCTCCGTCCACCTCCATACCCTCTCCCCCCTCCTTCTCCCCGTCCCTAATAAGCCTTATGGTTTCTATGGACGTTAAGCACCATGTTTGATTACTTACTTACTTACACTTAACTTTGTGTTGCGTATGTCGAGCGCTAAGTAACTCCCTTGTGTGTTGATTCAAGTGAACACTTGTACAGATTCGTCATTTGTTGTTTTTTGTTGGGGGATGGAGGGGGGGGGGGAGGGGGTGTCTTTCTGTATGGTGCTTTGTGTGGGTTGTTTTGATGGGACTGTGCTCTACGTGTGTATAGAATATATTTAGGTTAATCTGTATCATGTGAGCGCTCAGGGCGTTGATGAGCGCATGATAAATGTACATTATTATATTATCATTACAGATTCGTCAGTATTCACCCGTGCACAGTTCGCATTAAGATCGTTGCTCACGTTAAAGATCACTTTTTAGCCTTTCGACAAAAGAAGGCTGGACTTCACTCACACAAAAGAGCACGATGTTCGAAGAATAATCAAAATGATGACTGTGGCTAGGGGATGAACGATAAAAGAAGGGTTAGAGGTCTGTGGGAAGTCGGTAGACCGCCTGCATGTTAGTGTTCGTGCTTCTTTGTGAATGGATTGTTTTGTTTTCATACAAGCGTGGAACGGTTTGGTTGACTAAACTTTGTTTCTCAACGGTGATGATATTGGCAGAAAAGGGCGTCTCCCACATTCTGCTGTTGCTACATTACTGCTAGTAATCAAGACATTCATAGTGAATGATCATGATAAAAGGACATTAACGAATACAACGTTAATAAACACACACACAACACACATGCACACACGCACACCACTCACACACCACCACCACCCCCCCACGGCAGCGTGCACTGAAAAGCCCCAAGATGGGCGAAAATCTGGAGTAAAACGTTTCGAACAAGACATGCTTGGACTTTGTATACTCTCTCTCTCTCTCTCTCTCTCTCTCTCTCTCTCTCTCTCTCTCTCTCTCTCTCTCTCTCTCTCTCTCCCCTCGTCCCCCCACCCCCACCTCCCTGTTCGACATGGGCAGACGGCCTAGTTCAATAAACCGTTCGTCGTTCTGTTTCTCTCTCTTCTCTCTCTCTCTTCTCCTCTTCTCTCTCTCTCTCTCTCTTCTTCTCTCTCTCTCTCTCTCTCTCGTCCCCACCCCCCCTACCTCCTGGTTGACTGCCTAGTTCAATAAACCGTTCTCTCTCTCTCTCTCTCTCTCTCATCTCTCTCTCTCTCTCTCTCTCTCTCTCTCCTCTCTCTCTCTCTCTCTCTCTCTCTCTCTATATATATATATATATATATATATATATATATGTCGGAGCTAAAGTAAATCAACTGACTCTTTCCTCAGTTAGGTGTGGAATAAACCCAATTCTTAAAAGCAGACTTCACAACATTAATAAACACACACACATACACACACACACACACACACACACACACACACACACACACACACACACACACACACACACACACACACACACACACACACACACACACAAAACACAACAACATACACAACATACATACATACATACATACATATATATATATATATATATATATATAGAGAGAGAGAGAGAGAGAGAGAGAGAGAGAGAGAGAGAGAGAGAGAGAGAGAGAGAGAGATGTGGGAACTAGCGCTTTAAAGTAAATCAACTGACTCTTTCCTCAGTTAGCTGTGGAATAAACTAAACCGTTAAAAGCAGACTTCACTTCACAGTTTGATGATGTTGTTTTGATACGTCGTGTTGACCGAAGGTAAGCCTGTCCCCTTTCAGTGTTAATGGAGGCCAAAACAAAAATAAAAGTGAAGATGCTTGGGGCCAGCAACAAGCATTAATGTCGCCGGAGAGCCGAGTAATTGCTCCTCCTCGAAACATATGTCGGTTAATTGGCTTACCTATGACTTGACGTAGACGCCATATATCAGCAGAGGAATTCAATGTGGACGCTTCAATTGGGCACATAACATATTGCACACTCCGAGCATCGCTTTCCGGCACATTCCTCCAAGGTGGAAGAAGGATGTCGTAAACCTGCTTGCAAGACCTCTTACAGGAAGGACTCCTTCTTCCCCTGCACCATCAGCGAATGGAACAGTCTTCCACCAGAGCCAGTAACAGCGCCCTCTGTGGAAACTTTCAAGTCCCGGATATAGCTCCCCCTCCCCTCCCTCCCCCTCTTCTCTCCCCCCCCCCCCCCCCCCCCACCAATGGTGATCTTCCGGGCAGCGGCAGCAAAATAATTTCTAAACCGGTAACCCCCCCGAAATACCTGTCAGAATCCTCACAATGATGATGGTGGACATCACTGAAAGAAGAAGAAGAAGAAGAACCAGTGCTTGGAGTTTGAACTTACTGCTGCCGGATTCAGTAAAGACGCGCTCCCTACTCCCCGAGATCGAGGTATTGCAAATAGTAATTAGATTTCCCAAAATCAAGGAAGAACTCTGAGTTAAACAACTGAATTTCTAAAGTGCATGCAGGTGTGGAAACACTCTCGGTTTAACCCAAGGTCGATCAGCTACGCGATGCTTTAGCTATGGATACCATCTTTGGTTTTATGTACGTATAGTGGCAACGTTATTACCGTGTATTCGTCGTCATCAAAATATCACCTTCGTGTCACGTGCTGGCCATGTGGTGTGCAACGCGGTAGTTATACTTCATTAGCCGCAACACTATCATTGGCGGGAGCTGCCACAAGTATCATTTTTGTCGCGAAAAATGTGTGTTTGTCGCGACAAACGCGTGTTTGTCGCGACAAAACACGTCTGTTGTCGCGACAAAAATATGGTTGTCGCGACAAAATTATGTTTGTTAATTTTGTCGAGACGAAATTTTTGTCGCGACAAGCATTCTTTTGTCGCGACAAAAATTAGACTTGAGGCAGCTCCCGCCAATGATACAACACAGTGTCAGTACTTGGTAGCGTGCCTTTACAACGTAGTGGCCAAGGACCTACATATGTCCATGGTAGTGGCAACGTTGCTGCCGAGAGCCGGTTTGGCCTAGCGGTAAGGCGTTAGGCTGGTAAGCAGAGGGACCACGGTTCGAATCCGCTTCGGCTCTCCTTTCTCTTCAAAAGTTGTGGTCTGTGGACACTGTCGTACGTGTGACTTCTCCCCTCACAGTTAATGGAACATTAAAATGGTTCTCATCGCTGCCCACCTTAATGCAGGAGTCATTCTGGTGGTGACAGTGTAGCAACAGGTATATAATCTCCCTCTGCCCCCACCGCCATACCCCTTCCCCCCCCCCCCCCCCCCCCCCCCCCCCCCCCCCCCCACCTTCCCCGTCCCCAATAAGCCTTGTGGTTTCTGTGGACGTTAAGCACCACGTTTACTAACGTAGTGGCAACTTTGCTACCCCGTTGCACCCGCTGTCACCAACCAACCAAGAGACTCCAGCAAGTGTCAGTGTAGGTAGTGCCTCTGCACCGAGAGAATAGCACCATATCACCTTTCTATCACGTGATAGTAACGTGACACGTTAGCAGGGCGAGAGTGTCCCACTTCTCCCTTTACTGCTGGTATGCGTGCCCTGGGATTGGCGTTGGGTGGATTACCGAGACTGCCCATCTCGTTTATCCCAAAAGATAAACTTTACGAGAGAGGTGTATACGCTTTAACCACACCCGTCGAATAAATTATTGTCCGGCAGTCCGGATACAGCGGAGAGAATCGTCACCAGAAAACAAAAACACATTTCCCCACCCTCTCTATAAAAAAGATAAAAAAAGCGAGTTAAAGGAGAAGCAATCCCCTGACCCTGTAGCGAGGAATAGGACAGCGGAGGGTGGGCGGCTTGGGATTTGTGTTTATTGTTGTGACTATTGTCGCCATAAACTTGTTCTTGTTGTACGTGTTGGCCCTGGCGCCCACTGACTCACAGCGGACCCGCCGCGCTACACACGGGGCGTCCCCCACCCTTGTTGGTTGAAGAGTTGCTTTACGTCCACAGAAACCGTCGGCTTATTAGGGACGGGAGCCCAGGACGGCCACCTCGACTTTCACACAGCTGCTGGGCTCTGAACACCGGCTGATGGTTGAGTGTTGCTTTACGTCCACAGAAACCGTCGGCTTATTAGGGACGGGAGCCCAGGACGGCCACCTCGACTTTCACACAGCTTCTGATCTCTGATGACTCTCCCACCCTGATGCTGTCGTGCCCTTTTAGAGTAGGATGTTGGGTTGGCGTTAACGAGTAATTTCCGGTATTTTACCGGGTAAGATCAGCACATACCGGAAACAAAGTCAAAATCGGTCAGACTGTTATTTTGTTTGACCGGCTCTACGAACAAAAAAAACAGCAACAAACTCAGCACAGTGAGAGAGTGCGTGTGTGTGTGTGTGTGTGGGGGGGGGGGGGGGTGCATGCGTACGTGCGTGCGTGCTTGCGTCATGTGCGTGTGTGTGTGTGTGTGTTCTCGGAGGGGAAGGGAGCTGAGTGTTTGCTAGTACAGCTCTAGTAGTGGTATGGACGACCGTTTATCTGACTGGTTACAGTGATTATCTGACCAGTTTCCGTGAACCACCTTCGCCACCTTATAGATGTTACATCGGTTTGACAAATGCCTAACGCGAACACTGAGGACGCATGGACCTAGACCACTGAGGACGCATGAACCTAGACCACTGAGGACGCATGGACCTAGACCACTAAACATGGTGCTTAACGTCCACAGAAACCACAAGGCTTATTAGGGACGGGGAGTTGGGGGAAGTGGGTATGGAGGTTGGGGAAGAGGGTGATTATTTACCTATCGCTACACTGTAACCGCCAGAATGACTCCTGCATTAAGATGGGCAGCCATAAGAGCCATTTAACGTTTCATTAATTGTGAGGGACAGAGTCGCAAGACAGTGTCCACAGACCACAAATTTTGAAGAGAAAGGAGAGCCGAAGCGGATTCGAACCGAGGTCCTTCTGCTTACCAGCCTCGAAATAGGCCTTACCGCTAGGCCACACCGGCTCACAAGAGCTGATAACGCCAAGTTCTCTTTTTAAAGCCTGGAGTAAGCCAGAATATAGCCGTGAATATAGCCAGAATATAGGCACGCATGCTTCTCCCCCTGCCAGGAATTCCCTCCATGTCCAAATTTCGGCCTGAGGGGCCCATTCACTTCATTTTTTTTTCCAAATCCCCTCCGTACTTGATGATGATGAAGTGATGCTTTATGTCCTCAGATGTCAGTTGACATATTAGGGACAAGTTGGGACCAATGCCGAAGCACGGTGCAATAAATCTTTACGTCCACGGAAACCAGAAGGCTCGTTAGGACGGACAGTCCAGGACGTCCACCTCGACTCTCACACAGCTCCTGAACCATGACCTCCGTACTTTTTGTGGCATCTGTTTATATGGGCCCGCGGAATCAATAGGCTGTTACCCGGCTCGTAGTCACAAACGAATTAAGCCGGTTCCCGTACGAAATGTGTGATTCGTCCCGAAGTTACCCTGTGTGATTGAAGGGACGTAAACGTTTATTTATTTTTTTAATCCCGAACTAACTGACTAACCTAGACCGCTACAAGACAACAGCAACCCCTTCTCACTCAGCGATTGCATCACCACTTTCTTTCCTGCTTTTGGCTGGATATATTTGTCTGGTTGTTTGTTAAAATTGAAATTATATATATATATATATATATATCTGTGTGTGTGTGTGTGTGTGTGTGTGTGTGTGTGTGTGTGTGTGTGTGTGTGTGTGTGTGTGTGTGTGTGTGTGTGTTATCTGTAGTACTGGGTGTTCATTACGCTATGATGTAATCAACCGCCGGCGAAGTTTGAGGTATTTTGTGTGTGTGTTCGTGTGTGTGTGTGTGTGTGTGTGTGTGTGTGTGTGTGTGTGTGTGTTATCTGTAGTACTGGGTGTTCATTACGCTATGATGTAATCAACCGCCGGCGAAGTCTGACGTATTTTCTCACAATGAAAGGTTCAACAGAGGGTGTGAAGGATCTCGACTCCATCAAGCGGCCGTAACCGATGCAGGGTGAGCCAGTTAGGATTTGAACACCTTTTTACAGGCCATGAAAAGGGATGGTAGCTTTAGCCTAAGCCACAAACTTTATCTTTATGTGGCCCCGATTTGTTTTTCACGATTTAACTCTCCACATAAAAGCTTGTAGCGGGATGCAGCAAGCGACAGAAGAAGCCGAGAGCGAAAATAGCGGAGTTTACGTTCTGCACTCTTTCTTCCCGCGACATTCTGGTTCACCCAAGGAGGTCAGCTCGGTGACAGTTGAACACCGCACCGCGTCAAGCAAATTGATCCGCAGCCAAATTTGCATAGATTATTACGCACTTCCGGTTGTTCGTGCGCCCTTCCGCGGGAAGATTTATGGATTGAAGAAATCTTTTTCTTCTGCTTCTTCTTCTGCTGTTGACACGTGGTGGGTGGCTGTGGGATCTGGAATGCAGTAAAATCGTCGTTCGTTCGTTGATACGTCAGTCTTCAAAATAGGCACGGCTCGGTATTGTTTGCGTTGGTAACTCATTCATAACGTCTTCTATGACGCAAAGAGAAAAATCGCTTGTGACAGCCGTGCTGTTGACTGACGTAGAGTCGATCTGTAGGATAAAACATGTGGCCGTGATGGTGACCGTGATTTGTACCAAGGGACTTTTCGCAACTCTGTAAACCACGCATATACGAGTTAACCCCCCGCCATTTTTGTTTTGTTTTTATTTGTTTTCATTTTCCCCCCTGTGAGCCGGTTTGGCCCAGCGGTAAGGCGTTAGGCTGGTAAGCAGAAGGACCTCGGCTCGAATCCGCTTCGGCTGTCCTTTCTCTTCAAAAATTGTGGTCTGTGGACTTTGTCCCTCACAATTAATGAAACATTAAAATGGCTCTAATCACTGCCCATCTTAATGCAGGAGCCATTCTGGTGGTGACAGTGTAGCGATAGGTATAACAGTCTCCCTCTTCCCCCACGTCCATAACCCCATCCCTTCTCCCCGTCCCTAATAAGCCTTACGGTTTCTGTGGACGTTGAGCACCATGTTTACTTACTTTTTTCCCTTTAGTTCTTCCCCCCCCCCCCCTTCATATTCAAATTTCATTCTCTTTTTTTCCCCTTTACTTCCTTCCTACTTGCACTTCAAAACGGTTCGCGAAATCACAAAGAATAATTCCCCATGCATTTCTTGTCTAGAAAACGTAGAATAAGGCTGATTAGGCAATCGGAATGAATTATTCTGCTATGCATTTCTTGTCTGGAAGATGCATAATTAGGCTGATTAGACAGTCACAAAGAATGGTTCTGCCATGTCTTTCTTGTCTGGAAGATGCATAATTAGGCTGATTAGACAGTCACAAAGAATGGTTCTGCCATGTCCTTCTTGTCTGGAAGATGCATAATTAGGCCTCGCTCAAATGGTCCTGCCATGTACTTACTTGTCTATCTATTCCTCAATGACAAAGAAGTTCATTCCTTCTTCTGGATTGCATAATAGGCGCGAATCACAAAGAATGTCCTGCATTCCTTGTCTGGAAGATGCATAATTAGGCTGATCAGACATGAAGAATGTTCTGCATGCTCTTGTCTGGAAGATGCATAATTAGGCGATAGACAGTACAAAGAATGGTTCTGCCATGTCTCTTGTCTGGAAGATGCATAATTAGGCCGATCAGACAGTCACAAAGAATGGTTCTGCCATGTCTTTCTTGTCTGGAAGATGCATAATTAGGCCGATCAGACAGTGACAAAGAATGGTTCTGCCATGTCCTTCTTGTCTGGAAGATGCATAATTAGGCTGATCAGACAGTGACAAAGAATGGTTCTGCCATGTCCTTGTCTGGAAGATGATAATTAGGCGATCAGACAGTACAAAGAATGGTCTGCCATGTCTTGTCTGGAAGATGCATAATTAGGCGATCAGACAGTGACAAAGAATGGTTCTGCCATGTCTTGTCTGGAAGATGATAATTAGGCAGTCACAAAGAATGGTCCTGCCATGTCCTTGTCTGGAAGATGCATAATTAGGCTGATCAGACAGTGACAAAGAATGGTCCTGCCATGTCCTTGTCTGGAAGATGCATAATTAGGCTGATCAGACAGTGACAAAGAATGGTCCTGCCATGTCCTTGTCTGGAAGATGCATAATTAGGCTGATCAGACAGTGACAAAGAATGGTCCTGCCATGTCCTTCGTGTACAGTACGAGTCTCGTACTCTCGCTCCCTCTCGGCGACAACCGGCACACAAGTCACTTCAGTTCTTTCGACGTCTACTGTCTGTTTGTCCGTTTGTTACTGGAAAAAGCCAGCTCACCGGAATTTGCATAGTGGTTTGTTTTCAGCGTTCGGATTAACCCTGTTGTGTGTTTTCATCTTAAGATACAGCCACGGTTTGACCCCCTCCACCCCCGCAAAGACATGCGTTTCTTGTCTGAAAGACATATAATTCACACAATTACAAAGAATGAAGACCACCCGCTCCCTCAGCCCCACCCCATCATCATTTCCTCGTTTGAAAGACGACTAATTCACACAATTACAAAGAATGACCTACAGCCACCCACCCACCCCCACCCCCCTCCCTCCCACTCCCACCTCCGCCGCCCCACCCCCTCCCCATCACGAGTTTCTTGTCTAAAAGACGAACAATTTACACGGTTATAAAGAATGACACACTCGCAACCCCCACCCAACACACATGAGTTGTTTTGTTTTTGTTTTTGTTTTGTCTGAAAGACGTATAATTCACACAATTACAAAGAATGACCTCTGCCCCCCCCCCCCCCCCCCCTCCCACGTACCGCTTCCCTGCAAAACACACACACACGCGCGCGCGCGCACGCACGCACGCACGCACGCACGCACACACACACCGGCAGTTGACCCTCTGTTTTCTCCATTTCCTAATTTAAAGCTTACAAACCCACATTGTAAGTAAGGAAGTAAACATGGTGCTTAACGTCCACAGAAACCATAGGGCTTATTAGGGACGGGGAGAAGGGTGGGAAGGGGGTACGGAGATGGGGGGAGAGGTAGATTATATACCTATCGCTACACTGTCACCACCAGAATGACTCCTGCATTAAGATGGGCAGCGATGAGAGCCATTTTAATGTTTCATTAATTGTGAGGGACAAAGTCACAAAGCAGTATCCACAGACCACACCTTTTGAAGAGAAAGGAGAGCCGAAGCGGATTCGAACCGAGGTCCCTCTGCTTACCAGCCTAACGCCTTACCGCTAAGCCAAACCGGTTCACTCCCACATTGTTCAACACAATGATAATTAAGCTTTTTCCCTTTATGAAAATAACGAGGTAGGCACACCTGTAATGACTGTACCACTTGGGTCCCTGTTCAAGTATTCTCGTTCGTTCGGACACCGAAGAAAAAGTTACGCCCACCTTTGTTCGCGCCAAAATTTGGAACTTTGGACAAAAAGTGCTAATAATCAGTTGGAAACTTCGTGGGCGAGGGAATTATATAATTAGCTCCATTGGAGTTTCGGTCGTCTGGAAAGTGGACTCTGATTTCACACGCCCCGAGTGTCACCTAATGAACTAGCCCCGAGTTGTTGTCAATGTGTGGGGATTCCCAAGACCCCCCCCCCCCCCCCCCCCCCCCCCCCCCCCCGGGTCAGTGTGAGTGTTTCTGCGTCAAGGGCGAACGTGGGTGTTTCCGCCCAGGTCAACATGAGTGTAAATAATTGTGGATCAAGATGAAAGTGGGTATTGCTGGGTAATTGTTAGTGTTGGTGTGTTGGGGGCAATGTCAGTGTGGGTGTTTAGGGGTCAGTGACTGGGTGGTCTTTAGTGGTCAACGCGAGTGTCGGTTTTTTTCTGGAACAGTGTGGCTGTCTCTGGGTCAGTGTGAGTATGGGTGTTTCATTGTTAGTGTGAGCGTGGGCGTTTCATTGTCAGTGTGAGCGTGGGCGTTTCATTGTCAGTGTGAGCGTGGTGTTTTTGTCAGATGAAAGTGGGTAGTTCTGGGTCATTGTGAGTGTTGGTGTGTTGGGGGCAATGTGAGTGTGGGTGTTTAGGGGTCAGTGACGTGGGTGTTCTTGTCAGTGTCAAGCGAGTGTGGTGTTTATTGTCAGTGGAACAGTGGGCGTTTCTCTGGGTCAGTGTGAGTGTGTTCATTGTAGTGTGCTGTTTCATTGTCAGTGTGAGCGTGGGCGTTTCATTGTCAGTGTGAGCGTGGGTGTTTCATTGTCAGTGTGAGCGTGGTTTATTGTCAGTGGAGCGTGGGGTTTCATTGTCAGTGTGAGCGTGGGTGTTTCATTGTCAGTGTGAGCGTGGGCGTTTCTCTGTCAGTGTGAGCGTGGGTGTTTCATTGTCAGTGTGGAGCGTGGGGTTTCTTGTCATGTGAGCGTGGGTGTTTCATTCAGTGCGTGGTTCATTGTCAGTGTGAGTGTGGGTGTTTCATTGTCAGTCAGTGTAGCGTGGGTGTTTCATTGTCAGTGTGAGCGTGGGTGTTTCATTGTCAGTGTGTGGAGCGTGGGCGTTTCATTGTCAGTGTGAGCGTGGGCGTTTCATTGTCAGTGTGAGCGTGGGTGTTTCATTGTCAGTGTGAGCGTGGGTGTTTCATTGTCAGTGTGAGCGTGGGCGTTTGCATTTCAGTGTCAGTGTGAGCGTGGGGTTTTCATTGTCAGGTGTTGAGCGTGGGTGTTTCATTGTCAGTGTGAGCGTGGGTGTTTCATTGTCAGTGTGAGCGTGGGTTTTCATTGTCAGTGTGAGCGTGGGTGTTTCATTGTCAGTGTGAGCGTGGGTGTTTCATTGTCAGTGTGAGCGTGGGTGTTTCATTGTCAGTGTGAGCGTGGGTGTTTCATTGTCAGTGTGAGCGTGGGTGTTTCATTGTCAGTGTGAGCGTGGGCGTTTCATTGTCAGTGTGAGTGTGGGCGTTTCATTGTCAGTGTGAGCGTGGGTGTTTCTCTGTCAGTGTGAGCGTGGGTGTTTCATTGTCAGTGTGAGCGTGGGTGTTTGTCAGTGTGAGCGTGGGTGTTTCTCTGTCAGTGTGAACGTGGGTGTTTCTCTGTCAGTGTGAGTGGGTTTTTTTGTGTGTGGGTCAATGCGGGTTTGGGTGTTTCTTAGTCATTGTGAATATGGCTGTTCCTGAATGAATGAATGGGTATTTTGTGTGAGTGTGACTGTGGATATTTCTGGGTGTGTGTGTGTGAGGGTATTTAAGGATCAATGTGGGTGCTTTGGTGTCAATAATTAGGAGATGGGTGTTTCTGCTAAAGTGTCAGTGTATTTCCAGGTCAGTGTGAATGTGGGTATTTCTGGGTCGATGTGGACGTGAATGTTTCATTGCGAATGTAAACGTTTCTGGGTCAGTGTGAGTGTGGGTGCTTCTGGGTCAATGTGAGTGTGGGTGTTTCTGGGTCAATGTGAGTGTAGGTGTTTCAGGGTCAATGTGATCGTGGTGGGTTTAGGTCGGTGAGTGCGGATGTTTCGGAACAATCAAATGTAGAAATAAAGAACTGATGAAACGGACCTCACCGTAAGGTGAGAGAGGTCATATCAGTTTATCACAATCTATACAATGTTCTTTTTGTTTCTTTTGTAATATTTATAAAGCTTATTAATCTCGGATTATTATTGTACGTCACGCATTGAAAAGTAACGTCATAATTTCACATCTGTATTACGTCTTTGGTGGCAGGTGATTGATGGAAACGTAGGTCGAGCCGAGTTCACAAGGTCATGACATGCAGCTGTCTGACGTCAGTGAAGACGATGGACATAAGTTTAATTTCCGTTCTATACAGAGTTCTCTTTCCCCCACTACCCTCACCCCGCTGACCAAAGGGGCTTGGGGGAGGGGGGGGGGAGAAGGGGGGGGCATTCAATTTTCATCACAGGGACAGCCGACACGTACGTGTGTGTGTGGTGTGTGTGTGTGTATGTGTGTGTGTGTGTGTGTGTGTGTGTGGTGTGTGTGTGTGTGTGTGTGTGTGTGTGTGTGTGTGTGTGTTTTGTGTGTGTGTGTGTGTGTGTGTGTGTGTGTGTGTGTGTGTGTGTGTGTGTGTGTGTGTGTGTGTGTGTGTGTGTGTGTGTTGTTTATGTGGTGCGGTGTAGTGTGTGTTGTGTGTGTGTGTGTGTGTGTGGTGTGGAGTGTGTGTGTGTGTGTGTGTGTGTGTGTGTGTGTAGTGTGTGTGGTTGTGAGTGTGTGGTGTGTGTGTGTGTGTGTGTGTGTGTGTGTGTGTGTGTTGTGTGTGTGTGTGTGTGTGTGTGTGTTGTGTGTGTGTTTGTGTGTGTTGTGTGTGTGTGTGTTGTGTGTGTGTGTGTGTTGTGTGTGTGTGTGTGTGTGTGTGTGTGTGTGTGTGTGTGTGTGTGTGTGTGTGTGTGTGTGTGTGTGTGTGTGTGTGTGTGTGTGTTGTAATGAACTAGGTATGAACGAACGTCAAAGGAAGCTTTACCTGGCTGATCATTCATACGTTATTTTTCTTCGTTTTTCCTTGCCCCACGGTAGTGTATGTACCCCAGTTTGTGCTGGGACCCGTCCATCTACCCCTTGCTTACCCGGCTTCTCTGCTGTGCTCAAAGGGATGGCACCACGAGCTAGGTACTCTGGGATCAGTCAGGCACACAGTGCCTCCAAAACCAATATATATACCTTGTATTTACCTGGTGGAGTTCATGTACCTTGTATTTACACGCATGCCAGGTGAGAGTAACCGTAGGCGACTCGGGTCTTTGTTGTTGTACTTGTGTTACGTATTTCGAGCGCTAGTTAGCTCCCTTGTGTGTTGAGCCTCCAACACCAACAAAAAGGGGAGATAATTAGCGCCCGAAGGACGTCACACAAAAACAAAAACGAAGACCTGAGTTGCCTACGGTAACTCTCATATGGCATGCGAGTAACCACAACGTACATAAACTCCACCAGAGGTATTTCCTCAACACCCCCCCCCCCCCCCCCCACCTCCCACCCCCAAAGTGTTTCTGTGGACGTAAAACACCATCTTTACTTACTTAGTCCAAGTGTGGATTGGCGCAAACACACTTAAATGAAGATCCAAACACGTAAAAGGTTAAAAAGAACGGTTATTTATTATGACACAGACACACAATCTGGAATTTTCCGGGAAATCCCCTTTGTCAAGCGACAAAACGACACTTAACACTTAAACGGTTAAAAACGATGAAAAATTAGATGAGAAGCGAAATAACTTGTCTGTTTATTTTTGGTTGAGCTGTTGTTTTGTTAAGCACTGCACAAGAAAACAACACCTCAACAACAAACAAACAAACAAAAAGTTATTTCGCATCTCATCTCATTTTTCATCGTTTTTAACCGTTTAACTGTTGTTTAAGTGTCGTTTTGAAGCTTGACAAAGGGGATTACCCCCAAAAATTGCACATTGTGTGTCAGTGTCATAATAAATAAACGTTTTTTGTTTTGTTTAGTTTTTTACAGTTTATATGTTTGGATCTTGTTTTAAAACGCTAACAGTCATTCTTGTTTCACATATTTTTTACGTTTAAATGAAGCTTTACTAGCAAGCCTACGTTCTTGCGACAGCGTCATCGACAGTCATTCAGCTGAGATTGGAAGGAATTTCACTGCGGTCTAAACATGCGACGATGACAATGCACTGGAAGAGAGGAGAGGCAAGAGAACTTGGATGAAGCTGCACAGTGCATCCGGGTTTAGTACGTAGGCTATGCGACGATGACAATCAGAGTTCAGGAGCTGTGCGAGAGTCGAGGTGGCCGTCCTGGGCTGTCCGTCCTAACGAACCTTCTGGTTTCCGTGGACGTAAAGCTATATTGAACCATGGTTCGGCATTGGTCTCAGCTTGTCCCTAATATGTCACCCAACATCCGAGGACATTAAGCAACACAACAGCAGCAGCAACGACGACAATGCACTGAAAGAGAGGAGAGGCAAGAGAACTTGGATGAAGCTACACAGTGCATCCGGGTTTAGTACGTGGGCTATGCCGACTGTCAGGCAAGATGATGCGGGCTTGTCCAGAACTAGTCGTCGAGTGTTACCAACTGTAGGACAGGAAGTCATAGGGGATCAATCGGGTTTATGCAAGGTCACTGTCACTGTCACTGTCACTGTCATGCAAGGTGAAGCAGGATTGCCCAGAATCAGTCATTGGGTGTTGACAACTGTAAGACGAGGCACACGTAGATCACCCATCTTCACTGGCTTGGTTTTGTCGACTTTAAAGGGAAATGGTCATAGTGGATGTTACACAGACCATTCAGGGTTTGCTGTTAGCTGTTAACAACCAAGACAAGAGCTAAGGCAAATGATGCACAGACCATCCAGGGTTTGTCGTTGGTTGTAAACAACTATGGCAAAAGAAAAGATGACTGATTCACAGACCATCCGGGGTTTGCTGTTAGCTGTTTCGAACCATGGCAAGAGGAGAAGGCAAATGGTACACAGACCATTCAGGGTTTCGCTGTCAGCTGTTAGCAATTATTGCAAAAGGAAAAGAAGACTGGTACACAGACCATTCAGGGTTTGCTGTTAGCTGTTAACAATTAAGGCAAAAGGAAACAATCCAATGATGCACCAACCAATCAGGTTTTGTCGTTGGGTGTTGACAACTGTAAGACAAAAGGAAAAAGCAGACGATGCACAGACCATCCAAGCTTAAGTGTTGGATGCCGTCCGATCCGATGAGTATCACTCAATCCGTACGAGTGTCTGCGGCATCTGCCTGTACCCACGTGGTGCCGCGTTGACGATTAACTACCATGTGAGCTGTTAACTACCGTGTCAGTCTGTGCGGTTGACAGGATGTTAAAATCCAATTACTAACTCACTAACCATGCGAGTGCGTCGAAACGTCTTTGTTATAAGATTCATTTGTCATGCAGATATCATACTCTTTTTTTTATTTTTTTTTTTATCGATTATTTGGCAGTGTAGGTCACCGCTTGTTTTGCTTCATTGACCCGTTTGACCAGACCCTCCAAAAATAGAGCGAGAACGCCTTGACCCGATAAATGCGTTTGTCAACAAAGTGTGAAAGCGATACTGGGTCAAAACATTCACCCCACTGTCCTAGCCGCTGTTTCATGAGCACTAAACCCGTCCGAAACTGGGCCAGTCGCTTCTTCCCGCGGCTTCCCGGCTTACTTTGGCGGAGGCCATTTTGCGTAGCCTGTCGCGCCGAGTGATGGCTTTTATCGTTCAGTCTGCGGGTGCCTGTGCATTCCTCGCTGCATCAAAAGGCGGGTCGGTTTTTTGGCCGTGTACTTTACATCGTTTTAATCTGTTTTTATTTTTATTTATTCGTCTTGTCTCGTTTGGCGCTCATTATTTGGACAAGACGAGTCACTGGCCTTGTTGCGCGGCACGGTGGCGGGTTGGTTGGTTGGTTGGGTGTTGCTTTACGTCCACAGAAACCGTAAGGCTTATTAGGGACGGGAGCCCAGGACGGCCGCCTCGACTTTCACACAGCTCCTGAGCTCTGAGGTGGCGGGTCTGGCTGCACAACAGACAAGGGAATGCTCGAGAGTGGGTGACAGAGATGGCGAGGGAAGGGAATCGAGGGATGGATGAGGGATACTCGAGAGTGGGTGACAGTGATGGCGAGGGGAGGGAATCGAGGGATGGATGAGGGATGGATGATGGATGCTCGAGAGTGGGTGACAGTGATGGCTGAGGGATGGATGAGGGATGCTCGAGAGTGGGTGACAGTGATGGCGAGGGGAGGGAATCGAGGGATGGATGAGGGATGGATGATGGATGCTCGAGAGTGGGTGACAGTGATGGCTGAGGGATGGATGAGGGATGCTCGAGAGTGGGTGACAGTGATGGCGAGGGGAGGGAATCGAGGGATGGATGAGGGATGGATGATGGATGCTCGAGAGTGGGTGACAGTGATGGCTGAGGGATGGATGAGGGATGCTCGAGAGTGGGTGACAGTGATGGCGAGGGGAGGGAATCGAGGGATGGATGATGGATGCTCGAGAGTGGGTGACAGTGATGGCGAGGGGAGGGAATCGAGGGATGGATGAGGGATACTCGAGAGTGGGTGACAGTGATGGCGAGGGGAGGGAATCGAGGGATGGATGAGGGATGCTCGAGAGTGGGTGACAGTGATGGCTGAGGGATGGATGAGGGATGCTCGAGAGTGGGTGACAGTGATGGCGAGGGGAGGGAGCGAGGGATGGAAGCTGGGCCACAGGCGAGACTTGACGGCCACTTCACAGCGCTGTACACACACCACTTAAGTGGAGAGTCAAACACGCGCTGTATAAAGCTACGGGCACTCATTTAGCATCACATGCGACAAGAGCGCAGTGAATCTGCTCGAGAGCGGAGAATGGCACTGTATAAAAGTGATCATCGTCGTCGTCGTCGTCGTCATCATCATCATCATCATCATCATCATCGTCGTCGTCGTCATCGTCGTCGTCGTCGTCGTCGTCGTCGTCGTCGTCGTCGTCTTTTTGTACTTCTTCTTCTTCATCGTCGTCGTCGTCATCATCACCATCGTCGTCGTCGTCGCCATCATCATCATCATCATCATCATCATACAAGACGCCAGAATTACATCCTCGCCGAGTAAAACGCAGAGGGAATGTTTCTTGGCGTTTGTTCATTCATTCATCATCATTGCCACCCCCCTATATACTAACAATACAAGAAACACATGCCAAAATGAACCATAGTGCCAAGTGCGACTTTAAAGTACTAGGCCCATTCACACTCGCACACACGCCAACGCGATAACATAGAAAGTTGTTAGAACAACAAAACAAGAGAAAGAAAAGGGAACAAATGGCAGAATTATATTTAGACGTTTTGCTTCTAGTATTCTGTCAAACTGATTTCGTTTGAAACTCTGGTTTGCTTGTTAGGAATTTGTTGTTTGTTAGTTGTATATTGT
>JABMCL010001050.1:410000-412500 GCA_018857735.1 Alviniconcha marisindica
ATTTCCATCCATGCTTCCTTCTTTTTTTTTCTTCCTTCCTTCCTTCCAAGAACACCGTCGAGAAAAGGTCAAGCTGACCAACGATGCTGGTTTTGAGAACTTTGTTTCACGTAACAATTTGTGAGAAGCTGGAGTTCAAGCAGGAGTGTATCCAGCATCTTTGAGCAGAAGCGAAGGAAAGCACTTTTCACTGACATCAGATGACATCATGGGCAAGGAAAGGGATAAAACCAACTTGATCATCCTTGTTGGGATATATTCAATGACCATCTTAACAACAACAACAACAACAGCGAATGTGTAAATACATATGTGAAACCATCGGAAGGAACTATGAGGGCCTCATCTTGTCACGTTGCCCTTCTTGTGTTGAGGGCTTCACCTTGTCACGTTGTCTTCTTGTGTTGAGGGCCTCACTTTGTCACGTAGCCCTTCTTGTGTTGATGGCTTCACCTTGTCACGTTGTCTTCTTGTGTTGAGGGCCTCACTTTGTCACGTTGTCTTCTTGTGTTGAGGGCCTCACCTTGTCACGTTGCCCTTCTTGTGTTGAGGGCCTCACCTTGTCACGCTGCCCTTCTTGTGTTGAGGGCCTCACCTTGTCACGTTGCCCTTCTTGTGTTGAGGGCCTCACCTTGTCACGTTGCCCTTCTTGTGTTGAGGGCCTCACCTTGTCACGTTGCCCTTCTTGTGTTGAGGGCCTCACCGTGTCATGTTGCCCTTCTTATGTTGAGGGCCTCACCTTGTCACGTTGCTCTTCTTGTGTTGAGGGCCTCACCTTGTCACGTTGCCCTTCTTGTGTTGAGGGCTTCACCTTGTCACATTGCCCTCTTGTGTTGAGGGCCTCACCTTGTCACGTTGCCCTTCTTGTGTTGAGGTCCTCACCTTGTCACAAACTCTTACGTTGAGGTCCTCACCTTGTCACGTTGTCTTTTCTTTGTGTTGAGGGACTCACCTTGTCACACACTCTTGCGTTGAGGGCCTCACCTTGTCACGCTGCCCTTCTTGTGTTGAGGGCCTCACCTTGTCACACCCTCTTGTGTTGAGGGCCTCACCTTGTCACACCCTCTTGTGTTAAGGGCCTCACCTTGTCACGCTGCCATTCTTGTGTTGAGGGCCTCACCTTGTCACACCCTCTTGTGTTGAGAGCTTCACCTTGTTACACCCTCTTGTGTTGAGGGCCTCACCTTGTCACACCCTCTTGTGTTGAGGGCCTCACCTTGTCACACCCTCTTGTGTTGAGGGCCTCACCTTGTCATGTTGTCTTCTTGCGTTGAGGCCCCTCATCATGTCACGTCGCTCGGACAACACCACCATATCACGTTGCCCTTCTTGTGTTGAGGGCCTCATCTTGTCACGATGCCCTTCTTTTGCTGACGGCCCCGCCTTGTCACGCCCTTCTGGTGTTGACGGCATGGCTGACGGAAGGGGCACTCTCACAAATTAAGTGTCAAGACGTACTCGGCACGTTTCTGTCGCTGTCTGTGTTATGCAATATTTGGTCAAGGTTCATTAATCGTGATGCTGCTGTCTTCGCGACCGTAGGCTGGTAGAACAATGGCCTCAGTGTGAAACACCGAGGGAAAAACAAGGCGCCTTGTTTGCTTGTTTGTTTGTTTGTTAGCGTTCCTCAGCTAAACCCCTGACGTTCACTCAATGTTGAGTGAAAGGGTAGCGTGTGCAACCGTTTCCCTACACCTGTACGTTCGGTCGTACATACATACAGAGTTACCCTATACTCCACCAGCTGCACTTCGACTTTCGTCATTGGAGTTCGTCGTGTCATGAAGATTACTAAGGCTGGAAGCAATACTGACATCTAACTCTCAACACAACAAACATTTTGCGTTGACCCCAACAATGACAATAATCAAAGGCCAAAAGCCTGTGATCATGGCCCTTTGCTTGTCGCAGTAAGTGGTAGAGATTGTGTGGCCTACGTTCACAGTACGCTGGAAACACCGCCAATTCAAGAGCCTTAATTCCTAATTAGACTTGAAATTTCTGGAACTCGGACTTCGCGCGCTCGCTTTTGTGTGTGTGTGTGTGTGTGTGTGTGTGTGTGTGTGTGAGAGAGAGAGAGAGAGAGAGAGAGAGAGAGAGAGAGGAGAGAGAGAGAGAGGAGAGAGAGAGAGAGACAGAGACAGAGACAGAGAGACAGAGAGACAGAGAGAGACAGAGAGAGACAGACAGACAGACAGACAGACAGACAGACAGATTCACTCTGATGAATATATGCCTCCTCTGCCCCATCTGGTTGCGTCTTGATTCTGCCGAACCGTCCGTGTAGAATTTCGCCGAGGATAATGCATAATAATTATAATAGTCCTCGCTGGTGTAGTCGACTGTGACTGTCTTTCTCCCTGTCTCTGCCTGGGTCCCATACCTGGGAAAAGTGACACACTGGCTTGATGTTCTTTGCAGGGACCCTGGGAAAGAGTTGAACGACTACAGTTCCGCGCAGTGTTAAATGATGCTATCCTTCCTTTCAGCGAGCAGTTAT
>JABMCL010001050.1:417500-437500 GCA_018857735.1 Alviniconcha marisindica
CTTGAGATCCACACACCGGGTAAGTAAGTAATTTAACATGGTGCTTAACGTCCACAGAAACCGTACGGCTTATTAGGGACGGGGAGAATGGGGGGAAGGGAGTATGGAGGTGGGGGGCAGAGGGAGATTATATACCTATCGCTACACTGTCACCACCAGAATGACTTTTGCATTAAGATGGGCAGCGATGAGAGCCATTTTAATGTTTCAGTAGGAAGTGATGGACAAAGTCACAAGACAGTGTCCACAAACCACAACCTTTTTGAAGAGAAAGGAGAGCCGAAGCGGTATCGAACCGAGGTCCTTCCGCTTACCAGCCTAACGCCTACCGCTAGGCCAAACCGGCTCACACACACCGGGTGAGGGACCCCGGTTTATATAGTCTCATCCAAAGGACCTTTGCAGAGTCAACACAGAATTTCAGTGATTCCAGAGAAATCTCGGTGCGGACACAAAACTAGCACGCAACGGTCTCCCATCCATAATGCATTACTGAGTGATGTATGCATGTGTGCATCCGGCGCTGTAAACACGCTATGTTTTGTGTGGAAATTCTCATGTGTAAAATTTCACTCACTCATTCATGCCTGTATGTATATAAATGCCTGTAATTTTATATTTACTCCGCAGCAGCTTAACAAGGACTAGTTGTTAGGTTTTTGACTGAACCTAAACTACAACCCATGTAAAATTAAGTTTTCCAGTTTTCGAGTTCGAGTGGTGGCGACACCGCTCGACCAGTTTTGCTTAATCTGATAAATCGAGAGCGAGCTGTCTCGCTCCGGGCCACCGACTCTCTTCGTCATTTGCATTCTGGAGTGTATGAGTGACACGCAAAATCCATGGACGTTGGAAATGCTCCACAACTGAACCGAAAACTGAGCACGCTAGATTCTGCTGGTGCCACTGATACTCTGCACCTCGAAACTGTCTCTTTTCAAGTTCAGTTCAATGTTGCTTTACGTCCACAGAGACCGTAAGGACTATTAGGGACGGGGAGCCCAGGACGTCCACCTCGACTTTCACACAGCTCCTGAGTACTGTGAATACTTTCCTTAAATGTTGCTCTACGTCCACAGAGACCGTAAGGACTAGTTAGGGACGGGGAGCCCAGGACGTCCACCTTGACTTTCACACAGCTCCTGAGCTCTGACTTTTTTCAAGTTAATTGTGCGGGGACTTCACATCTTCTACAAGTGAGGCGACTATGCGCCGGGTTAATGACGGGACGTTAAAATCCTAGAACTAACTCGCCTTATTCTGAATGGTGCCACTCATTCTTACGCTGAGGGCCTCACCTTTTCACGTTGCCGTTCTTGTGTTGAGGGCCTCATCACCTTGTCACGCTGTCTTCTTGCGCTGAGGGCCTCCCCCCCATTCCCCCCCCCCACACACACACACACACAGGCGCAGGCACACGCACACGTACACTGACACACGCACACACAAACACACACATGTATTTTCTGTTTCTCTCTTTCTCATTGTCTCTCGATACTCTTGTCTCCGTCTCAGTCTGTCTGTCTGTCTCTTTCTCTCCCGCTCTCTCTCTCCGATATCCCTCTCTATATATCTATAAGAGAGAGAGAGAGAGAGGGGGGGGGGAGAAAGAGACAGACAGACACAGGGGCAAGAGTATCGAAACACACTGAGAAAGAGAGAAACAGAGAATACATGTGTGTATTTGTGTGTGCGTGTGTCAGTATAAGAGAGAGAGAGAGAGAGAGAGAGAGAGAGAGAGAGAGAGAGAGAGAGAGAGAGAGAGACAACGACACACAGAACAGACAGACAGACAGACAGACAGACAGAGACAGACAGACAGACAGACAGACAGAGACAGACGGACAGACAGACAGACAGACAGATTAAAATCCCCCCGAAGAAGGCCGAGGCCGAAATACTGGAGACATATTAACCCATCATCTCCTTGTCTTAATTCCTTTTTTACTTTTGTATATATAGATATAGACAGGTATACGGCGGGCTAGGGAAGGATCGCGACTGGTCCCGTGACGTCTTGTTTCTCCGTCTTGCCCGGCTCAAGCCCCGGGACTGATCGGTAAAGGGGCTTGTGGACGCGCCAGGGGAACAGGGCCTCACCGTGTGTTTTACGCAACATCTCTGCCAGCTTCACGACCCATTTATGACCGAGGCTTGTTCAGTGGAGGCAGTCATAACACACCAAATCCCGGACCTGCGACTGTTCGGAATGAATGAATGAAACGCCGAACATTCCCGAAATCCTCCGGGATTAACAACGACTGAGTTTGAAGTAGACAGGAAATGCTGGCCGACTTATCGCTCTCTGATCGGTGTGTCATAAACCTATGGCACCTCGCCTTAAGAATGACTGACAATGCCGCGTTGGCTATGCAGTGAGAAAGCATGTGAGCGGCGAAGACAATACCTCAGCGAAAAAGTAGGCGGGGACTCTCAGGTTGACAAGACCAAAGCTGCTGCCATGTACGTCCATATAAGCTGCTGCCCTTGAAGTCTGAAGAAAAAAAGGGGAAGGGTGGGGAGACTGAGAAGCGAGAAAGGGTGTGGGGTCGGTGGGCGGAGGAGGGTGGGGGTGGGGGAGTGGGGAAGGGTGGGGGGGGGGGATCTGTGATGGGGTGGGGTGGGGGCTGAGGGGTGAAGGGAGCAGGTCATCGTTGTAAAGACTGGTGGCTGAGGGTGGGTAGGAGGGAGGAGGAGGGGTGGGAGGCAGCGACTCACAATAATGGACAGGCGTGACAGGACCCCCCCTCAGGCCTACGCCGTACATAAACCTCTCGCAGGCTCTGGCGCCCCCACCCCCCACCCCCCACCCCTCCCTAGTCTGTCAACCACCAGCACGGCGCTCCACGACCGAGTCCACTACATAAACCTCTCGGCCGCCTCGGCGCTCTCCAGTTCAAACGGCGATACAGCGCGCGACCCATCCGGCTGACCACTGTTCCGCGGAGTTTTGGCCCCTGTTTTTTCACCCGAGCTGTTTTCACATCCTGTACCAGTCATAATATTTCCTACGTCAGTCCTAGGATCGCTTGCTTTCTACGTACGCCACTCGTCCGCAGCGCCTTGTCATCTTGCTGTCTTTGTTTGCCTCACTGCCTTACACTGTGCTCGCTTCGCTGGGTGATTATTTCATCGTTGTCGTCGTCGTCGTTGTTGTGCCACATCTCTGTGTGCCTTTGTGCCTACGTGGTTGTTGTTGTTTTTGCTGGGACAGTGGGCCTTTCACTGGGCCTTACGCTGTGCCTTTGGAAATCAGAATGCTGAAAAGTCAGGTAAGAAAGGAGTGATGAGCAAACGCCGGTTCATTTAGTGACGGGTTAATTTATTTCGGGGGCTTGGGTTAATTAATTAATTAATTAATTAATTAATTAGTTAATTAGTTAATTAATCGGTTTACAGGTTCGTGTGCTTATTTCATTCAGTTTGATTTTTCATTATACTCGGTCGGCTATGAGGTCAGTTGTTCCTCTGTGTGTGTCCAGCTATCTTGTCATCTATGTCCATCAGCTTTATCTGCCGATCTACCAGTTTATCGTCATAGCCAGCAGCGGCACGGCTGGCCGTTGTCGTGTCGATGGCGGCGTTCCGCTAATCAAACGAACTCAGTTATTCCGTCCAAGGCTAGGGAGGCGGATTTTTATTTTTTTATTTTTAAATCTCTGTCTGTGTTTGTCTGTCCGTTGGCCTTTCACCCATCCCTCCAGCCAATGAGCTGTCTGTCGCGCTGTCTCTCAATGGATCTGTCTGTCGCTCTGTCTCTCAGTTGATCTGTCTGTCGCTCTGTCTCGCAATACGTCTGTTTTGTGAAACCGGTCTGCGGAGTTGATACTGTTTTTTATTCATCCTCGATTAATATTGTTCTCGGATTAATATTGTTCTCGGATTCATGTCGATGGTGCCGCTTTCACAATTGTCTCTTTTTCCCAAATGTATACATTTATATGTCGTGTGTGCGCGCTGCGCGCGCGCGCGCGCGCGGTGTGTGTGTGTGTGTGTGTGTGTGTGTGTGTGTGTGTGTGTGTGTGTGTGTGTGTGTGTGTATCATCTCCTCCCCTTTTTACTGAGGTCCCTTGATTTATTCGTCTGTTTTTCATTTTTACGGCTTTTCTGTTTTACCTTTCGTTGATCCCCGCCCCCCCCCCCCCCCCCCCCGCCCCCCACCCACTCCCTTCCCCCTTCTCTCTCTCTCTCCCCACCCCTCTCATTTTGTTTTTTAAGACTATATACTTCTTTGCTGTATTTTTTTCGTCTTCTAGGTTTTGGTATTGTTCTGTCCGTTGTTTCACTGTGCCTTTGGTTCTCCCTACTTCAACTCCTTGTCTGTCTTCTTCTTTACTTCCATCTTATTTTCTTATTTTCTACCTCTCTTCTTACACCCGACGAATAATCTCTGTCGAAAGCGCTTGAGTTTAATTGTTACTTGTGTGTCGTCGTATAAGTGGGTGCATTTCTCTAGAGCTGTTCTGTTTTGTCAACCTCACCAGCAGTTGTTCACTCATTCCTTGGATACCTCTCCCTACCTTTATTCAGTCCCTACAGTGTCAGACCTTTCATTTTCCTTTCTAGTTCTTTGCTTTTATTGAGTTTGAATTGCTGTTTGATACCTATATCTACAGCCTACAAGTAAGCTTTGCAAAACAAAAGCCTAACACACACACACACACACGCACGCACGCACGCACGCACGCACGCACGCACGCACGCACGCACGCACGCACGCACGCACGCACGCACGCACGCACGCACGCACGCACGCACGCAAACAAACAAAAATATTTTCGTAGTTTTAAAGAATACAAATTAGGCTTTTAGGCCATGACTGTGGGGTAAGGCGCCCACTATGGGCCCATTGCCCCACAACATTTTCGGCGCTTGACCCGAAACCAGCCTCCTTACAAAGAAATGATTTGCTAGATGTGAAGCGCTGCCCGGAAGCCAGTGACTATTACAGATCAAAACGTAGTTCAGCACGCTCTTCAGTAAAACCACACTGGGGAACTTCCTGTGTTTGTTTCAGTTTTGAAGTACCATGGAATCCTTACTGTGTGCCGGTCCGTTGTAGACGGGACTTAGCCCGGGTGTCTCCTTTAAAACACAAACGACTGACAAATCATACGATCAAATCAAATCAAATCAATCTACATCGTTCATAATTATATATATATATATATATATATATATATATATATATGCATAACAACGAACATTGTTAATGATTTGACAAATTGTCTTTAAAAAAAAATTAAGAGAGAGAGAGAGAGAGAGAGAGAGATTTAATAGAAAAACAAACTTAAAATTACCTCTGTCTCGGCTTTGTTTCTTCCCCCCCCCTCCTCCCCCCTCCCCCACACACACACATATTCACACGTACACACATTATTTAACGCTCAAAATATGCTTGCTTGTGCACACACACACACACACACACACACAAGCGCGCGCGCACGCACGCGCGCACGCACGCACGCACGCACCACGCACCCACGCGCACGCACGCACGCACGCCGCGCACGCACGCACCACACACACACACACACGCTACAATTCAAATCATCGCCTCTGTTATGTAGTAACTTGACATCTAAGTCAACCATGCCGGACATACAAGAGCGAAATACAAAGTTAGAAAGAAAAGTAAAAGTCTGATTCACAGTTCAAAAGTACAGAAAGAAAGGAAAACTAAGCACTATCAACACTTGCTGTATCGCTCGAAACCCCCCCCCCCCCCCCCTCCACCCACTCCCCCCACCCCCCAAAAAAGGACAAGAGAAGGTGAAAACTGGCTCTGTAATATAATGACCGAACTTGCTACCTCTCGATTCCTGTTCAGTGCGAGTCTTTCACTTAACCACTGAGTTACTGAGTTCCCCCCCCCCCCCCCCCCCCACCCTCTCCCGCCACATACCTCGCTCCCTTTTTCTCCGGCGAGATGAATGGAGCTTAACAAAATCCGGAAACAAATGGCGCGCGTGCGTCATAGAACGCTATCAGACAAAATGATCGCACTTTCTCCTTTAGACTGTCTACCGA
Source organism: Alviniconcha marisindica (assembly GCA_018857735.1). Taxonomy (NCBI): domain Eukaryota; kingdom Metazoa; phylum Mollusca; class Gastropoda; family Provannidae; genus Alviniconcha; species Alviniconcha marisindica. The sequence continues at coordinate 423,531 of JABMCL010001050.1, forward strand.
TAAAACAAGACAACAAAAGGTAATCAGATTCAGATTCAGATTCTTTATTCACCAAGTTCTACAACAAGGAAAATGCCTCGAAAAGCGGTAAGCATATACAATTAAGCATAAGCGAACGACAACACTGACATACATCAACTAGCATAGTTAGAGGCATACACCCATCCGCACCAACAGAACAACACACACACGCACACACACACACATGCGCGCACACGCGCGCGCGCGCGGACACACACACACACACACACACACACACACACACACACACACACACATGCGCGCACACGCGCGCGCGCACACACACACACACACACACACACATACAAACACGCACGCACGGCACGCAGCACACACACACACACACACTCACACACACACACACACACACACACACACACACACCACACACACACACACACACACACACGCACGCACGCACGCACGCACGCACGCACGCACGCACGCACGCACGCACGCACGCACGTACGCACGCACACACACACAACAAACAAACACACACACACGCGCGCGACGCACATGCACATTTATAAGTTACATTCCATTTCATAACATAAAGTCCAACTTTTAAGACAAAGTGGAGTAATCTTGAAATCTCGAAAACTTGCTGGGCCGCACATCCGCGTGTATACATTTTCCCAGAGCGCTTTACGATGATGTGTTTTTATCAAAGGCAGTATCAAACCTCTAGTCAATCCACATTTACGTTTAACTCCATCCGTGTGCGCAATTCAGCCATTAATGTATTTACAAGCGTTTATATCGACCACACGCATTCAGATGGCACGATCAGTATCAGTCTACGCAGTCTAGACAGACAGTATAAACTGGACAGAACTTATACACCTAGAGACAGCAGTGTTCTTAGTGAGTATATAAACCATACTAAAGGGATTTCCATTCACTCATTATTTCAGTAGCTGCATTTTCAGACGGCACATGAATATATTGAAATATTTGCAGATTCTCTGAAGTAAACATAGTGCTTAACGTCCACAGAAGCCATAAGGCTTATTAGGGACGGGCAGATTCTCTAGGTAGGTAGTGTTGCTTAATGTCCTCAGATGTCAGTTGACATATTAGGGACAAGCTGTGACCAATGCCGAAGCATGGTTCAATATAGCTTTACGTCCACGGAAACCAGAAGGCTCGTTAGGACGGACAACTCAGGACGGCCACCTCGACTCTCACACAGCTCCTGAACTATGCGCAGATTCTCTGATGGGTTGATGGAGTTTATTTCCGGATAAAATGTTTTATTTTCCGGTGTTTCGCATTGAGCAGCAACTCAACCAAACAGAAGATAAGTCATCCCATTTTTCATCGTTTTTAACCGTTTAACGTCTGTTTATCGTTTTGTCGCTTGACGAAGGGGATTATCCCGAAAATTTGCAGATCGTGTGTCCGTGTCATAATAAATAAGCGTTCTTTTGAATCTTTATGTCTTTGGATCTTATTTCCGGATTGTTAAGGCCTTGTGTAAGAAGTTAAAGATCGATGTGTATTGAAACGTGGCTTGAAGTGCAGACTCCTTCCGGTTTCGCACAGCTTCCGTCGTCATCGTAGGGAGCTTGGTGTCCACAGATGTCGTGCTGACATAATTATTAGGGACAAAACAGTTCCCGTGTGCAGCTTCTTGCATTAACATCCGTGTGCTTGTTAAAAATCCCCAGCATTGGCAGCCATACCATTGTTTATAATAGACACCCCAAAATACACACAAGTCAGCCCTCCACGATGGAATGTGGATGAAAACGGTGTCATAGGCATACGTTTCCGGAAGAAAACAATGACAACAACAAAACCGGGTATACTACTTCCAGAATGCAGAAGGAAAAGAAGACCAGACTTGAAGACGAAAATTGATGCGAAATGTCTGATGGATTGAAGGAGTATGTTCCGGAAAGTTTAGACTAGACAAAAACAAAAACAGAAACAAACAAAGCAAAAACAAAAACAAAAAATCATTTCCCTTTATTTTAGTTTTCAATGAAGAGATTCTAAACCATCTAGTGTCAGAATCAGACGGTTTGGACAAGTATTGGGACGTGCAGCATAACAACAGAAACACACAAGTAGAAAGTTAATAATAATGACTCTTATATAGCGCTATACCCCTTAACAATTTACAAGCTCGCGGCGCTGTACATTATCAACATCAAAATCCGCTTGACAGTCAAAAAAGTACAAGTACTATAAATGCATACATCAGTATCAAATTGACAAAAAAAGCCAGGTTGAAAGCAAATTTTAAAAAATAAAAAAAGTGAAGAAGAAGCAAATGCGTACTTCGATATTAAAGCATTTCACACGCACTGAAATAATCACAAGTACTATAAAATAATGCATATATTAATATCAACATGACAATCAGAAAAAGCACAAGTACTGTCATGACAATCAGAAAAGCACAGAGGACAGTTTCTAACTTATCCTTTGACCATCAGGAGCCAACGACGATACGAGAGTGATAACAGCGCTGCAACATGCTTGTGCTTGGAAGACTTGAAGGCGATATGTGCAGCATTATTCTGATATTTTCTATCAGTCTACCCAACTGTCTACCCAACTGATACTTTGGAATTTTAGGAGGAAAATAGCTACAATACATGTAGTCCATTCTCAAGAAGACCTCAGCAAAACTTAGAGCTTGGGCTGCCTAGGTAGAAAGATAATGATAAATGATGCCGCGGCAGAAAAATGTCAGCCAAACAAGTGTCGAGAACAAACCCCAGAAAGTGGCCGACAAAAAAAATGAAAAGCTTACAACCATAACCCCGAAGACAACACCATAAGGAACGAAAACCAAACAACAACAGCAACAAAAACCGCCGATAGTGCAGACATTTGTTTAAAGGAACGCCTGAGGGGTGAAACCAAACTCCAAAGGCATGATTTCCGCGCAGGCTGTCAATAAACTTTGCGAGATTGGGGTGAGAACTAGACAGTGAACTAGATATTATCGCTACCGTCTACAGCACGTCGCAACCTCTGACAGGGTTACCCTGCACCTTCTTCTGCCTCTTGCTCTTCTTCTACTTTCGTCCTGATATAACCGCAATGGGCGTAAAACACCAAGTTACTTACTTACTCTTCTTCTACTGGGTGTAAAAAAAGAAGAAGTTAATACTCTTCTTCTTCTCTTCTTCTTCGATCAGAATGACCTACCTGAACACATCCACCACCACCCCACCACATCTTTCCCCTCGCTATGAAAAGGAAAGGGCACGAGCCACACGCTGCCCATCTTAATGCAGGAATCATTCTGGTGGTGACAGTGTAGCGATAGGTATATAATATCCCTCTTCCCCCACCTCCATACCCCCATTCCCCCCATCTCCCCGTCCCTAATAAGCCTCATGGTTTCTGTGGACGTTAAGCACCATGTTTACCTTTGCCACACCCGCTCAGAGCTCAGGAGCTGTGTGAAAGTCGAGGTGGCCGTCCTGGGCTCCCCGTCCTAATGAGCCTTGTGGTTTCTGTGGACGTAAAGCAACATTGAAGCGTGCACACGCATTGGTCACAAAATAAAATAAAATCCGGCCATGGATATGTTTGAGTCTTCTTGCATCACACTGTTAGCATTGTTTCGCTGTGCTAAGTACAGTTTGGGGCAGGTTATCATTGACAGTCGTAATATCTGTGGTATTCAGATGGACATTAATATTCGTAATGTGTCTGACATGTAAACGAAATATTGTGTCATCTTTATTTTCAATCGATGCTCTTTTCTTTCTTTCTTTTTTCCTTTTTTTTTTTCTCTCTCTCTCTCTTTTTTCTTTTCTTTTTTTCTTCTCAGTTTATTTTCTTTTTCTTCTAGAGGCCGATGGCTAAGTATGTGAAACATAATCATTATCGTGCCGTAACTGCTCTCGAGAAGAAACGATGTGCGTGCGTCATAAAATCATATCAGACGTAACGATCACTCCTCTCTTTCACCGGTTGTCTTTTCTCTCCGACAGACTTGCCGATAGTAGAATCAATCTGTAAATGGATACCGGACACGTTCTAACTTTTGCTTAATCATGATATTGCTCGCATTCTGTCCTGTTCTCCTGCACTCTCCGAAAACCATTCCATTTGTTCGCAAAAAGGTCAAAGCATTTAGGTTTCAGATACATACAGACCTTGTTCATGACGACGGCAACGATAGGCTGTAATCAAAACTTTTTTGTGTGTTTGAATAGGCTCTAATGTTTGTCATCGTGTCCCGGTCTCCTTCCGTCAGAGACCGCTTTCTGCCCCCCATTCTCTCCTCTCTATCTCTCAAGATCCAAACACATAAAAGAACGCTATTTATTAGGACAACAATTTGTTTTAGAACGCTTGCAGTCAGTCTTGTTTGATTTTTTCCCCCTTCTCTCTCTCTCTCTCTCTCTCTCTCTCTCTCTCTTCTCTCTCTCTCTCTCTCTCTCTCTCTCTCTCTCTCTCTCTCTCTCTCTCTCTATCTATCTTTCAATCTGTCAGATCAAGGGAAACCAAAACTCCATTTCGGCTAATGTACTGACAAAAATAAACAAATAAATAAATAAATAAATAAATAGCAGACCTCTTCCATTTATCCCGCTGTCGCAAAGCGACAACCAATCAGTCGAGTACTAAGTTCTACAACTCGAAGTTCTACAAGTTCGAGTACTAAGTTCTACAACTCTTGTGAGCCGGTCGTAGTGGGGACGTGCTGACACTGACTTAGAGCGTACTGAGATTTGACCGGGCTCAGTGAATCATTTTGGATGCCCACAGACTTAGCAAAACTTCCGGGAATTTCTGACAATAAAGCCCCGACACCAGGCTGGCTTTTCCCCCCATCTTTTTTCGGGTTTGGTTTGGGGGGTGATGGGCATAGCCAGTTTAAGTGTGCGCGATCCGCCTCAGTGTGAGCGTGTGTGTGTGTGTGTGTGTGTGTGTGTGTGTGTGTGTGTGTGTGTGTGTGTGTGTGTGTGTGTGTGTGTGTGGTGTGGTGTGTGGTGCTGTGTGTGCGTGTGTGTTGTGTGTGAGTGTGCGTGTGTGTGTGTGTGTGTGTGTGTGTGTGTGTGTGTGTGTGTGTGTGTGTGTGTGTGTGTGTGTGTGTGTGTGTGTGTGCGTGTGTGTGTGTGTGTGTGTGTGTGTGTGTGTGTGTGTGTGTGTATGTGTGTGTGTGTGGCGGGTTGGTGTGCGTCAGTGCGTGTGTGTATGTGTGTGAGCCTGTGAACGTGTGTGTGTGTGTGTGTGTGTGTGTGTGTGTGTGTGTGTGTGTGTGTGTGTGTGTGTGTGTGAGTTTACACATCCATCCAAACTTACACATATACAGTGTATGCACATGTGCTTGCACGTGATCCTGTGAGTGCGTGTGTGCTTGTGTGTGTTTCACTGTCGGCTTTGTATGACTAAATATGTTTCGTCATGTTTTAATATGCCATTGATTTTTGTGTGAGTATTTAGGCATTCTATGATTTCGAATGTATCACACACATCATTATTCTAATTATATCCCTTCACCTCCACACCCATACACTCTCGCACCGCCTGCCACACACGCACACATCCATAATCCATACCTCTCTCTCTCTCTCTCTCTCTCTCTCTCTCTCTCTCTCTCTCTCTCTCTCTCTCTCTCTCTCTGCTAGCCGCATAATATGGACAGAAGAGAGAGAGAGAGAGTAAACTCCCTTCACTTTGGTTCTTACTCAGCCTACCCCAAAACCACACTGATAAGCTCAATAAAAGTAGTCCTTCCGTTCACACAGTCTTTTAAGATACATTTTACATATTGAACTCCAAAGCTTAAAAACACCTTAAACACTCATAATTAAAATTATTTTGTTGTTGTTGTAATTTTAAGTTTGAAATAATCACAGTGAACTTAACAACAGTGATATGTACTCTATTAATTAAGTGCTCAGTATACTGGAGTAAGATAGAGAAGAAAGAAAACACACACACACACACACACACACACACACACACACACACACACACACACACACACACACACACAACATTTATTCTCAACTGACTGGCGATCATTCTCAGCGGATTGCGATGTTTTGGCTTGTTGCTGAAACTAAAGGACAGACGTTCTGCGGAATTCCTAGCTTTTAGTCGACCAGTGGTGCAGTGAATTACCCCGCGCTGATCTTTTCAGCCCATCTTGTCGCCACAAAATGTGAGGTTTTCATTACAACGAGCGCTAGAGAAATACAGCTATGCTCTCGGCCAGCAACCCAGCTGACGGGTTCCTACCTACTTCCGGCAAATCGCGTACGCCAGTCCATTGCGCATAATTTTATGGGCTGAAATCTAAGTAAAATCTACGCAGAAAATGGCTGACTGTATCGTGGAAGGCGTACGTGCGATACGAGCCGGAACGCTGCACGTAATTATGGCTGAGCGTGCCCTTCTCGGCATACTGCGCACATATCGTCTCTCCATTAACACAGGATTGGTTGGGATTCTTGGAATGACTCGCTCTTTTCAATCTCAGCGAACACTAGCCTGATAAACTCTCAACGGCACGACAGTACATTTTGGGATTGAGACTTGAAAAAGCAAGCTTCCCGTCCAACCTTAAGATTTACATGCTTTACGTCGATCCCTACATTCTCTAGCGGTATTTATCCTTAAGCTCTCTCTCTCTCTCTCTCTCTCTCTCTCTCTCTCTCTCTCTCTCTCTCTCTCTCTCTCTCTCTCTCTCTCTCTCTCTCTCTCTCTCTCTCTCTCTTTTGCGAAACTACAAAACGTAGCAATCCAAACTGCGAGTCAACTATAATGGAATGTGACAACTAGAAATGGAGAAATACCAAAATATAGGATAGTAGATCCTTTAAGTCATGCGTGACTTGTAAAGGAGACACAGCCACATAGGCCTGCTTGTTGCGTTGTCTTTCTTTTTTTTTAATGGTGTTTTAACGATCTGTTGTACGGGAATAAAAGACAAGATTTATATCAAGCTTGTAGACTATAGCAGACGGTTGCGATTTTTTAAAATGAAAATGGTAAAATAAAAGAAAGAAAGAAAATATTTATATAAAAAATAATATTAAAAAAAGGAGGTGGGGAGGGGGTGCGGGGGAGGGGGGGGGGGAGGAAGAGAACACAGTTAATCCATAATGTATTAATTACTATCATAGTAGCTGAAAACTTGTTCTATATTACGATGATCCGCTTTCTGAATGCATGTCAAATTCACAAAACGAAAGGACTGAAACGACACGAGCCATGGCACTTGACGGTGTTTTGTAGGACCAGTCCCAGAAATCGTCACTCACGAAACTCAGTTTCGAAATTTAATATTAAATCCACGGGCCGTTTTTCAAACAAAATCTTGACCAACTGGATCCCGTTAGACATTTTCCAGTCCCTGTAATTACTTTAAACTGACACAACTTAAAGGAACTAGCCTTCTCGAAACCTTTCTCGTCCAGTTTTGAGGTACAAGCCGTAAGAGATCTGCAGGACAATAGTTTTATGAGAAGGTTAAGGTTCCGGGTCTTTAATTGAGCATTGCTTCAGAGCTTCGGATGCTCTCTAATTAAACTAGATCTATCCACCACTGGAAATTATTGAGGGAGAAAAGTTCTGTCGCGACGCCTACCCGTCGATATCCGGTCGCGCAGGTCAATCACATCGACGGCCGACAGCTTGGGGCCTTTAAAACCAGCCACTCCACGGGACTGAAGCTTGCCAGTGCCCAAATCAACCCGTCACTGTGATGAACCGAATTAGCGGCTGAAAAATTGAAGTCCGTCCTGGGCCTGTCTTGTTTTGACCCTCTGTAAACGCCCAACTAAAACTGAAATAAATAAATCAGATTGGCCCATTGAATATCAAATGGGTACATGGTGGCCACTCTTTTCCTCTCTAGGTCTACATTTACGCAGGTATACATTCTGGTCCTTAGCGTTTGAAAAATGTCGAAACAGATTTCGTATTGTACGCCAGTACTAGGTGCACTGATCTTTCTCCTTCCGGGTGACCTCCACCCCACCCCACCCCACCCCACCCCGACCCAACCCCACCTCCACCCCGAAAAAAAGAAATAATAACAAAGCAAAGAAATAAGACAACAAGGGGGTGCATGCGTGCGTGCGTGCAGGTGCGCCGGGTTTTTTTTTTCATTAGTTCAGTATGAAAAAGTAAAAACAGCCAACTCTTTGTTGCGTTTCAACGCTGCTCACCGCTGTAGCCCAAGGCTTTTTTGTTTTGTTTTGTTTTGTTTTGTTTGTTTGTTTTTTTTGTTGCTCTTTTTCCAATGAATTGTCAAGTCTCTCGCCATTGTCACTGCGATGGGTATAATCGGGGATGAACCTCAAATGCGGAAGGATACTACGCGATCAGTACTACTACTACTACCAACGACTCTACTGCAACTGCTACGACTACAATTAACATCAGTGTCGCGACAGCAGTGTACACATGCTACTGTCTACGAGTACAGTTATGCGTACTGATTTTTTTTAAATATATAATTTCATTTCCTTATGCAATGACAGAGCTATTCCACGTGCAGAGACCCAACATCCAAACAATCAACACATAAGGGAGATAATTAGCGCTCGAAATACATAACACGTACAACAACAAAGACCTGAATCGCCTGCGGTAACTCTCACCTGACATGCGTGTAAATACAAGGTAAATAAACTCCACCAGACATAAACAGTCAGTTCGAGTGCAACAGATCTTGATCGACTGGGTTACAGTGGTGAGCAGCAGATATTTTTGTAACATTTCCTGGGTGTTCACTTTTAGGGAGGTCCGATGGAGATGGAATAAAATGGATGGAAAGTCAATATTCTGGGTGAAATCAATGGGGCTCTCGTGTAAGTTATGGGAGTGTGTGTGGTGCGTCATCGGCTGTGCAAAGTAGAATGCGAAGCGGGGAAACAAATCACCCATTGTCTACAGCTGAATGTTTTTCACCGAAGTTGGGCCGGAACCGAAGCGCCCTGCCTAGCATCTTTAAGGACCTCATCCTCTCCGAGGATACAGCCTAGCGGCTGGATACATCCTCGCACTGTGCTGCACGGAAGTATTGCTTGCAGAGCTTCTGTGACTACGTCTGCAGCAAACGCCAAGCGCTGGTTCACGACATCCTTCTTCTAAGGAAGGAGTCGGAATGTTAATGCCAAACATTGGTTTACAACATCCTTCTTCTAAGGAAGGAGTCGGAATGTTAACGCCAAGCATTGGTTTACGACATCCTTCTTCTAAGGAAGGAGTCGGAATGCTAACGCCAAGCGCTGGTTTTCGACATCCTTCTTCTAAGGAAGGAGTCGGAATGCTAACGCCAAGCACTGGGTTACGACATCCTTCTTCTAAGGAAGGAGTCGGAATATTAATGCCAAGCACTGGTTTACGACATCCTTCTTCCAAGGAAGGAGTCGGAATGCTAACGCCAAGCACTGGTTCACGACATTCTTCTCTAAGGAAGGAGCCGGAATGCTAACGCCAAGCACTGGTTTACGACATCCTTCCTCCAAGGAAGGAGTCGGAATGTTAACGCCAAGCACTGGTTCACGACATCCTTCTTCTAAGGAAGGAGCCGGAATGCTAACGCCAAGCACTGGTTCACGACATCCTTCTCTAAGGAAGGAGCTGGAATGCTAACGCCAAGCACTGGTTCACGACATTCTTCTCTAAGGAAGGAGCCGGAATGCTAACGCCAAGCACTGGTTTACGACATCCTTCTTCCAAGGAAGGAGTCGGAATGTTAACGCCAAGCACTGGTTCACGACATCCTTCTCTAAGGAAGGAGCTGGAATGCTAACGCCAAGCACTGGTTCACGACATCCTTCCTCCAAGGAAGGAGTCGGAGTGCTATGCTCGGGTTGCGCGTCTGCAGTTGCTGAAAGACAACAGTGAAACTGTAACCGTGAGCTACTGCAGGGGAAGCTTATTGTCAATGTTTTCTGATTTTTCGTATAGAACACGCATGTAGCCATGGTCACAGGAAACTTATTGTCAATGTTTTCCGGGTTTTGTTGTTGTTGTTGTTGTTGTTTTTGTATAGAACACGCATGTAGGAACCTTACTGTCTTTCCGAGGTTTCGTATAGGATACGCATGCAGCCATGGTCGTGGCCTTTTATAAAGTGCTGAGTCGACTGTTCCTTTTTTCTTTTCTCACATGGGCAAAAGTGCCAAATGTGATGGCTTTTTGTTTGTTTGTTTGTTTGTTTTTCCAGTGACTTATCAAGTCTCTCGCCATTGCCACTGCGATTGCTATAATCGGGCATGAGCCTTCCTCGCAGTGGCTATTGCCTTGTATCTCACACTGGGCATTGCACTTCTTGTGGAACATAAAGCGTAATCGTGAAGGAGGCCCCTTTGTTGCACTGGCGTTGTCCCTTGCACTGGGCATTGTAGCTATTGCGAAAGATGTGGTGATGAAGTGGAGCTTCATGTCCTCGGATGTCGGCTGACATATTAGGGACAAACTGTGAGCAGTGCCGAAGCACGGTTCAATGTTGCTTTACGTCCACAGAAACCGTAAGGCTCATTAGGACGGGAAGCCCAGGACGGCCACCTCGACTCTCACACAGCTCCTGAACTCTGAAGAAGCCTCTTTCTTGCTGTGACTATTGTCTTATTTCTCGCACTGGGCACTGCAGCCAACGTGAAAAATATACTAGGACCCTCTCTTGCAGTGTTCTTGTTTCTGTTTGAGGTTGTTGTTGTTGTTGTTGTTTTGTTTGTTTGTTTGTTTGTTTTGCTGTTGTTTTATTTTTATTTTTGTTGTTGTTTTGTTTTGTTTTTGTTTTCGCATCGCCCTGATATAACCGCACCGGTTGACTGGGCGTATAACACCAACCTACTTACTTACTTTTGTTTTCGCCCTGATATAACCGTAAAACACCAAGTTACTTACTTAGTTTTTGTTTTTTGCATTTGACATTGTAGCCAATGCGGTGCATATACAATTTAGGGAAGGGGGAGGGAGGGAAGGGGGAGGGAGGGAGGGAGGGGGAGGGAAGGAGCGGAGGCGGGTGCGGAAGGCAAAACGTCACCGAAGAACGCTCGGACTGCCCGCCCGTGAAGACCAACCCTGTCAGGCAGCGCTCTTGCTGTGAAACAAATCATCTCTCTCCGCCCTTAACTCTCGCTTTATGGCTTTAAATATCACCTTATTACTCCTTTCGCGCCGCCTCATGAATTCTGACGATTTCGTGCCGCGTTCTTCCTGCGGCGTGGATGGTGCCCCTCTCCCTGGTCTTCCCGCGCACCCCCCCTTCATTTGCATGATCGCCGGACAGCGGGAGTCCGACGCCGCACACCTCACCAGTGCCGCCTCCGACCCGAGGGGCTGAAAACAGCCGCAGCTTTGGAAACCTTCATTGAAACTTTCCACTCGGCTCAGGTGCTGATATAGGCAATTTGGGTGCAAACACACACACACACACACACACACACACATCTAAAGACGGAGTCCGAAAAATGTGTCACTGGGGGGCTTTTAGCGGCGTGTCTGAAGGAGACGCGCTGTTTTTATTGGAAAAAAAAGAAGAAGAAAACGGATTTTATGGAGGATGTGACAATTTGACGACGTCAGCGCAAAATTCAGTAGCGCAGTATCGTGTGGTTTTATCTGTCATCTGGTTCTAAACGGTGCAGCTAAATAAGTATGCGAACACGGACGTAAGTCCAGTTTCAAAAGCCAGTCGCGAGAATTTTATTGTCTGTACTTCTGCTTGGCTTGTTTCGTCGTGAACACGGCGTGTAATAAAATCCGTATTGTAGGAGTTCACGTCTTACGTTTCCGTCCTAATATCACTGATAATGTGGTGATTTGTTTTACAAAGAGGAGCCGCGACTTTGTTTCGCCACTGAAATCGCAGCTTCTTTGTGTAGTGTGTGTGCGTGCGTTCGTGCGTGCGTGCGTGTGTGTGTGTGTAGGGGGGGCGTGCGTGCGTGCTTGCGTGTGTGTGAAAACGTACTTTGCTTTAATACATCAAACGTTATTCTATATTAGGCTTACAGCATTCTTTACCTTCATATGGAGAGAGAAACAAGTGTGAACAGACAGAGTCGTCGTCGCCAAGACAGTCGGGGTGAACAAGTGCAAAGAGACACAGAGGCATGGAGAAGGTCTGGGTGAACAAGTGTAAGCAGACAGAGACATGGAGAAGGTCAGGGTGAACAAGTGTAAACAGACAGAGACATGGAGAAGGTCAGGGTGAACAAGTGTAAGCAGTCAGGGTGAACAAGTGTAAACAGACAGAGACATGGAGAAGGTCAGGGTGAACAAGTGTAAGCAGACACAGAGAGACATACAGAAGGTCAAGTGTAAACAGACACAGAGAGACATGGAGAAGGTCAGGGGGAACAAGTGTAAACAGACACACAGAGACATGGAGAAGGTCAGGGTGAACAAGTGTAAACAGAGACATGGAGAAGATCAGGGTGAACAAGTGTAAACAGACAGGCACATGGAGAAGGTCAGGGTGAACAAGTGTAAACAGACACAGAGAGAGACATGGTGAAGGTCAGGATGGACAAATGTAAACAGACAGAGAGAGACATGGAGAAGGTCAGGGTGAACAAGTGTAAACAGACACAATTTCACGGAGTGGAGGGTGAACGGGCGGTGTGAACAGACTGACGTGACGAGGGTCGGGGTGAACAAGTGTGAACACAACAGACACAGTTCAATTCAGTGTTGCATTACGCCCACAGAGACTGTTATAATAATAATAATGGAAATTTGTAAAGCGCCTACCCTGCGGCTAAAGTCGCTGTTAGAAACGGGGAGCCCAGGACGGCCACCTCGACCTTCATCACACAGCCCCTGAGCTCTGTCGTACTAAGTCTTCCTAAAATGTCGCTTTACGTCCACAGAGACTCTAGTGACTATTAGGGACGGGGAGTCCAGGACGGCCACCTCGACTTTCACACAGCTCCGACCTGAACTCTGACACAGTCAGTGGGACGGGATCAGCAAGCATTCATGAACAGACTCATCAAGGGGGAAGTCTGGGGAGCTGAGGAATGAAGAAATATGAATAGGCTTCACAGTCCGAGGAGGTGATTGGAGGAACTGGGCTAATCATGAATTACGTTGGGTAGCCCCATTTTGCCTATTCCCTTTTAGACTATTCCCGTTTTGCCTCTTCCCGTTTTGCCTGCCTCTTCCGTTTTGCCCCTTCCCGTTTTGCCTGCCGCTTCCGTTTTGCCTATTCCCTTTTAGACTATTCCCGTTTTGCCTGCCGCTCCCGTGTTGCTATTCCCTTGTAGCCTATTCCCGGTTTGACTTCCGCTCCTGTGTTGCCTATTCCCTTTTAGACTATTCCCGGTTTGCCTTCCGCTCCCGTGTTGCCTATTCCCTTTTAGCCTATTCGCGTTTTGCCTTCCGCTCCCGTGTTGCCTATTCCATGTTAGACTATTCCCGGTTTGCCTACCGGTCCCGTTTTGCCTATTCCCGATTTGCCGAGATGTGTTGAGGATGGTGTTTGTTTGCTTGTTAGCAGCGAAAACCCCGATGTTCACTCGATGTCGAATGAGAAGATAGCGTGTGCAGTCGTTTCCCCTCCCCACGCCTGTACATACTGTCGTACATCCAAATGCATTGTTACCTGCTACTCCGGTAGCTGCAGTCTGACACTGGGAATTCCCGGAATAATGGGGGTATTTTTTGTTAATTTATTATGTCATGAAGACCGCGATAGCTGAATGTGATCCTGACACTGGACTCGCACAACACAACAAGCGATATTTTAGTTTAATAATAAAACAAATTTATCTAGCGCCTCAACAACAATTATATGAGCTCTTAACGCCGTACAGATCAACAAATGCAATAAAACACATCAATATGTTACTTAAATTAGCCTAAAACAACAATTTAAAAAGATAAAATTCTAGATAAAATTATACGTATTTCAATGCACGCATATTCGAGACTGGGCCTCAACGTTAACCTCAACGTTCTGGCCAGAGACATCACGATGGCAGTAATATTAGACAATGCCAGTA
>JABMCL010001050.1:442500-685000 GCA_018857735.1 Alviniconcha marisindica
CATCGAGTGTATCGACAGAGCTCAGCTCCAACTAAATAGTGGCCGACGAGGTAGGAACTGGCACAGAGGAGACGGAAATTCACTGGTTTGGGTGAAAAGGACCGTCCACTTGAGACATGTTTGTTTTGTAAATAAAAGGCGATTCTCTGTTATCATTTTTGTGCGTTATCAGGACTTTTTTCTCCTCGTACTTTAAGACATTCACTCGTATATTTTTAACGTGTGGATTACGATTCTACACTGACAAGGACGGGATGAATGTCAGGATCCGATCCCTAGTGAAACAGTACTAGGAGAGAACTTTAGAACTGTTGTTACTTACTTACTACCTCTTGCATTTCAACTTATGGTGCAGCATATTTGTCGTGCTTGCGGTTTATGCATTCTCTCAAAACTGACGGGCCTTTTTTGTTTTTGTTTTCGAACCGAGGCTTTCAGATCAGCGGAACTTGGTGTTATCGCCAGAAGGTGACAGTTCGAGTCTTGTCAGGGGCAGTGGGTTTTCACTGCTAGGCCTAAAATGGATCGAATAGTACCTTTCGCTGGACTGGCTGTCGTCCTCCCCCCTACCCCTACCCCCCCCCCCCCCCACACACCACACTTTTTGTCTCCCCCCCCCCCCCCCCCCCCCCCCCACGAAGAACGGCCTCATTCATCTGTGCTGTTAAAAGTTCAAAATTTCGTTGATGCATTTTTCTCACAGAGACGTAAAGCTCTCGTTTTTGTTGTTGTTTTTTGTTTTGCTTTGATATATATATATAAGTGTACATACTAGAGTGTTAGTTCGCACATTATGGCAAGTGGCATCTTTGGGCGGCAGACTCCAAAGCTGGCTGCTGCTACGGGGTCCTTCACTGAGAATCGAAGCACTTAGAATATTCAGTATTACCATTAGTTCAGTTGATTCTCTCTCTCTCTCTCTCTCTCTCTCTCTCCTCTCTCTCTCTCTCTCTCTCTCTCTCTCTCTCTCTCTCATAATCTCCACAGTTTGTGAGAAAATCGGATAAACGTTCAGCTGGGCAGTTTAAATAAAACAGATCACGTCTGAAAACTTATCACATCGGACAATACAAATGATCTCTTACGATGCATTTCTTTCTATTGAGTTACTGCGCAAAAAAAAGAAGAAGAAAAAAAAAAGAAGAAGACAAGAAAAGAAGAATAAGAGAAGAAAAAAAAACAACCTACGTTACTGATTCAGTGTTTTGACGGACGGGTAGCAGTTTTTTCTTCGAGTGATTAACCCATTCACTCCCCCAGCCCGTAAAATTTCCTGGCTGAAAAGTGCTCAACACTACTGCAAACAGTATATTTGATAGTCTTATAACAAACCCACTTTCATAACTGTGTATTTTGATAGAAGTCATTTCACGCACTCATGTGAAAGGATGGCGGGGTGGGGGTAGGGGGGGGGGGGGGGGGGGGGAGAGCCTTAATGATTTCAGGTTTGGCACTTTTATTGGTCGTTTTCTGAGTGACAGCGCAGCAAGCATGGCAGTGGAAGAGTTAAATTATTTTGCTTGACAATTTATCAATGCAGTGTCACTGTGCATGTTAAACTTGTTCTTATAAAATGTCTTAGGTTCATCGGACTTCGAATAACATACCGGACTCAAAATTAAAGTTTCACGGGTCTCCAATGATATTTAGATAGTTTTTTATTTGTTTTGTTGTTGTTTTTCCAGACCACTTTCTGTTTTGAAAATCTTTCGATTTCGTTTTGATAGAAAGGTGGAGGAATGTATTTTATACTAAAACTTTATAGTTCCCAACCGACATGACTGGTCAGTTTTCTCAGTGGTAGCATCTATATAGGATTGCTGTTATGCTTGGCCTTTTTATGGGTACGTTTTTCTCCTGTTTATTGATAATTTATTTATATCCTTGTTTTACCACGTATTCCCTCCTGCAAGATTTTGTTTTACATTCACACGCACGAGTGTGTTTGCGTGAGTGTGCACGTGTTTATGTAATCAGAATTTTATCTGTTTTGGGTGAATAATTCTGTAAAGCATTTACATTGTGCTTTGGCTCTTTTGTTTTCGTCCCCCCTCCCCCTCCTTCCTTTTAATTTTTTCTTTCTTTTTTTTCCGCCTCAGCGGAGAGGCAGCCTTATTGTATTGAATTGTACAGCACAAGCCTCACTGACTCTTGTTTGTCATGTACTTTTAGCTGGGTATTGTTCTGTGTCTAAAGTACAGTCTTTGGTTTTGTAGAGCATTTGTAGCTCTGTCGTGTTGTACTTATGTAGTAAATCCCCAAAATAGTTACTGAATCAATCACTGTCTTAAAACAATCAAATCAGTAAGAAAAGAAAAAAACTTGGAGAAAAAAGAAAAGAAGAAAAAAAAGAGAAAAAAAAAAAAGGAATACAAGCAATTTCATCCCTGTTCTTTTCTACTTAATGAAAAGTGATGATCACAATTAAATCATGAGTACTTTGTGTTCCTGTTTTCATCATTTATTTTTTATTCTTAATTTTTTCTCTCTCTCTCCAGTAAACGTGTCCTTATGCACGTTAAGCTTTCTAGCTCTGACAATCGAACATAATATTTCTTGCCTACTATGTACTGAACACACAATCTGTGTTGGTAAAGGAGCAATACATGTTTTAATAGAGACGTAAAGTGAAGCTGGAAACAAAACAAAATCCCTAGACAAAAATGAATCAAGGTTAAATAAAACCCAGTAACCAAGTGTTCCTCTGGCCATCTTAACTTTCAGTATTACAATATGAGATACATACAAATGCACCAAGAAACGTTTTCAAGATAAAGCAAATTCCACAATATTTTGACTTGTATACAATTGTATCACCTGTTCTTCCAGAAAGTTGCTCCATGCATGCTCCACTGTTTCAAAATGTTAAATGGGAGTTTTATGAAACTTTGAATAGTTTCTTGTGGAATGTGTCATAGTGTACATTGATAGTGTTGTAAATAAACAAAACCTGAAAATTGGCTCTGTGTGCGTGGTGTGTGTGCGTGTGTTTGTGTGTGTTCATGTGTGTGTGTGTGTGTGTGTGTGTGTGTGCGCGTGTGTGTGCATGCACATGTTTGAGACACAGAGAGAGAGAGAGAGATTAAAACCAAATTATCAAAACAATAATGCACCAAGGCACATACATGAATGCAGCATATAAAAACAAAAAGAATATTAACAGATACTTTATTTCACTTGTAAGTGAAACATAAGCTTACAATCACGCTAAAGTATTAAAATACATAGCTGAAAATGGGTCAGCTACATTGCCTACAGTTCATTTCAAACATATGTATAGTCATTTAATTGTCAGAGTACATGTCATATACACAGTTGTACACCTGCATGGAACAAATATTTTCACTGGTAAGCATGAACGTGTGCACAACATGAGATAATTTTGTCTCATGAAAAGTATATGTAACCAAAGCTGACATATTACAATCTGTTCATAATGTCTATAAAAATAAATAATAAAAAAACCTTAGTATCACAGTTAGCATGTTTTTACAAAGACCTACTGAACATTAAATTTTGTCTGGTCTTGCCATAATACCACATGGTATGTATTTAACTATCAGTTACATCCGACTTCCTTCAGTAAAACTAGTACATGTAAAAAGAAATAAAAGTATAATGCAATCAATACACACACAGGGGGGGAAAAAATGAGCTTTCCCCTATTTTCAAGATCATATATATATATCTTCTTCTTCATCTTCTTGGATTGTATGATGGATTATAAATATATAAAAAAGTGATAAATAAACACAAATATAATTGACAAGGATTTAAAATGAATATACAGAGGATCCTCTTAAAGACAAGATGGCTGGGACCATCAGAAATGTATCTCAACAGAACTGATAACACAAGGATAGTGAACAGGTGAGACTTTTCAAACATTTTGCCTGCACTAAATTTCCTCTTAATGGATCTGTTTTTAAGAGGCTTCAGCTATAAGCACAATGGATCAACAGGCCCTTGTGACTGCCATGCTGTCACAAGGTGAAAATTCCATTCTGTAAATTGTGACGGTAAAAAATAAAACTTCCGGCAAAAAGATCACAAACCTGAAAGAAGCAAATCATTCATAAAAAAAACTACTGACATTCTTTTCAATCATAATGCCAAACAAACACACACACACACACACACACACACACACACACACACACACCACCAGCCAACTATCAAAAAGTGCCAGCAGGCTGTTTGGGACATGAAAGGGCTACACAGAGAGACGGACTCTGACTCACTCAATCAAATCTTTCAAACCCGTCACTGTATTAAAAAATCTGCCTTCACAGCCCAGCTTTGTTGAGAAGTTGCCTTGTCTAGCACACAAAAATAAGCAACCCAGATTAATGTTACATTAACCTTAGCCCCATTTCGTTCCCTTGATCCAGGCCAACGTCAGTGCTCCAATGAGACCAAAAGCAATTCTTCTTTTTCTCTTCTTGCTAAAAAGTCATATACAGAATTTGATAACTGAGTAACGGACACAACAAACATGCTGGCAAGGGGTATCAGTCTGCTGCGCCCAGCTTTTGGTACCGCTAAGACACCAAGTCATGCTAGCTTTTGGAAGTTTAATTGTACACAGTATAGCCTGGAACTGTCATAGTTCAGGAGCTGTGTGAGAGTCGAGGTGGCCGTCCTGAGCTGTCCGTCCTAACGAGCCTTCTGGTTTCCGTGGACGTAAAGCTATATTGAACCATGCTTCGGCATTGGTCACAGCTTGTCCCTGAGGACATTAAGCATCACTTCATCATCATCATTGGAACTGTTCAATGATCTGATGTGTTACCATTCAACAAAGAGACGGATCAACTGTAATGTTAGTCATCCTGTTACAAATGTAGTCCAAATGTTTTTTTCTCTTGACATGTGTGTTACTTGCTTACTGCTTGCATAAAAACACCCAAATAACTGAACAATGACAAAGAAAACACAGTGGAATGTTAAAGTGGCAAATACATCTTGATTAAAAAAACAAAAACAAAAAACAAAACTGTTTCTGTTAAACTCACAAAAAGCAGTAAACTGGAATGTCTACAATACTATATGCATGAATAAATACATCTAACAAATACTAAGGCACAAAATGTAATAATCATGCCATTTACACTTTGGTTTCAGTGGTCTCTGGTTGCTGCTTCCAATCACATACATTTATATTTTGTATATATATATATATATACATATATATAAAACTTCCTCTTTTTTTACAGTGTGTAGGAATCTTTTCATCTCACATGGAACGAAAGTCACTGCACTGAAGGAAATAGCAGGTGAATGGTAACTATACTAAAAACGTAAAATAAGATATGAGTCAAAGCATTCATGTTTCAGTCGTGTGGGTTTTTTTTAATATGAGGGTTTTTTGATTCTTCAAATGACCACCCCTTTCAAAGAACAGCACATGCTTTCCATGAGGTAAAAACAGCAGCCAACAACTGGACTTGCAAACACACTTTTTTTTAACTTGATTCACTCCCCCCCCCCCCCCCCCCCCCCGCCCCCCTCAGATCCTCAGCAACAGAATCCACTCCACTCAATGGAGCTGTTTAAAGACATTCCTCTTTTGTAGACCTTTTTTCCGCAGTCAGACCGAAGGGGAGAAAAAGATAACACACAAGAGCAGCCTGCTAGAGATGGCCTCATTTACTCCAGTTCATCAGATACTGAGAGATTCCCGTTCTCTGGCGTTTGTGGCAAAAATCGTTTCCTGAACTCTTCATCTGTCAAAGACATAGGAGGTGGCGTGCGACTGAGGTCATTATTCAGGTGACCATTTCTGACACCGCGCTCTGGGGAATCCTCGCGGATGCGGACATGGTTACGTTTTTTTGGTGTGGCGGGTGGGGTTGAAGTGCGAAGGATCGATGCTTTGCCCTTCTTCAGCACTCTGTCCTGTAAGCAGACACAAAGTGGACATGCAGGTCGACATTTAAATGTCCAGATGTACATCACTTAACATCAAATTTCAATGCAAATGTTAAACAGACAATATGCACGCTACTGAAAACCAAATTTCATATAACTCAAAAAAGATTTAATTAACAAAAACAAAACAAAAAACATTCATGTTATTCACACTCTTAACAAACATACTATTAGTGATAATATCACTTGCAAACTGTGGTTATGGTTCACTTGCTGTCAGCTGCACAATACAGCTGCTTTTTGGTGGGTGTGTATGTGTGCCAAACTAACAAATTGCTTTGTCAAAATTCCCAATGGGAAGATTTTTGGTGCCACCCCAGCACACTACTTTGTCCAAAATCCCAATGGGAAGATTTTTGTGTACCAAACCAGCGTGCTGTTTTGTTAGAATTACCAAAGGGGCAATTTTGTGTGCCAAACCATGTCAGAATCCCCAATGGGGTGATTCTGTGTGCCGAACCATGTCAGAATTCCCAATGTGGTGATTCTGTGTGTCAAACCAGCACACCGCTTTGTCAGAATTCCCATTTGTCAGATTCTGTGTGCCAAACCATGTCAGAATTCCCAATGGATTGTGCACACTGAATTAGACCAGAACATTTCTAGTGTTGCAAAGCCAATTGCTTTACATCAAACTCCAGGCAGGTTCTCTTTTCTGGGCAGCATTGGACTTGGACACATTCTGGAATTCTAAAACAACTGAACTCAATGCAGAGAAAGGTGAGGAATGGAGGGGGGAGGGGAAGGAGGGAAGGAAGACAGACAGAATGAGACAATCTCAGAGAAGGAGAGAAAGAAAGAGAGTAACCTTATTGTGAGCCGAGAGAGCTGTGGTCTGCAGATCATCATGAAGCGACTTCAGAGTGTTCTGTAATCTGTGACATACATCAGAGAAGGTTTGAACACTTTTATTCTGTGGGTTCACACATCATTTTACCATAATTATTTCAGAGGACAAAAGCTAACTACTTACCCCCCACACACACACACACACAAGCACATTCCACATCCCCCCCCCCCCCCCACCCACCCAAGCAAACAAAAGTGTTCCGAGCTGGTCAAAATAACTGACTGGCTTTGGCTGGCAGATCAGGAAATACTTACTTCATGTATCTCTGGTTTATTCGCTCCTTCTCATTTTCAGTGACCTGTAATATACAAAATATTCAGGCTTATAGTAAATAAAATATTCAGTCTTATAGTAAATAAAATATTCAGTCTTATAGTAAATAAGATTACCCAATGAGACCTTGAAGGAAAGAAAACAATACAAAGTGGAGCAAACACTTGATCAACTTACATTCAAATAAATACCTTATCACTTCAATGATAACATTGCACAATGTTATGAGGACTGTTTCTGGTTTGGTTATTTATTTATTTTATTTTTCTTTATTTTTCTTTCAGGGCACAAAGTGAAAACAAAAGACACACAGTCAAAAATGTGGAAGCACGGAAGGACTGAGAAGTGTTTCAGGCTATAAAGAACAAACACATAAAATTAATAGAACCTTCTTGAGAATTCACTTACTTCCATAGCTCTTTGAAACACTTTGCCTTAAAGAAAGTCAGTAATCTGCTTGACTGGGAGTTTTAAAAAAAAGAAGAAAGAAATCCACACTCACTTTTGCATGAACTGGTGCTTAAGTATATAAGTGATTCAAAAATCATCACTGTGTACTTTACTTTCATTTTGAGTTTTCTTGTTACAAATTCTGTCAAGTAAAAGCACTTTTGATTGTCCCAAACACTGTTGCATGGGGGTTTCACTGAATTCAACACAAACAAAAGAACATCACATTTTATAATTTCACACAAGGGCACAAGATAAATGACAGACAAGAGACAACAAGACAAAAAAAATGGATTACACTGTCAAAAGTTGTGTATTTCACTGTCATAAAATGAAATGCCAAGCTATTCATCACTGTAAACAACCTCTGATATGACAGCACACCCTCTTTCATCTATCATTGTATGCATTATGGATATACACTTTGACTTCCAGACAGCTGGATGAAATTTATACCACACACAGAAACTGTCTCTGTCTTTCTCTTTCTGCCTGTGTGTGTGTGTGTGTGTGTGTGTGTGTGTGTGTGTGTGTGTGTGTGTGTGTGTGTGTGTGTGTGTGTGTGTGTGTGTGTGTGTGTGTGTGTGTGTGTGTGTGTCTCTCTCTCTCTCTCTCTCTCCACACACACACACACACACATGCACACACATGCACACACACACACACACACATGGAGGATAGAAAGAAAAAAGAAAAAGACAAAAAAAGACATTCCTCGGCAAAAGCCAGCTAGACTCATGCTTCCTGGACCACAGCTGCAAATGTCTTTCCAGCCTAAAGGCATGAGAGTCAAGAATGCACGAGTCAAGAAATATGTCCCCTGGGCAGAAAACACATACACTGACAAGACAGTGGGAGAGGAAATCTCCTCAGTACCTACATCTGCTGACAATCTGATGCTCTTTGTTCACACACTCACACACACAAAAAAAAGAAGAAGAGCAGAGTCCAATAAATCTTTCCCACAAGACTGCTACCGCTCTTACATCCAACAAGACTGGCCCCAGGGTTCGTCCAGGAGCCTGTCTTGAGACAGTCATGCCCTGACCAAACCACAAGTCTACACCATTACACCATCCCAGCACTCAGTCAAACAGGTCTGCCTGTCACAGTGTCAGCTGACAAACAGTCAGAGTTCCCCATAACCCTCAACCTGTCAGTCTTACACACTGATGCCTGGCTTATGAACATTGATGGATTTGACATTGAGTGGCGATGCCGGTGTGGGGGGGGGGGGGGGGCGAGCTTCCCCCCCATCTGTGAGCTTCACACACTGATGCCTGGCTTACGAACACTGATGGGAACACTGATGGGATGCGGGTGAGAGATGGAGATAGATCGAGAGAGAGAGAGAGAGAAAGAGTGGGAGAGTTAGAGGGAGAAAGAGGGTAAGAGAGAGGGAGAAGGGGGGGGGGGGATTTTTTCCTTTTTCTTGTCTCACTGACTTTAGTAACTGGTAACTGGTTCTTGTGACCAGTCAATCTCAGCTCATAACAGCACAATTTTTGCAGTTTTTCTAGGATGGCTTTAAATCAGGTTTTACATAGCAGCTCTGACTTGCTATCCAGAGTGGCGACAGATGTTGGATCAATTTTTGGTGAGGAATGGCAGTTGCCGAATGTCTCCTCCACAAAACAGATTCAATGTGTGTTTGATGACCTAACTTTTATATGTTCTACCCTTTGCCTCAGCACCGTGAAATAATATCACCTGATTAAAGGTATTACACTTACAGTAAAAAAAAAATCACAAAAAAAAGAAGAAGGGAAAAGGTCTTAGATGAGTATATTGTGAGAAATAACAATATGCACATATATTCACAAAACAAACAACCAACATCCTTTATAGAACTTACACAAAGGTCAAGATTGTGAAACATTTTCTTTTAAGTTTTATATTTCTGGAAAAATCAGTCTTGGCTAAATTCATTCAAATTTTCAGAACTTTGCAAATGTAGATTTATGCCTTCAGCAATTGTATGGAACTGGGATGAAATGAGAGTAGCCTTGTGCAAAGTCTGAAAACTCTCATGGATGGAAACGGCATGTGAAAAAACACTGACACTAAAGCAGAAAGGGATAATTTCACACAATACATAAAGATATCTGTATCCGAGTCACGTGAAGGCCTACCACCTACCATGAGTTTATACATTAATTAAAATGTTTTGTAACCACTAACGGTTTAAAAAAACAAGATCAAACTGCACAAAAGGTTAAAAAAGAAACATACACACGCACACAAACCCTGCTTATTTTAACTAGACAATACAAAATATGAGCAACTTTTCAGTGACAACACCTTTTTAAGTATTGCGTATCGCCCTGATATAACCACACTGGTAAAACACCAAGTTACTTACTTACTTACCTTTTCAAGCAACAGATAAATAATACATTAACAAACAATAATAGGAATGACATTTGATCTGCGCTGATTTCAGTTGGTGGAGAGATTTTAAAGAAGAATCCTTAAAAGTTAACACTAACAAAAACAACAACAAACAACAACAGAAGCAGCAGAAAACAAAAAAGAATATGCAAAAGAGGAGAAGAAAAACACTAATGAAAAGAAAAAAAAGGAAAGAAAAACACTAACGAAAAGAAAAGAAAAGACAAAAAAAGACAGACCACAAAAGAGGAGAAAAGAAATACTAATGAAAAGAAAGAAGAAAAGAAAGAAAGACTGCAAAAGAGAAGAACAGAAATACTAACGAAAAGAAAGAAGAAAAGAAAGAGAGACTGTGTACCATGAGGTCCTCCATCTCATCAATGATGTGCTGCTTCTCCCGCTCAAAGGTGTTCTCCTGCACCACCTGCTTCACCTTGGCCAGGTGCAGCTCGTCAGACAGGTCCAGAACTTTCTCCTGAAGCCACACAATATCACATTCCTCTTCGTCAAATCCCTTGCTGCTAATGGACCATCCTAAACCCTCCACTCGACATCAAGTTCCTATGCAAAAAATCTTTGATATCTTAATGGGTGTCTGAGTGTCTGTTTTGCTTCTCCAGATATGGAGCAAGGATTTTCTGCTGCAATTCACACGTTACTTTAAATGCACTCAATGACATCCAGACACCCTTTTGCATCATCCATGCATTTTACCTTTGTCAGAGAGAGAAAATCATGCAGTGACACAGAACTGAATAGTTATATGCATTTTGTGTGTGTGTGTGTGTGTGTGTGCGTGTGTGTTTGCATGTGTGTGTATGTGTATAGTGTGCATGTGAACATGTGTGGGTGTGTGTGGGTGTGAACACTACTGAATACAAATACATACCTCTAATGCCTCTACTGCGCTAAATGTCTCAATTTCTTTCAAGGCAATCTCTGCAGGAAAACAAAAGTATACAGTTTAGCAATACAAAACAAAGCATCATTATTCACGCCCCACACAATCCACGCAGACACATTACATGCTGCATTTAACAAACAAACTAGCATTATTACACACTACAATCAGTCCCAAATCTGCTAAATCTCGTGTCTGTAGCTGAAAATATTTCAACTCCGTGAACATCAATCTTTCACTGACTGAAGCTACAGGACTTGCTGGATCAAAGCTGTCTCAAGAATTTCGGTAAAAGTTCAAACACAACTGAATAAGAGCTTGTCAAGAAAAGACAACTCTCAGTTTTACCTTTTTCATATCCTACATCAGATTGGGATATAACCTTAATCAAGGCTGTCACAATGCAGTTTAAATTAAAAGATATCAGTTACATGACAGTCTCCACAAAAATACCAACATTAAAGTTTTAGCCGGCAGGAGATAAGTAAGTAAATATGGTGCTTAATGTCCACAGAAACCATAAGGCTTATTAGGGAGTGGCAGGAGATGTTAGTTATCTCCATTAACCCCTTCACTGCCCCAGTACGTACAATTTCCAGGCTGAAAAGTGCGCATACGCGCCTGAAAACAATGTATTTCCTGCACCTATAAGAAGCTAATTTCAATAGTGTGGGTTTTGATCAAAATCCTTTCACATGCTAATGCGAAAAACATAGAAAAAGGCTTAAGGATTTCAAATTTCCTACTTTTATTGGTTGTTTTCAAGTGACACCATGGCAGTGAAGGGGTTAAATACACATCACACTCACCAGTGGATCTTTTCCATTATTATATAACAACCAAGAAACATTTAAACTGGGATGGATATTAACTGTCCTAAAAATGCAACCACATGCTGCCCCTGTGTCCCCAAAAGTGGGTTAATGCCACCAAAATGTGTCAAAGGGTAAGGGTCACTGTATGCTAACATCATGCAAAGTTTGAAAGACCTTTGCCACTGCCAGGCTCATGCTTATCATAACACGTTGACAATTTCTTTTCCTTTTTACGAATGAAATCAAATGCAAGTCAACAGTAGCATCCTCACACACTGTGCTAATGTTATCATCATTAACTTCTCATTAATAATAATAATAGGAAACTTATGGAGCACTTTCAGAAACTCAAAGCAGTTTACAACTTAAGGAAAAACATACAATGTGCAAATACCCATAATGATACAAATGAATGGTACACAAACATACAAAACAAGAAAATTAACAAACATTTTCATACAAAGCATGGCCAAAACACATGCATACAAGATCATGCGCACACACACAAGTCATACCTTGTTTCTCAGCAGCCAGGTCATCCAGCTCTTCATCCCGTCGCACCAACTCAGCCACCAGGAACTGGCGATCCGTGTCTGTTGCTGTCAGCGCCTGCCGAAATTCTTTCCGTAAACGCCGCTCTCGAAGTTGGCGCCCTCTCAGCTCACCTCTCAGCCATATCAATTTGTTCTGTGCAAGACGGTTCAAATCATCCATATGAGCAAAACATACTTATTTGTGTACCTAAAACAGAATATGACTACAACAAAAAACACCCAGATAGTAACACTGGAAACTATGGGAGAAGAAGACTTCTCAGTTTGGGTACAGAAAGGTGTAATTTCACACCATGCATAAAGATATTCCCATCGGTGTCACACTGGGTACAGAAAGGCGTAATTTCACACCATGCATAAAGATATCCCCATCGGTGTCGCACTTGGTACAGAAAGGCGTAATTTCACACCATGCATAAAGATATCCCCATCGGAGTCACACTGGGTACAGAAAGGCATAATTTCACACCATGCATTAAGATATCCCCATCTGAGTCACACTGGGTACAGAAAGGCATAATTTCGCTCCATGCATTAAGATATCCCCATTTGAGTCACACTGGGTACAGAAAGGCATAATTTCACTCCATGCATTAAGATATCCCCATTTGAGTCACACTGGGTACAGAAAGGCATAATTTCACTCCATGCATTAAGATATCCCCATTTGAGTCACACTGGGTACAGAAAGGCATAATTTCACACCATGCATAAAGATATCCCCATTGGAGTCACACTTGGTACAGGAAGGCATAATTTCACACCAGGCATTAAGATATCCCCACCGGAGTCACACTGGGTACAGAAAGGCGTAATTTCACACCAGGCATTAAGATATCCCCATTTGAGTCACATTTTTGGCACTGAGTGGTGTATTCATCAACAACATCATTCCAGGTGAATCTGCGTGCAGTGAGCTCTTTAATGCAACAGATCAATTTTTCTTTCACAGGGTGATCTTTTTTCTGCATCAAAGCATTCACATAGCCACGAAACTGATGCTCATAATTTGTATCAGAAACTAATTTTTGAAAATGATCTTCAAGAAAAAAGAAAACAAAGTACAAACGAAAAAGTGCAAAATGCTGTTCAAAAATACAGAGCAGCATTCACTGCAAACAGAAACTGCATACACCATAAAACAAGAACATACATGTTCAGAGTTTCTGATGGCATGGCTTAAGTCCTCAAGCAGAACAAATACTAGTAGCCATTGTGGACCCTAACACTGAACTGACCTTAACCTCTGTGAGCAGAATATTTGGAGCACCCGTCAAGCTGTGAAGACTCTTGATTCCATTGATAGGCTGTGAAAAACAATGGCATTTTAAAATCATTCCACTGACAGGCTGTGAATGAAATAAGTTGTTTTTTGTCATTCAAGTGAGAGGCTGTGAAAAACAACAGTGTTGCACTGATAGGCTGCCGGAAAAAAGAAGGGGAAAAAACTGCTTTCTAATGGTGTTCTTGATAGGTTGTGAAGAACAACAGTATTCAAAAAGTCACTCCACCAATAGGTATGGAAAACACATCAGTATTCTAATGTCATTCCACTGTGAAAAAAACTGTTATTTTCTAGGGTCATTTCACTGACAAGCTGTCCTAAACAACTGTAATTTAACATCAATATCCTTTATTGATGTCCTGTAGAGACAAAAAAAAACACTAGTGTGATGAATACCAATCAATCAATGTCCTTACTGCCACATGTCAAATACATATGACTAAGTGCCAAAAGGTGTGCATGAAAAGAGGACACAGTAGGTCAGAAAAAAAGTATGAAATAAAGCAAAAAGAAGTAGGTTTTTAGAATGTTTACTATATTGGTAATCATCACTTCAAAGTGGAAGATAACGACTTTATTAGTTTTTGAGAAAACGAGCTTTAAAAGATGAAAAGTGTATTATGTCGGATGTCAGGGATTGCGACACAAAAGTGCTACTGTATGGCTGGTAAATTATTATTTTTATTCCCAACCACTTTAAACAGATTAAGGATGTCCTCATAAGTATTTTCAAATAAATGTATTGCAGCCTGACTTCTTACAAAAATATTAACATGTACTGTTTGTCGCAATACCTGACATCCGACATAATTAAATATTTTACCTTTTCTTTCTGACAACAAAAACACAAAGTTTCATCCATTCTGCCATTCAGACATTCTAGCGTAGGTAACAGACACACTGGAAAGTCAGTTTTAGGAATTTGTTTCTTTTCTTGACATAGCACAAAAAAAACTACACAAAGTGTCGAACATCAGCATTACAGCAAAAGTATGACAATGTCATAAATGTGACTTGACAGTGCAATAATTATTGAAGATTCTACATTCTTTTCAACTACAAATTAAAAACATATATTTAAACACAGTGCTACATTCAACTTATGATTGTTGGCTTTGTTTTACTGCAGAATCATAAAATGTCGAACATCAGCTTGCGACAGTCATAAGACTTGACAGTACAACATTAAACTTTCTCTTCAGCTATAAAAATACACATAATGTAGTAAAGTAGTATGTACTTAGATCCAGAGTACTGCATGCAACTTCCTTTTTGATAGCATTACATACAACTGGCTTGTAATTATAGCATTGTAACCCTGTTGAGCACTTCCGACTGGCTATCTCATACTTCACAGAAGTCTAAAACACCATACCACCTCCTACTACTGAAAAGTCCTACAGTATAAAAGAAACTGCACCTTGAATGTTTCAAGAGAAAGCACACCAAACAGCACAGCACTAAGAAAAAGAAAAACTCTTACAAACAAACATGAAACAACACTGAATTTTGTGTATGTCATTGTCACATCTCCAACTAGGTCAATCCAGCTGCTTGCCGGGGGAAAACCCTGACCGGCACAGCCCTAGCCCTAGCCATCATCAACACTACTTACTTGGGGGCATGGCCTACTCCAAAGGTACTGATTTTGGAAGACGTGAACAAAAGTCTCAAGGGTGGACACAGCAGCCACATCCTCAGTGAGGTCATTCCAATCCTTGATTGCGTTGGGAAAAAGAAGAATTTCCTGTAGTCAGTATGACACTTGACAGGAGGGCACTGGGTATAACAGGGAATGGGAATGATGGGCTCCTGTGATACTGGGATAGTCACCTGTTATTCACTTGGTGTCAGTGGCTATGGAGCCATGGTGATGGTGGAAGTTATAAAAGTTCACCAGTCTTGCTTTCCTGCACCTATGTTGGAGATATGGTCAGCCTAGTCAGCCAGTCAGCATGTTGTTGACACTGGATATCCTGCAGCATCTCTGTGGTGTCCACCATGCTGCCTTTTGCTGTACAGACTCTAGGCGGTTGATCAGGTTGTTGTTTGGGTGCCAGATAGAGCTTGCATATTCCAGGACTGGTGTGACAACTGCCTTGTAGGCCTTGCCTTTTATTAAAGAGGTGCTGATCTTCAGGGTTCTTCCCAGAACCCAGGGTCCTGCTTGCTTTGTTGGTGATGTTGATGTGTCTCCCAGGTGGCGTCTGAGGTCAGTGTGACACCCAAGAAGTGAGTACTGTTGACTGACTTGAGCATCTGGCCATGCAGAGCATGGTAGTGTTTCCTCTTGCTTTTAGTAACACTTAGGATGTCACATCTGTCCGGGTAGAAGCACATGTTCCATCTGCTTTCTCATTACCCATACAGAAATTGTTTAGATCATTTTGGAGTATTGCTTGATCTTCAGCTGTGGAGATGGGGCACTGACAGATGGTGTCATCTTCAAACAATCTCAGTCTGGAGGTAGGCTGTTGTGGCAGCTAGGCACTGATGTATAGGACAAACAATTCTGGGCCAAGAACACTGCCTTAAGGCACCTCTGAGTCCCATGGGAAAAAGTTTGACTTCATACCATCAACATGACAGCTTGTTGATCTCTCAGGAAGCTTTGATCCATGTGTTTGTTCTACCGGTGATCCCATAATGGGACAACTTGTGAAGCAGGCCTTGGAGAAGTCCAGCCCACAAGGTCTACCAGTTTCCCTGCCTGAAAGTCATGCGTGAGTTCACTGATTTTAGTGATTAGGCCAAGGAGTTGGGTTTCACATTCATGAGCAATCACATCTGAAGCCATGTTGTTCAGGAGCTATGATGATGTTGTCTTAGTGCATGATGCTACTGATGACAATATGCGAGGATCTTGCACTAGTTGCAGATGACACTTGTGAAGGAAATTGGTCAGAACTTTTTTGAATGGTAGCATTCTTAAAGACAGGTGTGATAAGTGTGGTTCTCCAATCTTCAGGCACAGTGCTGCTACTGAATGAGGAGTTGATGATCAAGGTCATACTCATAGCAGGGGCAATTTTGTCCTACTCCTGGTCATGTCAGCAGTTATTGGTCTGAAATAATAAGACAATAACAACCAACATGAGAAACATCATCAAGAAAAATTCCTATCCACAAACATAATGTATCCATAAAATACAATGAATAATTCAATAAAATTAAAAGTATCAAACCTAAACTAAAACCAAACAAGCAAAATAAAAAGTCTAGGAGTACTTACTAAACCATCAGTAAATGACTCTTAGTAGCCTTACAAAACTTAAACAAAAAGGTGTCAAATGTCATCAGCACCAAATTTTGGGGTAACCTGACGTCCGACCGACTTAATCCTCGTAATTTTTTAATATTTTTTTTAATGTTATTACTGGCCGTCCCCGATTTCACAGGTCGATCTTGTCAAACGAAGCGCTATGCAATGTTGGGATGGCAACTGTCATATTTCACAAATGTCTGCACTGTGCAACTGGAAGTTAGTTTTACGCCACATGGTGATCGGACGTCCAAATTACAGCAAGAGCTCATGCTGCAATATAATTCTTCATTGCGATACTAGCACAACGTCAGCCACCGCCAATCTCACCCGTTGCGTAAAAACGACACTTCGTCCTACTGCGCTCTAACCTGAACACAAAAGATCATCTAAATAACTATTAACTAGCTGATTTAATAAAATAAACGGTGTAAAATTGTGATCGGACGTCAAAAATGGTCGGACGTCAGCCTCACGATAATAATTGCGACGTACCTTTCAATGTTCGCAGCAGAAGATTCCTTCGACGCCATTCAAATCAAATGTGACCGGGAAGTGTCACGTGGTACCTTCGTGTTTGTTGACAAGTGTAAACCTATAATGTTTTGTTTTTCGCTCACAACTTGTTAGATAGTCGGACGTCATATCTTACGACAATATTTGAGGAGCGGCAAATTTTGTTAATGTAACAAAAGTTGTTTGGTTAAATCTTTTCAAAGCTGCTGAGTGATTGACCGCGAGTTGATGTGCATATGACGTCACTTCCGCTCATGTCAAGGGTCAGAGTTGTTTTCAGTCTGTTGTCGAAAGTTCGCGTTTCGTATTACGACACAGATGACGTCCGATCAAATAAAGTTCGATATGCTTTTTGCAAAAGCATAATTTGTTGGAAGTTTTTCTGATGCATGGATCTTGTAAAAACGATCTTTCGCGAACATAACAGATGTGAAAAATATAACTTTTCCTTGTTTTCTTTAACCAAACCACGCCGACAGAAACGGGCTCTGTGCCACTGTCCGCTTTTCGTGGTTGAATTTCAGCAGTAAAATCACACTTTAACGGACATATTTCCCAAAACGCTTCAAAATTTCTGCTGCTATTATTTCAGCTATATCCTCTTTCATTTTCACACACATTCAACCCACACTAATGACAAAATATTTGTTTAAACATCTTTTATTCTCAGCACAACCAAGTCACCCATTGCAGACCCACCTTTTGGCACTTAGTCATATATATATGTATATACACATGGAATGAGGCATGGTGTTGAGAGTTTTCATAACCCCACACACATTTACCACAACAATTCAACCACCCACCCTCACCCGCAACCGTATACATGCTTGTGTAACTAATGGCCTATTTGTGGGGAGACATTATCATCTAAATCTTTTTCAGAGCATGCTGAGAAGATTATTGAACCATCTGTTTTGGCTGTGACTGTAAAGGCAGTGGAGGGTAGGAATATGAGTAATGTCTGTGCACTTAATCGATCTCAGAAATGATGTTTTACTCTGTTTTATCTATATGCTCCTGCTTTTGCTGTGTTGAACTGTCGACTTGTCCTTTTTATTGTGGAATTCAAGTGTCCCAAAAAGACAAATTTCATTTAATGCATTTATTATGAATAATAAAGTTCTTTTGTATTTGTATTTGTATCTTGACACTCAGGCTTACAGTGATGTTACCAAGCATCTATATAAAAATGTCCTCCCCATGTTTGTATAGATAACCATCCCAAACCTCAAAGCTGCTAGGCCCACTGTTTTATGAAGATCAAAATCAATGTTTTGGTTTTTTTTTAATTGAAACAACAATCACAGAAATCTGGATCTTTTTTGGATTATTGCTTATTGCTATCTGAAGACACACACAGGTATATATTTTGTTCTGTGACAGATCAACAGCTGAATTATGCAGCAAACTGATTTATGATTATGAAACATATTGTCACTCAGGACAGCAGTTATATGTATTTGTTTGCAGTACCTGGCATCTAGTGGTGGCAATGTCCAGTGAAGCAAGTTCCAACACGGCGTCAATTTCTATGGCTATGTCTTGTATCAGAGTCTGCAACACAAAAATTATCAAGTTGGACAGGTCTTAACTTCAAGTTCAAGCAGGTGCAATATCCTTCTTAGTAGGAAAGAAGAACAATCCTGCCAGAACTCCTGCTCTTTGACCCGAGCTTTCTCTTTCGTTGGATTCTGTAATGTATTTAACAACTTTCCGCTCTCTACTCTTACTCACCTGATGAAGAGTAGATCAAACTAAAGCCTATATTCTATCAACAAAAAATGTTGTTGGTTTGTTACTTGCAAAAATAACCCCCCACTGTCCCTAAACAAAAACAACAGCAGGACACAAACAAAAGTCCCAAGACAAAGAACATATAAACAACTGAAAAACTTAATTAAGTCCCTCAAAACACACACACACACACACACACACACACACACACACACACACACACACACACACACACACACATATATATATATATACACACACACACACTTCTAACAGAATTACAGGGTTCCACTTCTTACTGCATGAATAGTTACAGAGAGATGTAATGAAAAAGATTTAAAAAAGCATCCATGTATAATTACAGCACAGCATGTGCCTGTCCACACACAATACCTCATACTGAGTCTCATTTCCCCGTGCACATCACTAACATATGGAAAGGAGGGAGAAAATAAAACAGCACAGCATGTGCCTGTCCACACACAATAACTCATACTGAGTCTCACTTCCCCCTGAACATCACTAACATATGAAAAGGAGGGAGAAAATAAAACCCAATGCAGCATGTGCCTGTCCACATGGTATTCCATGTACTGAGTCTCATTTCCCCCTGTGCATCACTAACATATGAAAAGGAGGGAGAATAAAACAGCACAGCATGTGCCTATCCACACACACAGAAAATAAAACAGCACAGCATGTGCCTGTCCACACACAATACCTTGTACCGAGTCTCATTTCCCCCTGCACATCACTAACATATGAAAAGAAGGGAGAAAAAAATAACACTACTTTAAAATTTGGCTTGTCACCAGTTGGTACACTTTGCGTTTTGAAAGACTAAAGAAAAGAAAAGAAAAGAAAAGAAAAGAACCCCCCCTCCTCAAACAACAACAAAAGCATGCAGTATAAAATTTAAAAAAAACAACCCAAAGAAAAACCAGGACACAAAGCAGGTACAGGGAGTTGTGCTCTTGTTCTGCCTGAGGCTTGAAGTTTTTGTGTGAAGGAAGCAATCACCATTTGCAGCAACTGACTGCCATGTGGGTGATAACAGTATTGCGTGCTATAAGGAAGACTGTGCTTGTGTGGAAGGAAGGAAAAACGGTAGTAAAGTATGTGCAGGTGCAGATTTTGCTGTCAGTGGGATGGGCAACTATGCACCAGTATGTGTGTGTGTGTGTGTGTGTGTGTGTGTGTCATGTGTGCATAGGTGTGTGTGTGTGTGTGTGTGTGTGTGTGTGTGTGTGGTGGTGTGTGTGTGTGTGTGTGTGTGTGTGTGTGGTGTGTGTGTGGTGTGTGTGTGTGTGTGTGTTTGTGTGTGGTGTGTGCGTGTGTGTGGTTGTGTGTGTGGTGGTGTGTGTATGTGTTTGTGCATGTGTGTGTGCATGCGTGCATGTGTGTGTGCATGCATGCATGTACATGGAAGATGA
Organism: Alviniconcha marisindica; assembly: GCA_018857735.1. Lineage (NCBI taxonomy): Eukaryota > Metazoa > Mollusca > Gastropoda > Provannidae > Alviniconcha > Alviniconcha marisindica. The sequence goes on from JABMCL010001050.1 coordinate 462,899, forward strand.
AGGACGCATTTTAAGGGTAGCTTTAGCAGATCAGTTTTGACAAGAAAGAAATGGCAGAGATGCCTATCATGGCTGCACACCAGTATGCCCAGGAAACAAGGAAGTATTTACCAGCTGCTGCTTGTCAAGATTCTGCAGCTCGGTGTGAGCCCTAGCCAGCTGTTCTTCAAGCCGCTTCACTCTGCAAAGGTCACGGTCAATCATTGCTACATTCAACTTTGTCTCATTATTTCAACTTCAAAAACAACCACAGCAAAAACCTTTCTCATGCTGAAAACCAACCTAACAATCAACCACAAAATCTATCACTGCATTTAACGTTGCATGTTTTAAGTCACTCAGCAACTTTAGCAGACCCCCAGCGACCACAATTGTACAATAACAGATTCTAAATTGGCATTTAGACATCCCTGACTTGGCTACTACATTTCCCACTTAGGATAAATTGACAATTGAATGGCACATCTTAAACACTGGTGGGCTGCATAAATGTACAGGCATACACACAATTCTGTGAAATAACTGTCAATATGGTGCTAGGCTCTGCTGTTATAAACCTCAAACAAAGACCAAATTACCTGCTTATATCATCCTCTGCAAAGTGCGTCTGGAAACACAAGAAGAAGAAAAACAGATATTAAAAAGAGGCTGATGTAACATTTTAGAATTTATTCTACCATGTGTTCAATAAAAATTGCTTCCACTTTTTTTTGGGGTAACCATCTCATACATTTAGTGTATGCACACCTAACTCATCATTCTTTGGACTACCGTGCTTCTTCTGGCTCTGTAAGGTATCTATGCTCTTGCTCTCTGTGAGTTTAGCCAAACATACTTAAAACCAAAGAATGAGAAGGTGCTCATTATTAACATCTTAAGCTTTTAAGCACACAGTCCACAATACAAGCTAAATAAAATGGCACCATTCAAATTTCTGACAAACTGACCAAGCATTCAATGTGATCTTACCTGGTAATTAAATAGAAGCAAAAATGAGAATGGCAGCTACAACATTTAACAGCAGATTATTTTTTTTAAATTAAAGGAAGAAAAAAAAAGGTATAGATCTGGGTGTTGAAACAGAACCACTTCATAGTTCATTGTCAAACAATCATTCATTCTGCCCAGAACTGATATTAGACTGCCAGAAGTAATGCTTAGTATTCAAGAATGCATATGGCTAACCATATATATATACAAAAAATGAAATTAGTTCACATTCTTACTGAATTTTATGTGACTCACAACATGGCATCAAAACTGGTATGCCTGTATTACTTGTTCAAAGGATTTGTGTTTGTGTGTGTGTAAGCGGGGGGGGGGGGGGGGGGGGGGGGCAGGAGGGATGTCTGGCTGCACATTAGAAACAGATCAATCTCTTCATAAATACATACTTTGTGTGCATGGCCTTGTCCATGTACATAACAACCATACAAAGTGACATAATATAAACATAACTTTAATGAAGAAAGCCTGACCTTCTCAGTTAAGTGTGAGCTTAAAATAATCAAGGTCACTGAAACTGATGTGTGCATAGAGATAAACAGAGATTACCATTGTGAAGTTTGAAGGCTGTCTCTTTTGTTGTTGTTTTGTCACTTTCATAACAGTAAAAAAACTCTTATGCTAAGGTTGCTGTTTTTTAGTTTTTGTTTTAAACGAGGCTAGCTATCCAGGTTAAGAGAGATCATAGTACAGACATATATGATTTTTCATGCCAGTCAATAAAAGAGCAGATAAAATTAAATAGTTAAAGTCACTGAGACAATAAAGCAAAATCTAGCCATGAAAGCGCTAAAGAATAAGGGTAACAGTGAACCTCAAAATTTTGTCTCAGCAATAGTAAACTGGCAAAAACTACAGATTAAAAACATATATGAATGTGGAAAAAAGGAAGAAAACACACGTGTGTATAATGTGATCTCTAAAAATAAACATGCTGCTAGCACAGTCACACACAAAGCTCAAATGAAACTGTAAAACCTGACATACATAAAATCATATCTGTCCTATTAATCAGAAATTTGGATTCAACCAAAGCAAACAGACTTTCTACAGACTTTTTTTTTTTTTTTTTTGCTTAATCCAAATGTGCTGATAACTTTTTTAAATAAATCATCTTTCAACAGCAACAACTTTGATCAAAGCCCATTACGAGCCCCCCAACATTATCCCCCCCCTCACCCCCATACTCTTCTTTCAGGGCATATAATACAGACTTTCTACACCAGCACACACACACATAGGCAATGACTAGGACCATTTGATTTTTGTTCATAATAATGTGAAATGCTGGTGATGCCTTGCCCACATATGGAAGATGTTATTTCTGAATATCACACCTAAACTGACAAGTCAGTCAGCAAATTCAGTCCAAACATAAAAATAAACGGGGCAGTCTAATAGTGATAATATATATCTATAAACAAGAAAAATTAAAAAGGAAAAAGTGTGCATGTCAATTGTGCACATATCTAATTTGAAATGGAAAGTTAAAATTTGCTAACAATAGCTCTCTTTTTGTGTGTATTCCCCTCCTTCCTTCCCCCCCCCCCCCCCCCCCCCATGAACAATACAGTCTTCTTTGTTCATAAAAATTAAGATGTGACAAGAGTGGGATTAAAACTAATTTTTTTACTGTGCTTCTGAGCTTATTCATGACTTTATTTATGAAGGGAGTGGGTTTGCCACTGTGAGACTGTGTTGAAATCCAAAGTGAATAAACAAAAGGCACAAGTGTGTAAACAACACATCACTATGTGTAGCTGAAAAGCGGCACTCATATATTTACTATGTCATAGAGAATCGCCCGTAATCGAGGATTCACTGGTTTCTGAAATAGTCACAACAGAGCATCGTCAGAATAAAGACTACAGATTGCTTCTGCTGTAAAGAAAACAAAAGTGAGCAGAGGATTATCATAGGCGGGAGCTGCCATAAGTATCATTTTTGTTGTGACTAAGACATGTTTGTCATGACAAAACACGTCTTTTGTCGCAACAAAAGTATGCTTGCCACAACAAAACTTTTGTTGCGACAAACATAATTCTTGTTGCAACAAAAGTTTTTTGTCGTGACAAACATGTGTTTGTTGCAACAAAAGTAAGCTTGTCATGACAAAAGTTTTGTTGCAACAAAATTATGCTTGTCACGACAAGTTTTGTTGGGACAAAAATCTGTTTACTTTTGTCGTGATAAAATTATGTTTGTCGCAACAAAACAAACTGTCATGACAAGCATTCTTTTGTCGTGACAAAAATGATACTTGTGGCAGCTCCTGCCAATGACAGAGAATGGCAAGAAATAAAGGCACAAATAAAACCAACAAAATGAAAAAGGGTTCAACCAGTGATGAAGAAAACTGTTTCCAAGAAATAAAATGAAAACAGACAGAACCAACCTGGAGTCCAGAGCAAACCTAAAGAATTTTGCGTGTAATTGTATTCAGACACAGAACACAAATGTATCAGAAGCACTATCACAACATGTTAATGTTACCATGTAATTGTTAAGTCTCACACAATAAAATACTCTATCACTGCTAAGAAACAATTAAAGAGACAAGAATGAGAAGAAAAAAATCGCCCATCAACGTTACTAAAATTAAAACAAAAAGATAGCACACATTTAAGCCAGGAAAACACTATGCTCATCTTTATACTGAGAGACATTTGTGTGAGGAACAAGCACACACACACACAACACACGGAAAAAGGGGGGAAAAAAGAGAGAAAAAACATCCAGCAAGAACAAAACATCTGTGAAAATAACAACTTACATGTGCTTCAAACTCCTGTCTCACCAAGTCAAGTTTGCGCATCATGTTACAGTTCTCCTCCTCATATCTAAACAATGAGAAAATACATATCATGTCAGCATGTTGTATATTATCACAACAACGAAACATTTTATTCAACATAACATTTTTCTTAATGGCTTCTTCAAAAGAAGACGCAAGGGACACCACTGAGGCTTTACAAGAAACAAGCAGCCACACGGAGTATTCTCCCTTAGAGAGAGAAAGAGAGACAGACGGTGACACAGAGAGATTTTAAAGTACAGTAAGTAACCTGATGTTTTATACCCAGTCAACCAGTGCGGTTATATCAGAGCAATTTAAAGCACAGACCCACATGCATTATGCATACCCATGTGTACATTCCCACATGAACACAGCATGTATGCACAAAGTGTGTGGCCGCACCTACCATGCACACACTCTCCCATTCTACACAGCAGTAAAGTTTAGATCTGGTTGCTGATGCAGTATCACACTAATAGTGAAACAAGTTGACTGATTACTTTTGCAGTTTCTTCTCCAGTAGTTCCACATCTTGCTTTAGCTTCTCTTCGTTGCGGCGTGCTATCTTCGAGATGGATTTCTCTTCTGACAACTCCAGCTGCAAAGAAATGGAGAGAAACTATTTAAGCCAATGACAACTTAATAATGCATACAGCCTAAACCTCATTATTCCTCCAGTTCTAACTAGTGTCACTTTTATGTACAACCAGTTTCAAAATGACTGTTTCTTATCACTGATAAACACTCAAACCAAGACAGGCTAAATGTGCATTTTTCTTTTACAGAAGTCATAATCTCTTCATCAGCACTCTTATTTAGTCTTTGGTAACTTGACATCACCAGCCAGTATTTATGACTGTAAGACACTCCCTGGCATTCACAAACAACTCTCCGGCTGTTGCTTCACCCTCAATGTTACTTCATGAACTCAGCTCCCTGTGGGTCCCACCCTCCTCAGTCCACTTTTTCACCCTATCAGGTGGAGCAAAGGAACCAATAAACCATTACAACATACCCCTGTGGGTCCTACCCTCTTCAGTCCAGTTTTTTACCATGATCAGGTGGAGCACAGGAACCAACCAACCATTACCACATACCCCTGTGGGTCCCCCCTCCACCGTGATCAGGTGGAGCAAAGAACTAACCAACCATTACCACATACCCCTGTGGGTCCCACCCCACCATGATCAGGTGGAGCAAAGAAATAACCAACCATTACAACATACCCCTGTGGGTCCCACCCCAACGTGCTCAGGTGGAGCAAAGAAATAACCAACCATTACCACATACTCCTGTGGGTCCCACCCCACCGTGATCAGGTGGAGCAAAAGGACCAATCAATCACCACATACCCCTGTGGGTCCCACCCCACCATGATCAGGTGGAGCAAAAGGACCAATCAATCACCACATACCCCTGTGGGTCCCACCCCACCATGATCAGGTGGAGCAAAAGGACCAATCAATCATCACCACATACCTTCAGAGCCTCTATTGCCGCTTCATACTCTGCCAGGCCACGCTTGAACTTGCGGTTGACCTCCTGCATTGTATGCGCTTCTCTCACCTGGAAACACCGAGATGAACAGTTTCACACAGGTGGTCATACATCAGGGGATGCTCTTCTATGTTGCAACAAGGAACCATTTCAAATGTTCATGTTAAATTATCATACAGAGAAACCAGAAGACGTTTACAGCCCCAAAATGAAAGGTGCCAACTGATTAAAGCTCATATGTCATCACGGGAGATCACTGATGAACATTTTCAGTCTCTGGAATATTTGGTACAAAAGTGTGGTACTTTCTCTAATTTGGTTGCACAGCTTAGTGTGCCAAATTCATAATAAACAGATGTCGCATCTCATGGCCTACAGCAGCAATATCTGTGTTTGAGTTGTTACATGTAATGAATGTGGGGGTTGACAGTTAGGGCGATGCTCAGACAGCATAAATGACCATACAGAGAAACCAGAAGAGCAAATACTCAGTCACGACCCATTTAACAAATGGCAAAATCCGGGGTGAAGGGTGAAAGTCATGGAAAAGTCATGTTGGTGTTTTCTCAGCATCATACACTCACACAGGCGGCAATATCTGTGTTTGAGTTGTTACGTGTAATGAATGTGGGGGTTGACAGTTAGGGAGATGCTCAGCCAGCATAAATGGCCATACAGAGGAACCAGAAGAGCAAATACTCAATACTCAGTCACGATCCATTTAACAAATGGCAAAATCCGGGGTGAAAGGTGAAAGTCATGTTGGTGTTTTCTCAGCATCATACACTCACACTTTGTGCGAAGCAGCAGGAGGATTTCTGATCATGCTGTTTGGGAAACTAATACATCTATTGGGCGATTCATTGAAGCTGGTTTGCTAGAGTGAATGCGCTTTGTAATCTTTCGCACAAGAAGTCGCGAGAGGTCGCAGCGCACATCCGGGCCGATTTCTGAGTAGGCGTTGCTTCACGCTGTGTATAACAATGGAAGTTGAACCTAGAATCGCGAAGCAGTACAAATGCCAATACTGTTGCAGTTGCAAGAATTACCGTGGAAACGAGATGGAGGGTGGAAAAAAATGTCTTTGCATTGTTTTTTGGCTGACCAGAAGATCGTGAGTTCGTAGAAAAAATGCGTTTTGGGGCATCCTATAGCACGAACAACAAGTTATTGCTTATTGCCAGACACATTATGTCTACGGGCCTCCCAAAATACCTTTAATGTTGGCAGTGTAAAATTCGCAAATTCACTGTCACCACCTTCCATTGTGAAGAAAGTACGCACCGGAAGTAAAAGCAGCCAAGGGACTTAAGCGATGCTGGGCAAAAGTCAAGGGAGTTAACAACCCCACCTGAATCACCCAATACTAAAAGAGGCTGCTTGCACAGTTTGCATATATTTAATCAACCACATGAGTCAGTGAAATACCTATCCTACCACCCCCACCCCCTTTGTTCACCTGATCCAATGCTCAAACATTTATCAGTGCGTTTGGTACATTTTACTATCCCAGAGGGAATTTTCTACTGGGAAGTTCAGTAGATGCACCAGCTGTAACTGTTGTGCTACCCAGCACAATTCATGCCACATCATGTTTCAGTTGTTAGAAAAACATAAAAACAGCCCTTCTCTGCTTTATGAAAATGGAGCCAACACAACATGTGAGATGGTTAACAAGGTTGAAAAGCAAGCATGTGAGCATCAAAAATACTCACTTTGGCTTCATTCAACTCCAGCTTGAGACTGTCGTAACCCTTTGTAAGACCATTCCGCTCCTGAAATACACGACATCAGAGCTGGATGTTGTACATGCAATCAGTGTGAGCCAACATAAACCACACAACTGATCAAATGTTATCAAAGAGAACAGATTTAAAAGCATTTGAAGTTAATGTGATTCACTGCTGACAGTGACCAGGTCAGCCAGCCCACCAACCAATTATGAACCAACCAGCCCACCAAATCAACCAGTCCACCAACCAACCAGTCCATCAACAGCCCACCAAATTAGCCAGTCCACCAACCAGTCCACCAACCAGCCCACCAAATCAACCAGTCCACCAACCAGCCCACCAAATTAACCAGTCCACCAACCAGCCCACCAAATTAACCAGTCCACCAACTAACCAGTCCATTAAACTACCCAATGTCCACAAACCAAACAATCTACCAGCCTACCAACCAGCCAGCCCATCAGATTACCAGTGAGTGAAAGGTTTCAAACTATAACTGTTTGTAACACTTGAAGAAGCTGAGTCTGGCTCACCTCAAAGAGCTGCTTCTTGTAGATTTCTGTTTCTTCCTTAGCAGCTTTCTCCCTGTGCTGCAGCTCAATCAGCTTCTGGCGCAGGTCCTGCACACACCATTCATTTGCAGTCTTAGCTACACAAACCATTCATGTTCCGCCTTAGCTACACAAACCATTCCTGTTCCGCCTTAGCTACACAAACCATTCGTGTTCCGCCTTAGCCACACAAACCATTCATGTTCCGCCTTAGCCACACAAACCATTTGTGTTCCGCCTTAGCTACACAAACCATTCGTGTTCCGCCTTAGCTACACAAACCATTCGTGTTCCGCCTTAGCTACACAAACCATTCATTCCGCCTTAGCTACACAAACCATTCATGTTCCGCCTTAGCTACACAAACCATTCATGTTCCGCCTTAGCTACACAAACCATTCATGTTCCGCCTTAGCTACACAAACCATTCACATGTTCAGCTCCAGCTATACAAACCATTCATGTTCAGCCTTAGCTACACAAACTATTCACATGTTCAGCTCTAGCTATACAAACCATTCATGTTCAGCCTTAGCTACACAAACCATTCACCTGTTCAGCTCTTTGCTATCACAAACCATTCATGTTCAGCCTTAGCTACACAAACCATTCATGTTCAGCCTTAGCTACACAAACCATTCACATGTTCAGCCTTAGCTACACAAACCATTCATTTTCAGTCTTAGCTACACAAACCATTCATGTTCAGCTTTACCTTACCTACACAAACCATTGACATGTTCAGCCTTAGCTACACAAACCATTCATGTTCAGCTCTAGCTATGCAAACCATTCATGTTCCGCCTTAGCTACACAAACCATTCATGTTCTGCCTTAGCTACACAAACCATTCATGTTCTGCCTTAGCTACACAAACCATTCACATTCAGCCTCAGCTACACAAACCATTCATGTTCAGCCTTAGCTACACAAACCATTTATGTTCAGCCTTACCTTACATACACAAATCATTTATGTTCAGCCTCAGCTACACAAATCATTCACACAAAGCCTTACCATACTTACACAAATCATTCATAGTCAACCTTAGCTATAAAAAACATTCATGTTCAACCTTAGCTACACAAACCTTTCATGTTCAACCTTACAAACACAAACCATTCAGGTATGTTCAGCCTTACCTACACAAACCATTCATGTATGTTCAACTTTACCTACGTAAACAATTTAAGTGTGTTCAACTTTACCTAGACAAGCCTTTCATGCATGTTCAAACTACCCATTCATGTATGTTCAACCTATACAAATCATTCAAGCATGTTCAACTTGACAGACACTCACACGCCATGTACCTGCTTCAACACCAGCGCATGGCACAGGTCCTACACAAACCAGACTTCCCGTTTGATGCAAACACCACATTTCTACTGGGTCTTCAAACTCAAAATCCAGAAAATGCAACAATGCTGAACATGGTAGTACTCATAAAGCCATGTGTAAACCTTTTTTTCTGTTAGTTCATGACATCCACCTGTGCACCCAAACTTCTTTTTCATACTGACTTCAAGTGTTCATCTTTGAAGTCAGCAAAGGGAATTGACAGGATGCTTATATAGTAAATGTGAAAACAGACGACACCATCCATAACCATGTGGTGAGATTAACCTGAGGTACTTACGTGGATTTTGCCTGATGAGTCTGACAGCTGGGCAGCCAGGTCAGCTTTCACTGTGCTCAGTTCCTTCAAATCGTTCTGCACCCATAATGCAAAGCCTTGTTACCATTCTCACCGCACAGAAAGTGTCACAACAGCACAAAGAACAACAGTTTAAGCTGGATCGAGGCATGGGGCTTTCACACTCTGATGCTAGGTTACTTAATTATATATTTTTTAATTTATAATCCGCCTGTCCCAGTTCTAAAAACGAGCTCCAAGCACAGTACAGCTTCACATATCAGACTCATAATACATAGCTAAGAAATGTATGCATTAAAAACATAAAGTAACAGTGGAGCTCTTTGCTGCGGTCTGGTTACTTGTATAAACTAAGGGTTACTAAGGGTATAAACTCCTAAAGGTAATGTTTCCCTGCAGTTCTCTGTGCGTATGTGTGTGGCAAGGTGGGGAGGGAGGGGGGGGGGGGGGAACAAAGGGGGATGAGAGTGTGTGTGTGTGTGTGGCAGGGCAGAGGCGTGTATATATGTATATGTATGTGTGTGTGTTGATGGGTGTGCACATGTGTGTGCATGGGGGGGGGGGGGGGGGGGGGGTGTTAATGAAAATTCAGCAGAAATGTGGAAAACTAGCCTGTTTCCTGTGATTTGAGTGAGGCAAGCTCAGCCCAGCATGCAAGCACTGCCATGGCCATTCTAGGCAGAACAGGGTTCAAATAATAACAACGTGGAGAGAGAAAGAGAAGCACAAGCCCACCTGCAGCTGTGCTGCCTGTCCCTGAGAAAGGCGGTGTGCTGCATCGACTGCTGACAGGCGATCCTCCAGCTGATGTCTTTCTTCCGACATTCCCGCCAAACGATGCCGCAGGGAGTGCAGTTCTTGTTCATACTGTGACCACAGTGAAACATCAGACAGTCAACTCAGTGATTAAACTTTATTATTACATGGCAGAACCTGCCATGACTGACCTCTCTAGCAAAAGATTAGATACTAGCCACCATGGATTACTTAAAGAAATTCAACAGGATTAGAATATTGCACACATCACTGTATCTTTTCTGCTTAAATTCCCAAAGCTCCCGTTCAACCTTTCATCTTCTCCATTTATATATCTCAATATTTTTTCCAACGAAGAAAACTAATTACTGATATAATGGGAAAAAAACTCTTTCCTCTTTACCCAATTTTTTCACCATGACTTCTTTGTCTCACAATAAAATACAAGTATATCATGCACATTATGCCCTAAACATCAGAGCCACAGTATTCATCTAAAGAAACATGTTGTCTGATTGAACCACAAATTATCATGAAGTTACCAACGGTTTTGGCCACAGTGCAAATGCTCTGTTCTGACCCTAAAATATCAGTTACCAACTCTCGTCCCTCAAAACCAAAAAAAAGAGGAAAAAAAAAGGAGCACCCTAGTCTAACAGTTGCCACAGACATCACACAGTTCCACCTCTGTTGTTTTTTTTGTTTTGTTTTTTAAATCCTGTGAATGCTCTGCCTGGATCACAAGACATCACAGTTGCCAACCCATTCTGCCACAGCGTGAGTACCCAAAATGTCACATCTTCCAGCCTCATCAGCCATGGTACAAGTCTGATCTTAAGACATCCCAGCCATTTCAACTTTGTCAGTCATAGTGTGAGTATTCTAGACTGACAGTGTACCATTACTGCATTACCAACCTTTTCAGCCACAGTGCGAGTATCCCTGAGATCACGTTCTAGGTCCATGCGTACTGATTTCAGCTCATTGACCTCAATGTCCTTCAGACGAATCTGTTCATCTTGAGCAGCCCGCACTGCCTGTTAACAAGTCATCAAGAGTCAAATGATTGCTTCTTCTGCATGTGAATGTCAACAATCTTTTGTCTTGTTTCATCCTTTGTACTAAAAGAAAATGGGTTTTAGGTCAAAACGTAGCGAGAAAAGAAACAAGCATGTAATTAGTTGTTGGGGTGTTATATTTAGATCTGGAAGACCTTAAACAGAGTAAATCTGACAGAAGCAGAAAGAGAGAAGAGAGAGAGAAAAGAGACAGAGAGAGAGGAGCTACTCCTTTCATAAAGAGCCTATTGGGTGCATCAGTCCCCCCTAGAGCCAAATCCCATTTCTGGCCCACAATGCCAAGCAGAGAGCAGAGGGGTTATGAAAAATCTGATCCTGGTGGGGACCATTATTATGTTGGTTGCCTAGGTCAGAAAAGAAAGAAAAAATGGGTCTGATCAAAAAAGAAAAAGAAAATGGGCCTGATCAATCTAACAGCATAATATGTAAATATGCAACTGGACTTTTTGCCCTGCTGAAATTACTGAACATACACACTTCAAGTGCATGTCGACCAGTAACAACACAGTACCACAAATGCATGTGAGGTTTAGACTTCAGATCATCCATTCAACCATTTGCCACAAACTCTCTTTCACAATCAGAACCCCCCCCCCCCCCCCACCCAAAAACAGCTTGAGCGAGATTAGCTTAGCATAGTGATGTTGGTGAAATACTGACCAATGCATCCTGCAGTTCTCGTTTGAGGCCATCCACCTGCATCTGAGCAAATCCCCCATGATGCTTCTGCTGCTCCATCTCTTTCACCAGCTGCTCATTGCGCTGGATCACCTGAGCTGCCCCATGCTTTGAGCGATCCAGATCACGCTCCAGTTGCTTCACCTTTGCTTTCCACCTGATTGGAGAAAGCCGAGGCAAAAGAAAAATGAACTGCACCACTCTAAGGCAAGATCAAAAGAAAAATGAATTGTACCACCACTCTAAGGCAAGATCAGCTTCCCAAGGAAACTGTTGTTAAACACAAAGGTATTGTTGAAAGGTTTTTGTTAAACACAAAGGTATCGTTGAAAGTTTTTTAACAATGTAAAATGCTAACATCACACACACACACATATATATATATATATATAGATAGAGAGAGAGAGAGAGAGAGAGAGAGAGAGAGAGAGAGAGCTCATCACTTGCTAAACATGAACATGGTGGAGACATTTTCTGCGTAATGCTTGCAGTGGCCAGTGACCACGCATCACAGCTCTCTAACACACCCAACACAGAGAAGCACAAGGTATGCAAGGGAAACACAATTCAGCAAACGCCACTCACTGTCTCACAGTCTCCTGCGCACGCCCTTTAAACTCCTCCTTCCGTTTCTCCGCTTCCTGCAGCGATAGCTGAGTCCCGCGCAGCTCCTGCAGCGTCTTCTCCAGTTCCTTGGAGACATCACCCAGCTTCTTCGTCACATCGTCCAACTGTTGAGTGATTATGGCTTTCTGTCGTTCGGTCTCCCCAAGCTTGTCGCTGGTGTCTTTCAGCTGGGTGATCGCCTTGGCTGCTTGCTTCTCACGGCTTTCCAAGTCCCTTGCAAGAGTCTGGAAGATGACAACAGAATTGTATGTGAGCAGTCTTATGTTCCAGCGCTTTGTTCCCAACTAGCTGACAGTAATGAGAATGAAACACATAAAAGGTTCAAAAGAACGCCATTTATTAGGGTGAAACACAACATGCACATTTTGAGGGTAATCCCCTTTATCGAGCTACAAAACGACACTTAAACAACAGTTAAACAGGGGGGAGGATTGGAACAAAGGAAAACAGAGCAGACTGATTCACAATAAACTATAAAAAAAAATCTTTTAAACACATTCCACACACACACACACACACACACACACACACACACACACACACACACACACACACACACACACAAAAACAAACAAACACACAAACAATAACCAAAACCGTAAATTTAAGATAGCGTTATTAAACAAATTTTCACCCTGACCTCTAAATGATCTGAAAGTTGCGCTCGTTGTCTCTCGCTCTTCTCCACAGCTCGTCTCAAGGACTCCATCTCTGAGATGGCCCCCACCGACCGCGTCAGCTGATTGCGAAGCTCATGGATCTCATTCTCAAAGTTCCGCTCTCGGGCCTCTTCCACTGAAAGTTCATAAATCATTAACTCTTGTTTATGGTACACAGCTCAGCTTTTTTCTCAAAAAGCATCAAAGTGTTGATGAGCTGGAATGCTCAAAACACTGCTGTCCACCCTTTCACCACTGTCTAATGTGCATATAAGTTTATTCAATGCTGTAAATTGCTGTTCCTAAGTACATACATATGAACAAGGTTAAAAAAAGTTTAGACTTTGCATGTGCAGGTCAGATCACACTTCTCCAGAAAGAGGGATGGAAGGAGCTGGGCATCGGAGGGAGTCCGGGGGGGGGGGGGGGGGGGCACAATACTACCTCTTTAAAAACAACCAATCTCCACACTCAACGTGGTTGGTACCACACAAGTGAAACCAACGTTAAGCTGTAATCAACAACAAGACTAATGCTAGGCACAGTAAAGTTCCAGTCTGAAATCTTGATTGACAAATTCACACAGGCAACTTTGAATGACATTTCTGGAAAAGTGACAGTGGACAGACTAACCCCTTACACATTTTCAAGCAACTGACAGACAATATTTTCAAGTAACATACATCTCTAGCATTCACATGTACCTCAGTGTTAACTCAGGTCCAACTGGGCAAAGCATGAACCAACCCAAAGTGTGATTTATTTTCTTTCATCATTTTGTTTGTACAATAACTCTGTTTGTTGCTAAAAACAAAAAACAAACAAACAAAAACCCACTGAAAATGTGCACATTCATTTAAAGTGTCCTATTAACTTTTCTTTTTTTTAACCTTTAGTGTGTTTTAATCTTTTTTCACAATGCTGGCAGCTCTGTTTGATTTCTTTTTTCCCTCTCCTTAAGATGAAATTCTGCTCAAGACAAAGTGGTTGAAATGTTCCACCTGTGCTCCGCCTTTGTATCTTTTTCTCTAAAGACCCATTCACATGGGAAAGAAGTAAATTCTGAAGGTCCCAGGCGCTTTGACTTCAGAGCACCCACCGCAGGACGAGAAAGAGATATATTTACCTGCTCTGCGACTGCGCTTGTCTCTGACTTCCCCCTCCAGGCGAGCCTCATCTATGAAGCTCTTTATTTTGTGTCGGTCGCGCTCGGCTCTATTCAGCTGTGCTCGCAACTCTTCAACCTGTTAAAATCATATGAGAAATAAAATGGAAACCTGACTGTATGATACAATTGATGCCCAAAGTACTAGGAATAAAACTGATAAACAATCAAAATCATAAACAGATAGAAAATGGAAACCTAGAGAAATAAAATGGAAACCTGACCATATTATACAATTCATACCCAAAGGACTACAAACAAAACAAATAATCAATCAAAATCATACACAGATAGAAAATGGAAACCTGACATTATTTGCTCATGTTATAAAAGTATAGTGAATCCAGCTCAACGAACAATGCCCTGCATAAAAACAGCTGAGGATTAGCAACAGTGTCTTGTGGTTGTGTTCTTCGCTAACAGTAAAATAGCAGGAAATGATGACATCACTTCCCACCTTAATACAGATTCATTCTGGTGATGACAGTGTGGCTTTAGGTGTAGGTTCCCTTTCTATCCAATCTCCTGAGGCTTAGTCCACTATGACGACAACTAGACGGTGAACAAGTTTAACAAAAAGTACTTCACTGCGTGGCAAATGCTTTTAAAACAAAACACTACTCTGTGTGCCAAATATTCATCAAAAAAAGAAACGAAAAAAGGGTGTACCTCTGGTGGAGTTTACGTACCTTGTCTTTACATGCATGCCAGGTGAGAGTTACCGTAGGCAACTCAGGTCTTTGTTGTTGTACTTGTGTATTCTGAGCGCCAGTTTTGTTGTTGTACTTGTGGTAGGTATTGTGAGCGACAGTTAACTCCCTTGTGTGTTGATTCATCAACAAGAACACCACACTGCAAAGCAGCCACTTTTAAATCTTCACTTCCAGTTTCCACTGACCTGGTTCTGCAGAGCTGATTTGCTGCCTTCACTTTGATCCAGTCTCCGGCGCACATTGTCCAGTTCTGCCTCCAGCTTGAAACGATGGGATTCGGCCTGCAGGTACTGACTGCGCAACTTGTCGTCAGCTGGCTGGGCTGTCACCTGGTGGATTGCCTGTCAACACAGGGGAGGGGATTACAAGCGTGAGGCAATGTTTCTTCCCTGCAGTTGGTGTTACACAGGGGAGGGGACTGCAAGAGGGAGGCAATGTTTCTTCCATGCAGGCATGAGACAATGTTTCTTCCCTGCAGCTGGTGTTACAATGCAAACTAGCATTAGCATAGAATGCTACACAGGGGAGGGGACTGCAGGCATGAGGCAATGTTTCTTCCCTGTAGTTGGTGTTACAATGCAAACTAGCATTAGCACAGAATGCTACACAGGGGAAGGGACTGCAAGCATGAGGCAATGTTTCTTCCCTGCAGGTGTAAGGCAATGTTTCTTCCCTGCAGGTGTAAGGCAATGTTTCTTCCCTGCAGGTGTGAGGCAATGTTTCTTCCCTGCAGTTGGTGTTACAATGCAAACTAGCTGTAACGCAGAATGCAACTCAGGGGAGGGGACTGCAAGCGGGAGGCAATGTTTCTTCCCTGCAGTTGGTGTTACAATGCAAACTAGCTGTAACACAGAATGAAACACAAGGGAGGGGACTGCAAGTGGGAGGCAATGTTTCTTCCCTGCAGTTGGTGTTACAATGCAAACTAGCTGTAACACAGAATGCAACACAAGGGAGGGGACTGCAAGAGGGAGGCAATGCTTCTTCCCTGCAGCTGGTGTTACCATGCAAACTAGCTGTAACACAGAATGCAACTCAAGAGAGGTGACTGCAAGAGGAAGGCAATGTTTCTTCCCTGCAGCTGGTGTTACAATGCAAACTAGCTGTAACACAGGGGAGGGGACTGCAAGTGTGAGGCAATGTTTCTTCCCTGCAGTTGGTGTTACAATGCAAACTAGCAGTGGCACAGAATGAGTTCATTCCAAGACATTGCTGTTCATGATCTTTTGTCGGCTGTTGATTCATATCAATGATCAACAAAGAGCAGCAATCTGTCTTCAACTGCAGCAAAAAGTGAGACAGATACAGCTGTTACTTTAACACTTAACAAAGAGAAACAATCTGTCTTCAACAGCAGTAAAAAGTGAGATAGATACAACTGTTACTAGACCACTTAACAATGAGCAGCAATCTGTCTTCAACTGCAGCAAAAAGTGAGACAGATACACCTGTGATCCAAAAACAACAGGAATGAACATTAAACTTGAACTCTGTCCTAATCTATCATCCTGTGCCTAAAAGTTGTTTTTATTTGCTGTGATCTTTTTAAAATATATGTATCAAATGTAATAAACAACAAGTGGTGTACTTGCCTGTTTTAGTTCTGAGGAGAGAGAGTGAAGGTCATCTTGGCGATCCACTAAGTGTCTTTCTGTTCGTATTTCATTCTGTATTGCTGCCAGACGTTGCTCAACACGAGAAGACAACTGAAATGACAAACAGTCATGATCTTTTACTTTGCACTGCAGCCCATCACTACTAAAAATGAGGTGGCTAAAAATGACAAACATGAAGGATTTTATTCTGTATTCAGGAGACAAGTGATACAAGATACGCACAGGGTTTCAGTCTAAAGTACTGGTAAAATCTGCCCTATTCACTATTGATGAAAGAAGCGCATTAAAAATGCAAAAGAAATTCATTAAAAAATTTTTTTTAAATAGACAGTAAAATTAGATGTGAATTATACCTCAGAGCCTCATTTCAAGGTATATATATATATATATATATATATATATATATATATATATATATATATATATATATATATATTTATGTATAAATTACACTATGCAAAAACTGGCAACAACTGAAATATGTGTGGGCAAAGTGACTATGTTGGAGCTGTCTGCTGTGTCCAAATGTTTCTCTTCCATCATTTGGTGGTTAAACTCTACAAACACATCAAAAAATATATCAGCGCATGCACAAACAGACATAGAATGTTTTAGAAGCAAGATTATAAAACATCTTACTGGATCTGAGATCTGCCGTACACTGCCGCCAATGTCTCTCAAACTACGCCTGGTGTCTGAGTCGCTTCTGCAACAGTACGGAGTGACAGCAACTGAGCTGGTGTAAAAATGTTCGCAGTCCCCTCCCCCTACCGAAGCATACAAGATGAAAGGCACTGAACAGGCCAACATTACATGCACATTTTTCTATCTTAATTGTGTAAACGGTCGACAGAAGTAGCATGTTGGAAGTAAGGAACAACAAACGAGCCACAGCCAGAGGTTCCTGATTTTATTTCGTCTTTTCTTTTTGGTGGTACAGGTGAGAGGCCATTGGAATTGCCTCTCACTTTCTCTTGCATTCTCCCAGTGACGTCCAAAATAATAATACGTAAAATATATGTAAAAGAATTATTACAAATAAATGACATCATGATCTTCCCCCACACCCAACAGAAGAAAAGCTAGAGACAGTGGCAGACAAAGTGGCACAGAGAGTACAACAACACAAACACAATCTGCAGATGCGCCCGTTACAATTGTTTAATACACACACAAGCATGCAATTACACAACACCACCTAATGCTACCCAGACAGAGAAATGACTGCAGCTCAATTCTGTTGATACTCACATTCACCATTTTGTACATTCAGTTGTCCCAGCTGGACATTTTTTCCATAAAAAATAATGTTGTTTTCTCTGAACAATGCCAGCTGTGACATAATTGCTCTACTCAGTCTCTAAATCTTGTGGAACTACCACAGAACTTTGCCAGGGCATTGTCTTTCTACTGCCTTGGCTTCTTTATTGCGCAGATGTGAGCTTCTTTGGCCTAGCAGTAAGGCGTTAGGCTGGTAAGCAGAGTGACTTCGGTTCAAATCCTGGTGGTGACAGTGTAGCGATAGGTATATAATCTTCCTCTCCCCCCTACCTCCGCACCCCCTTCCCCCACCTTCTCCCCATCCCTAATAAGCCTTATGCTTTCTGTGGACGTTAAGCACCATGTCTTACGTACTTATTGTGCAAACCCCTGTACAGCATGGGGTCTTGGATTTTGGTCCTGTCTGAAGGATCAGACACTCAGCCTACCACTGTGGGACCAGGGAGAAAGGGCAGAGGGTTGTCACCTGAACCTTTATTCAAACCTGCAGTGTCTCAGTCCACAGACTGGGGCCATCACAACCTGGCCACACCTCCTCCAGATCTATAGGTACGTGTTTTTATTTATCTGTACAACCTGCCCACACCTCATCCTAATCTAAAGATATGTGTTTTAATTTACCTGCATATCACTTAACATACCACAGAAAGTACCATTTGCCAAACCTCCTCCAGATCTATAGGTACGTGTTTTTATTTACCTGTACAACCTGCCCACACCTCATCCTAATCTAAAGATACGTGTTTTAATTTTGCTGTATATCACTTAACGTACCACAGAAAGTACCATTTGCCACACCTCCTCCAGATCTATAGGTACGTGTTTTTATTTACCTGTACAGCCTGCCCACACCTCATCCTAATCTAAAGATATGTGTTTTAATTTACCTGCATATCACTTAACATACCACAGAAAGTACCATTTGCCACACCTCCTCCAGATCTATAGGTACGTGTTTTTATTTACCTGTACAACTTGCCCACACCTCCTCCTATCTATAGATCTCTACATGTTTTAATTTACCTGTATATTACTTCACGTATCACAGAAAGTATCATTTGCCTCACCTCCTCCAGATCTATAGATACATGTTTTAATTTACCTGGACAACTTGCTCACACCTCCTCCTATCTATGTTTTAATTTACCTGAATATTACTTCATGTATCACAGTAAGTATCATTTAACAATCACAATGCACACATTGGAAAATGTATATATGTGCGTCTCTTTGAGCATAAGTGCTGCAAAAGTGACAGATGCGAAAAGGGGTACAAGTGCGTGCCTGACACAACTACAAAATATGGGCATCATAATGGCCAACCCACAATAGGTTGTTCTCACAAACCATTTACAACAAAATGCAAAGCTTGGGTTCATCCAAAACAAATCCCCTGGGTATTACAAGTACCAGGCCAAGTCAAAGAAGAGCATTCCCCACAGCCTAACATGCTAGACAAGAAAAGAGAGCCAGCAGATGACATCACTGATTACTAGACTGTATACTCACTGTATACTGCAAGTGGATACGTTTTGTAACAATTCCAGCCAACAGTTCCCAACAGAAAGGTTGTTTTTTCCCTCATTCTTTTAATGGTACTGTAGTGAAATTTGATGATGGAAAGTACAGCATTTGGGGAAAAAAGATTTTGTTGGTGTGTCTATTCAACTGTGCAAATTAATCATAAATTATATCAAAGTATTTCCTTGGTTTTCTTCAAATGACAGAAGACATGTGCCTGTGACCAACTCTGGGATAAAAAATATATTTAAAAAATGTGCTTCTGGTAGCAACAGACATAAAACTAGTCAAAATACTCGCCCATCAAGCATTGTCAAGAAATATTTCAAGCCTAACAGAACACAAACATCACAACACCTTCACCACTTGTACTGTAACTGTACCAGCATACTCTCATCTGATTACAGGTGATGTACAGGATATAATTTACTTGCATCAAGCACACAACACAGCAAATCAACTGTTAGATCGTATAAAAATATATATATTTGATTCATTTTGTGCTGGCAGAGACAGAAGCATACCTTTAAATCTAAGGAATTGTGTATGAAAACATCATTGCAGTTAGAGTACCTGAAGATACCTTGTTCTAAGGAATAATGGTTTTGAACAGACATATAAAGGAATGCCATGAAAATACAACTGAGTGAGACAATATGATGAGGAATAGTAAGAAACTGGGAGGGGAGGCAAAGGAGGGAGGGAGGGACGGAGGGGGATGGTAATGGGATATTTGAAACAGGCAAAAAATGGCACAGGCAGTAAACACAAAAACGTTGTGTTTTTTCAGGATTGTCACATCAGGTAAAGCATGCATGAGAAAGGAGGATGTCTTGGAAGATGGATGCAAAATGTAAAAAATGAATGGACACACTAGTTGTACTTATAAACAAAAGAAAATTCATGCAAAATGTAATAGACACACTAGTTGTGCTTATAGGAAAATTTCATGCAACCCCCTTTTTTCTTTTCTTTTTAATCGATTTTTCAACTCACCCTACAGGGATAGGTGAACTTCTGCACAAACAAATCAAAACAATGCCTAAATTTTGCTCTTTAAAATGCAATACAAAACACCATGAAAAGAAAGATCATCCCTGTGAATTCAGAAGTGTTATTGCTTTCACCAGCTTTCTGAATCATTCATTAAACCATTCTTGCACACAGACTAACAGTTTTAGTTTCAAAGTGCTGTGTGTACATGATATAAACTGAAGACAAAGCTACAGAAACATATCGCTGCTGGTGAGGAATACAACACTGTGTTTCAGTTAAAAATTATGAATTCTTTACCAAAATCTAGTGTAACCTGGCTAAATGAACATAACACAAAAAATATTCACACAGATTTTTGCACCCTTAAGGTCCATTTGTAAAAATCAAACAAAACAAGGCGGTTCCTCACCTTTCTCGTCTGTCAATTTCACGATTCAAGTGCTCCTCCAGACGAATTTGATCAGAAGACAGATCTCGCACATTCTGATGAAGATCATGTAGTTCACGATTCATGTCATCTGCAAAACGAACAGATGACTTTTTCCCTCGTCGACGCTGCCTGGTGTTTGGAGATCCATTGTATTCAGAGTCACTCTGCAAACAACAACAATATTCATCTCATTCACAGGTTTATTCAACACTTTGCAGCTGCATAGCAATCATTAGATGCCTGTGAACAAATTAAGACTTAAGGGAATGTGCCAAACAAAAAAAGGAGAGAAAAAGAGAGAGAGATTGATTGATTGAACTTTATTTCTCAACGGTGAAGATATTAGCACAAAGGCCGACTCACATATCTGCCGTTGCTACAGTACTACTAATAACCAAGACATTCACAGTTAAATATTATTACAGAAGGCTATAGACAAATACAGCATCAGAGATGACAGGGAGAGGAGGGGACCAGCGGAAGTAAGCAAGTGGTATGTGTCTATGTGTATAAAGTAGGGAGGAAAAAAAGCCAAACTCGAGTGTGGATGTGTGTGTGTGCATGCATGTGCATGTGCACACGTGTGCTTGCACACATGGCTGAGTATGCATGTAATATTTTAACACAACATTTCACATTTTTAGTTATACATGTAACTGCAAGGATGAATGAATTATGATCATCAGAGATGTGTATAAGCACATAAATAATGTCCAAAATATGCTACCCGGTAACGACTAACCTATGTTGCGTCGAGTTCTGTTTAAGTTCTGCATTGTTATGTAGGGTCAAGAAACTATGAACAGGACCATGAATGCTTAACCTTGTTTGATTAAGCATACTAATCCATATCTCACTCTGGTGCCTATGCATGTGCAACACTGAAATTAATTAACTAACTAACTCAATGATAAAGTACTCTGTGTTTTACAATATATGTGTGCTTATGTTTACGTATTATACTGTGCGTTATTTTACTGGTCTCTTTTATGCAGCTGTAAGACAAATTTCTATGTTATTCATAGACAATAAAAATCTGTATTCTGTATTCTAATTACTGCCTGGGCGTTCTGTACATTTTCAGTCCCAGTCCCATGCCACTGCCACTGGCTAAACAATGCTAAACTTAGCTGTAATTTACAGTCACGCTAAACTTAGCTGTAATTTACAGTCACGCTAAACTTAGCTGTAATTTACAATCTAGTCGATCACAGCAAAGTAACTGATACCCCATAAGATCTGTCTAGTTGAGATCCTCTTGCTTTTTCATCTCTGAGGTCTTCCAATGTTCGGTCCAGATCACCTCGCATCTGGAACCACAAAACACAGAGACATCAATGAGTTGCTCTCTAGAATTGGAGACACATCTATTTCAAAAGCTTAGTGATTTAATTTCTGCTATTGCTTGTAGAATACTCATTAACTGGCTGCTTGTTGCTTAAAAAGGGATATACTTAAGAAATTAGCATACTGTTTTGCTTTGTCCCATGAGAAAAAGCATTCTTTATCATCTTTTGTGTGTTTTATGTTTTACAAATCAGTCTCTGAGAAGTCCAGTACAAAGTTTGCATTTCGCAGGAAAACAAAAAGGAAAACATCACACAAGAAACAGGAACCTGGTTGCAAAGTTTTTAATTAACTAATTAATCAGACTAATTACAGAATTTCTACAGCACAATATCCTGCCTGGAGAGACTATTCAAAGTCATATGTGCACACAGAGGCACCCATACACACATGTTATACACAATCTACAACCAACTGTAAACTGTACAGACAATAAACAGGAACTTGCGGTGCAGAAAGATAGCAACATGGAGAAAATTCAAACAAACAAAATAAGACAGCAGAAAACCCCTAGATAAAAACAAATGGAAAAAAAGCAAAACAAAGTATGACAGCATTTTCTTTTAAACCTTGAAATAAACGGATACTTCAGTGGAAAGCTTTCTAAACTCACCCTGTCATTTGTTGAGCGCTGATCTCTGCTGACATCTCGATAATTGTCCAGCATATGATCCAAGGTTTTCAAATTCTTCGTTGTGTCCTGCAAGTCAGAAAGCATGAAATGACAATAGATATCATATACGGTGAATACCAGTTGCATGTAACAACCATGTTAATTTAAGACAAGAAGACCAACAAATTGAACTGTTGTTAATGAATCAGACTGTGACTAGTGTTAGAGCATGCACTAGCCAACCTTTCGCTGCTCCTGAGCTCATAGTCATAATGTTTTCCCCCATTTCAGATTTTATTCTCCATGACGAGGGAAAACGAGATCTACTACTACTTGGTTCTTAATGTCCTCGGATGTATAACGAGATCTGAATAGGGAACATATTTTATGGCTAAAGCTGAGCTCTAAATCGAACTAATTTAAATAAAGAGATAGTGTGTGTGCTTGGGGTTTGAAGCTTGAAGCTGGTTTGGGCTGTCAGTGTCACTCTCTCCCCTTCTCTTGTCGTCTTGAACCTCTGGGCGGTAGGCCAAGTTCAGGTTTTGCAAACAAGATTATGTTAAAACAAGCAAGACACGGGAAGGGTTTTACTGTTTTGTTTTTAATTCTCTTCTCACCTTCAAAATCAGCCAGTGACAACATTCATTTTATCTCTTGAATATTAATTTGTTCATTTTTCTTTTCTTTTTAACAATTATGTTCTTGACTGTGTTCATTTATCTGTCAGTGAATTATAGTAAGTTTGAACTTAACTGGATAAAAACTTCTCAAGTAAATGCAACTCTCAGTTTCTTTTTGTAAATGCTGCTGTGACTTTAATATTCAATGAAATAGAAAGTCAGCAAACACACACACACACACACAGACACACAATCACAGGCCTGCGTCATTAATATGACATTACTTCCAGCCCAGTTGTCAGAAGGATTTAGCACACAATGACTGTGAGAGTGGCCACCGACAACTATTGTTGTGTAAATTGAGAAGGTATTCCCTTACTGAATAGCCTGTCACTCCACATGCCACCTTGATGACTTCTACTTCTACAGAGGAATCTATGTTTGCACTTTCACTGGGTGAAAGCTAACGTGATATTAAACACACACACTGTGAGTGTGACTGATCCACTACTCACAGAAAGTTCTGATTTCATTTTTTTGCCTTCTTTTTTTCTTTTATATTTTATGGGATCACATAATATATTATATACATAACATACACTTTGTCTTTTTCCATTTGCTCCAAAAACAACCTTCTTTACACAGTATAGTGTCCAACTTCAACATTCTTAAGTATAACACTTTTAGTGAATGCTGGGTTATCTTGGTATTTCCATAATCCAGGGAATCTAACATGGGCTACAGGATCTTTAATGTACACATATATATATATATATATATATATATTATATATATATATATATATATATATATATATATATATGTGATCTTTTCGCACGTTAAATACACATGGGAGAGAGTTGTCACAAAACATGACTCTGGCAAAATCTTGGGGTGGGCACAAAGCCTAGTGTGCAACAGTCAACCATCCATGAGGTGACCACATTCAGCGGTGCTTAAGATGGCTTTTGAGAGGAAGTGTTCTTACTCTGAGCCACCGATCGTCATTCTCAACCTTTAGATTGTAAAAGAAAACATTCACAAATCCCCAGCGTAAGTGGCGTGCCATAGTCACCAACCTTCAAGTATGAAATACTCAGCAATCACCTCAGCAGAAAGCACTCAACACTGACAATCACACTGATAAAGGCTGCTTGAATAAACCCATTAGCTTAGCTGCTACCTGCCCATGAACCACAATGCCATTATCAAGAGCTAATGCAAGTAATACACTGCTTCCATTTCAAATGTTTCTTGTCTTAGATAAGGAACTCGGCTCTGACTGCTGTAGATTGGTTTAAGTACAAAATATATGATACAGTCCGAAGAGCCATTTAATTTAGTGTTATCAGTGCTTCACCCACTATTCCTGTGACTTGCGATCATAGGTTGTGTGCACATCTGTGTGTCTAATATGTGTGTGAATGGTGTGTGGTAGCACACTAAGTTTTTGATCTGCAGAGAGATTTGTGCTGTACAAGAGCTATCCATTGTTATTATTACTTGAGCTGATATAATTATTACATATTGAAATAGCAGTAGTCAGTGGTGGCATTTCAGAGCCAAGAGAAAACTACTTGAGTTTTCAAAATCCGTCGTGACCAGTCTTTACAAAAGTAACAACAATAGATGTCTCTGACCTACTGAGTGCCACAAAGGTGCTTCTACTGTTCTAACACTCAGTAACAAAACAGCATCAGAAAGCCTGGATGCTACTGATGCACACACAGGGGTACCCATAGATATCTACATGGGTACTTATACAAGTTATAGCCGTGTAGGTATGACATACACCAGAAAGTTCTGCTTGAAACGTAATGAAAGCTACACCAGCACTGTCATTGGGGTTACCCAGTGCCTCTATACATTAAATATTATGGCTCACTGATTTTTGATCAGCTAGCACAAACATACTGCCATTCACTCACCCAGTGCCCCTATTATATATTATATATTGGTTATCCATACACATACACACACAAAATGGACTCAACATGATAGTGGAGTGAAAGCATGGCACTTGTTAACATGTCTTGCTGGGTAAGTTATTAGAAGTCTGTGATACTGATTAGAAAGCTGGCAGTAATAACAAAATTAAAAAGAAGACACCGATTTTAAAAGATATGGTTAGTTGTGATGAAATATGACCAATATTATTAAATATATTATATTTACCATATATACATACACACAAGCACAATATGAATTGTGTGTGTGTGTGTGTATGTGAATAGATTTTAAATGTTAAAATCATACATCACAGGCATGACTTACATGCAGTACAATATAAATCATGATGCTAATAAATCACATCAATACGTACATATGTATTATATATATATATATATATATATATATATATATATATATATATATATATATATATATATATATATATATATATATATATGTGTATGTATGTACATGTGTATTTATATATTATTGCGTATACACATGTGTGTCTACTGTTTGGATTTCATTGGAAACATGTTACCTGTTAGTAAGATTACTAAGAAGTAAAAGTACATGCTGACACAGACTTAGGAAAACAAGCTCCTCTGACATTGACAATGACACTGACAGAAAATGTCCATACTGCGTTGTGTGTGTGTATGTGTGTGTGAGTGTGTGTGTGTGTGCGTGCGTGCATGCATGTGTGTGTGTGGAAGCAAGCAAATATGCAATCATGTACACATGCACAGGTGCCCATGAGCAACAAAATGCCTGCATCTGTAGGACTTTGTAAGCACCCCAAGCTCTTAGTCTTACAAGATGGGTTGCCATAAATATATTATTATTATAATAATTAACACAAAGGCAATACCACCATAGTCGTATGCAGACTGCTTCCCATTAATTTTGTTTCCTAAATATTGAATGACTATGTAGGATTGTCATCCTGTAACTTATTCCCTTTTAGTTTTACTAAGAGGGTCAAAAATGATACTGAAATTAATATTGTAAGTTTATAAGTACCATTTACTAACAACATACAGAGGCAAAATACTGTTAGTTGCCTATCCTGCAAAGCTGGCTAAGTTAGTAAGTATGCTGATCAGTGACAGTCCAACATACCTGCCAATGGCAACGTAATCTTTTTGAAATACAATATTATATATATATTATATACACGAATACCTCCGTGCTTGTCAAGATCACCAAATGTGTTATATTGTTAAACAAATGTGTGAGGATTGAAAACTAACAAAAATCTGAAACAAGAATGACTGCTGGCATTCTAAAACAAGTGTTTTATGTGTTTGGGTCATGTGAGGGTTGGGGGGGGGGGGTTTAGTTAAAAAAAATTATGCAAACACCTCAACTTTCCATTTCCACTAGTTCCAGACCAATAAATCATTCAATGCAATCTAATTTTGTTGCTGTAGGTGACAGCTTCCTCTGCTCTGTGCAACCCATGGTCACCAAAACTTGAATAATCTTTTTTATAAAAGACAGGTACCTGTAGATCAAGTCAGTTACGGAAAGTTTCCATGAAAGCTTGTACAAGAATAAAGCTAAATGCTCTGTACACTTCTAAAGCTGAACAATCAACTGACACTGTACACAACACAGATTTACCCATCACCTCATTTGAGGACAAAATAAAAATACTTGCCCTCAGATTTGACGTAAGGTGATACACTCTGTCATCCTCCCCAGAGTAGTGTCTCCCACGAGCGGGCGGGTAATATCCATCACTCTCTGTGCTGGAAGAGGTGTACCGACCGCCACTTGCCATGGCAAAAGTTTATTGTACAGATATTTCAGGTCACAAAGCTGACATCAAGTCACATCAGATCTGTTTCTCAACCACCCAAGGCTGTGTGGCAACAATTCAAACTGTCCATACATAGCATTCAGGAACCAATGCAAAAAATGTCCGCACAAGACAGTGAGGCTGTTTGTCTGAAGTTACATGGTGGCATTTGAGCTGGTATGATTAGTTCAGCAGGTAAACAGGACCCAACCTGGAACAGAAAATAAAAGAATGATTCAACCTCTGAACCAGAGTGTAGATTCAGCATTCATATTTCATGCCATTAACAAGCACACCCTTTGCTTCATAAACAATTATTACACACATTTATTTTATTTTATATAAAATAGTTTTAATACAATTTTTCATTCACACTGTCACTGAATGTTATAAAAAATCTTGAAGATCACCCCTCGCCCATGGTTGACTGGGCGTGAAAAAACAAACAAGTTACTTAGTTGAAGCTGACCCAAGCAGTATTTTCATAAATTGATCAAGCTGCACATATTCACATACAGTTAAACATATGAAAAATCTGTTAAAAAAACATGAAACTACTGGTATGTGCTTTGGATTCTGAGCCTGAGGGTTTGACTTGACTGGTATTCATGAATGTAACCAAAAAACTAAACAAAAACTCACTCACACAAGCCAATAAACAGACAGGCAACCACTAATCTGCTGGAAAACCAGCATTATATGATATCATCATCATGACACTGTGGACAAAGGAGAAGGGGACAAATAAAAAGGATTCATGCCTATATTATTATATTATCAATAAATTTATGCACAATACATTACGCAAAATTGCCGAATCACTTTAAAAGAAAGGAACTAGCCTTCAATTTCTCAAAACATGTTTTATTCAAGAAGGTTGGCATTTCTCCATCCAGCAGAACATATAATTTAGCAACAACAAAAACGTTTTGTCGTTTAGGGTTTTGCTTTAAAACGTTCTGTCAGTTTTATTTTCAATTTGAGTTTTTAACATCCTCTTGAATTGCAGTGATGGTTAGCTCGACTTGACTGTAGAAAACACTTTAGTATTATTAATATTATTATTCATCACTTTTAATTTTATATAGCGCCATTTTCTGCTCTCGAGCAGACTCACTGCGCACATGTTGCATGTGATTCTGACAGAGTGATTATCCTTTTATAGTGCATATTTTTAATATCAACAGAAGTGGTGTGCTGATATCGCTCTATGGTTGTTGCATGGCTGGTGCCATGTGAAACTGCTGCTGTCTCAGTGCACACTTTATGTACACCATTCAACCATGCACCAGTTTACACTTAGTGTCACTTCATTCAAAGTCACACAGGTAGGGTGTATACGTGCATTTAGCTGTAACCTGCTACCTGCACTTCTGGCGGAATGACTGGGATCTTTTACATGCTACTGCAGTAACAACTAACATGGGGTGAAATGGATGCTGAAATAAGAGTTAGCACAGAAAGTTGACCCTGGAGAAGAAAATTCTACTGCTGCTCCTGCTCAGACTTGAACTCGGGACTTTTCAGTTTCAATCACAAGTCCGATGCTTTAAGTCTAACCACTTAACCACACTGTTCCCCAACACCATCAAATGTAACAGCTTTTAATTTAAACGCCAATACCAGTTACCCACAGCCTTTTTCAGTTTTTGATTTTGTTTCTTGGGTATCTTGCTTTAAAGTATATTAAACACAATGGCAATGCAAGCACACAGTGACACAGCTTTCATGCTGGATTTCAAAGGCGGCAGTGTGTGTGACATGAGCCAGCTAGGAAACTTGCTGATGTCTTGTGCAGCTAGTCCTGATATATCACTATCGATGTATCATTGAAATGAATGTCTGTAGTGTTAAATACTTATATTTTATAGACACATTATAAATATATATATATACTACCTTAAATATACATTATAAATATATATATATACTACCTTAAAAAGCTTACATCAATTGGATCACACAAACTTGACAAAAGTGCTTATAAAATATAAGTTATAAACATCGGCAATTAGAATTAGTGCAAATCACCAGTTAAACCTAGGGGCTAAACTGTCCTTTCTCAGTTTATGTGCCACAGTTTGTAAGTGTTGTAACATTGGTCACTCACTAATTAATACAATAATAGTAGAGCCACACTAAGCTAGTACAACACTACACTGACATTGTGTCAAAGTTCTCAAACTGCAAACAATTGCCACAATACCAGTTTCCATTTTGGCTCAGTTACGCTTAATTGTAGTGCTTGGGGTGGTAAATGGAAGCCATGCCAAAAAGTGAGTAAACTTGTCGGCAAAAATGATTTTACATTTTTATTATAGATCTGTATCATGATCAAGTATAATCAATGATCTATCACCAAAACTTTATTTTCGTTGGGTATATAATAGCCTACAGTGAAACTGAAAGATCCATGTCAAATTGTCATACAATGAATGAATGATACATGATTGATACACATACCCCATATGATTT
Source organism: Alviniconcha marisindica (assembly GCA_018857735.1). Taxonomy (NCBI): domain Eukaryota; kingdom Metazoa; phylum Mollusca; class Gastropoda; family Provannidae; genus Alviniconcha; species Alviniconcha marisindica. The sequence continues at coordinate 492,472 of JABMCL010001050.1, forward strand.
TGCTGTTGTAAGTTTGCGTCCTAAACCCAAAGCAAGTGATGTAATGTTGCTCTCAACAAACATTGGAAAAGTCTTGTTTACAAACCTGTGGAATATAGATAAAGCTCTGAATGGACACTTCTTGTTTACATCCTTCCACTCTCCTACCGTGCACTATGGCAGACATTAAAGGTGTGCTTGGATTCCAGCAATGATGCAGGTCTACGATTGGCTGACAGCCCAATTAGCCGGCCCAGACATGTTGGAACTAAAGATTACCAGATTGAGACCGAACGATACGCCACAGCTTTTCTAGCCGCCGCACTGACAACCGGTTAACTATATGCGGACCAGCCTTCATTTTCTGTCAGTTAAAAGTATGAAACTGGTCCATATGATTTATTTTGTCTATTGCGGCTCATCGAAGAAAACTCTTTCGGGGTAAGAAAAAACAGCAACTGAAACACAGAACAAACAAAAAAAATACGACCAAGGCACAACAATGAAAATGTCGTCTGCAACACGAACGACAAAGATCGTTTTTGTTTGGTTAAGAAAATGACAATATCGCCAGAAACGACACGCAGCTAATTTCTCCAAACAATATTAAACTTATGCCTTGATTATCTTGCTGAGTGTGTTCTTTCAGTTTTATTAAGAAAAGAGAAACGATTTCAAAGGTCTTGTCCAGACATGTCAATTGAAATCGGCGCCATACTACTAATCAGCACAGTAGATGTTCTATGGCAATCATTGGCCAATATAAATGTACTCCTTAGAAGAGCGGATAATATGAATATATTTAAAGTCCATATCCATCTATTTATACCGCCACTTTATATTCATATTTTGTGATGCAAAATCAATGCATAACGTACTGTCCAACAACGATAGTCTAGTATCTTTAGTATAGCGAGAGCCAAACACATAAAATATTATATCTAATTTCGCAGTGATCTTCCCGTAATCCTCGGTAGTATAGTGGTCAGTATCCCCGCCTGTCACGCGGGAGACCGGGGTTCAATTCCCCGCCGGGGAGGGCAATTTTTTTTTTCTCTGTTCAAATGCTTTTAATTATTGACTGGCGTTTCATGATTGATTTTTTCATGTTTGCTCCAGTACCTTTAATAAGGACAGGCTCCAAGCAATATTCCAAGCACTCAACCAGTGCACAGGGTTCACATCTAGAACAGCTGTGATTGCGCTAGCCAAGCCACTAATCACTATATAGTTATTGGTCCATCTGATACAAAGCAATCACTTCAAGTCTTATGCTGCTTTCCTGTAAATCTTACAGCAGTTTTCACACAGCAGTTGTTTTTAATTTTATGCATTATATTGTTAGATTTGGACAAAGATATTCACACACACACACACACACATACTCACAGAGAGACAAGAGACAGACAGACCAGACCAATTGATCTTTTATGCTCCACGAGAGCTAGAGTAAATGAAAACAACAGTAACACCCCACTGCGTTATACTCATGGATAAAGATTTAGGGCACACTGTCCTGCTGCTTCAGTTATATGATTCAGTATTTTAATTTACAAAATCTGAAACAGAATGACTTCTAGCATTCTAAAACAACATCCAATGCAAATTTTCGGAGAAATCCCTTTTGTCAAGCCACAAAATGACACTTAAACAACAGATAAACAGTTAAAAATGATGAAAAATGAAAGAGAAATAAACTTATTTTGTTTTGGTTGAGTTTTTGTTGCTTGTTCAGTGCTTGGAAGATTCTAATATTTTATATATATATATATAGATAGATAGATAGATATAGATAGATAGACATAGACAGATAGATAGATAGTTATAAGTATTTTAACATTCAAGGATAAAGATCTAGTCTTACAGTCTGTCCTTGCTAAACACACATACACACACACACATCGAGAGAGTAAGTAAGCAAGTAACTTCGTGTTTTACGCCCAGTCAACCACTATGGTTATATCAGGGCGACATCAAGAGAAAGACAGAGAAAGATAGAGAGGCAGTGCAAACAAGAAAATGCTTTATGTCAGGCCCTGACTAAAAGCAACAAAATAATCATTATTTAATGGGAACAAAAAGTTTATTGCACATCGAGGACAGCTTGCTGCTACATGTACACAAAAACAAGATGAACATCATTTCCTCACAAAAATTTCTATATGCATTTTTTCTCTGTAGCAAACGGGTAGACTGTGAGTGAACAAGCACCTGTCGCCATTTGCAGGAATCGTTTCTAGACATATATATAATCCAATTCCTCACACATCTACATGCATTTTTTTCTTTCTCTGTCACTCTCTGTGGCATACTTGGAATGAATGTGGGTGAGCAAGTAACAAGCACACATCAACATCTGCAGAAACTTTCTGGAAATGTTTTTCTGCTTTCCAGATAAGAGAGACACAGAGAGAGATGGGGGTGGGGGGGGAGAATTTACAGCATCCCAAGCATACCACATGATCATTTTCCTTTGCACACACATATTATGTCACACATGAAATACATCTAAAATGTATGGGACGGTTGCACTGATATGATACATTAAACGCCTTAGAACTTTGCACAATGATGCAAAAATAATCATACTTATTTGTTGCCGGATCTACTCAGTTAGACAGGCAGCTGCTACTAAAGAAACATGCCCAAATACAAAAGTGGAGTTTTGCAAGGAAGGAAATTTAAACACCATGGATTTGAGTCTGGAGGTGGGTGGGAGTTTGTCAGTGTGTACACAGGTTAAAGTCTTCTTGCACACCTTCAGCAAAGCGCTATGACCAAGATGTGTTGGCTTCTTTGACCCAGTACCCCAGTGGTAACACTGGATGCTAAATGTGCAGGAATTGTCTTGGCATACAATTCAGAATCAAAACAAATACATGTAGTGATCCAAAGCATGTGGTCAATACTTCCACCCATTACTTCCACCTCACTTCATCCTTAACGGTTACTAGATGAGTTTTTTTCCAAAAGCATATTCAGTAGAAGAAAACCTTTGACAGTCACAACAATGCTAATTCACAACATCCCTTTATGGCAGCTATTTCAAGCATCCGTGATAACAGAAACAGGCACCAAATAACTGTTTTCATCATAAGGTAAATGTAACCCACTGAAAACAAACTTGTTTACATAATAATATCTTGTTTCTGGGTTTACTAACCAGGCTGGACCAAGTTATCTCTTGTTAGTCCAAAGGAAGTAAGCCCTGCTACACTTTTGACAATGGAGTTTAGCAGTTTCCCTTTGGCTTGATGAGGGCATTCATAAGCCACATTTTATTGTATTCTTCAGACAGTTGAACAATGGAAGCGAATATACAAACCTCTACCACCAGAGGCTCTCACTGTGACCCTTGATGAAGTCGGACTATGTTCCAACATACCTCATCATGAGGTAACTACGTCTCTTACGGAAACACAGGCTGGCAATGACCATCTTGAAACCCAGGCACCTCTGACTCACGTACTGGAGATTGTCGAACACGTACTCCACAACAATGTCTTTGAATCTGATGGAGTCATCTTCAGGCAAATCTTGGGGTCAGCATAATGGGGTAACTACGCCTCTTATGGAAACACAGGCTGGCAATGACCATCTCGAAACCCAGGCACCTCTGACTCTCATACTGAAGATTGTCAAACACGTACTCCACAACAATGTCTTTGAACTGGATGGAGAAATTTTCTGGCAAATCTTGGGGGCAGCAATGGGCACGCCCATGGTCCCTTCTGTTGCCAATGTCTTCATGGGCTGGCCAGAACAGCAACTTTCATGGTGACTGTTCACCATGGCACATTGACACCAGTCTTTGGAAAAGATTTACTGACGAGTTATGCTTTGGCTTAAAGGGGAACAACAGCTGCTCGACTTCAGAGACTGGCTCAACCACCAGCACCCCACTGTCAAATTCACAGCTAATTACAGAACCGTTGATATACTGTATGTGGACATCAGCCTAAGTATCATATACGGTCACATTTCCACCGACCTTTACATCAAGAAGACAGATGCGCATATGTACTTATCATTTACTTCCTGCCATCCCCGTCACTGCACAAGAAACATCCCATACAGCCAGTATTTCTGTATCAGACGGATCTGCCCTGAGGACAACGCATTTGAAAAGAGATGACAAGAGCTCAAAGAAAGACTGGTGAAAAGAGGACACCGTCAGAATTTAGTAAACTCAGTGATCACCAAAGTCTCTTCAGTCGCACACACCAACAGCCAACAGTACTAGTCTAAAAAGCAGACCATGGACAGAACACTGTTCGTCATCACTCACAACCTTGGAAACCCACCACTGGCTGAATGGCTTAAAAAGTACATGTCAGTTCTTCATTCTAGTTCAAGAACCAGAAAGGCAGTACCTCGCCAGCTGTTGCGGGTGAACAGAATTGCAACAACCTGAGAAAGATGCTGATACCATCCAAACCACCTACACTGAAGCCACATGAGCCAGAACAGGTCAAGAAATGAGAGGGATGCTTAAAGTGCATGAAAAAGGCATCATCTGCAGGAACATTTGATGCGAACAACCACCTTCAGCAGTGTCAAGACCAGCAAGACATACTCCATCAGGGACCACATGAATTGTGTCAAGACCAGAAGACATACTCCATCAGGACCACATGACTTGTGTCAAGACCAGCAAGACATACTCCATCAGGGACCACATGACTTGTGTCAAGACCAACAAGACATACTCCATCAGGACCACATGACTTGTGTCAAGACCAGCAAGACATACTCCATCAGGGACCACATGAATTGTATCAAGACCAGCAAGACATACTCCATCAGGGACCACATGAATTGTGTCAAGACCAGCAAGACATACTCCATCAGGGACCACATGAACTGTGTCAAGACCAACAAGACATACTCCATCGGGGACCACATGAACTGTGTCAAGACCAACAAGACATACTCCATCAGGGACCACATGAACTGTGTCAAGACCAACAAGACACACTCCATCAGGGACCACATGAACTGCTCTTCAAGCAGCATTATATACCTGATTGACTGTGCAAAATGCATGTCCGCACAGTATGTGGGGGAAACTGGAAATTCCCTGCAGAACTGATTTTACTACCACAGGTCAGACATTAAAACCAACTGAAACACTTCAGTGGCCAGGAATTTCAATGGCAGTGGCCACATGCTGGCAGATCTCAGATGCACAGCCATAGAGAAGATCAAAAGCCTGGCACCAGAAACCAGAGGGGAAAGTTCTGGAGACATAAACTTAAAACCAATTACCCTGATGGCCTGAATGTGTGAGACTAGTGGTCTATGCGTGTGTGTGTGTGAGTACAGTTTTGAAAATGTGTTTGTGGATGGATGGGTGTGTGGTGTGAGTGTGTGCGTGTTTGACTTTCTTTCTTTCTTTCTTAGGGAAGATAGATCCAAAGAGGAAGGTGTAGAGAAGAGAGAAAATAGTTCAATTAACTGTGCCACATTTAATTAGACGTATGTTTATGTATTTACTTGTGAAGCCCAGCATTCTTCAATAAGAGAGAGAGAGAGAAAGAACTGTGTCACACGAATTATGCAGGTGTCAAGTGTTTATTTGTGATGCCCAGAATTCTTCAGAGAGAGAGGGAGAGAGATACAAAATGAACCAGGTCACATTTTAATTACGTAACGTACTTATTTGTGATACCAGCTTTCTTCAATCACAGAGAGAGAGAGAGAGATAATGAATTGGATTACATTTATTTACACATGTGCTCATGTTCATTGTGATGCTCAGCATTCTTCAGCCTCAGTTCAATGAGAAAGGTTTCAAGAAAACTGAAAATTCTGAACACCATGCAGTGTTGTTTTTATTTATGCTAGACCATATTTTAATCGTAAAGAGAAAGATTATTAGAAAATAGTGGTTATTTTACTGTGTTGGACAATAACAGTTTGAAAGTTTACCATTTTGGTTCTTAAAAGGAAAATGTGGAGAAAGGATTAGGAAAAATGAAGCTAGGAAAAATGGCTGAATGGACCAGGAAGACAGAAACAAGAAAAGAAAAACTGATGGCAGTAGGTGTAGCATGCATGGCTATATTCTGACCTACTCCAGGCTGTAAAGGAAGAACCTTTGACCAACCAGAAACAAAAAAATGTAAAACAGTTGCCGTGTACAAATTGTAGTTTGATGAAAAGATAAAAACAGACAGACAGAGAAAAAACCCATTTAGGATGCTGTGAGCAAATGACACGAGAGAGACAAAAAGCAACACTTGATGCCCATCCCTCTGAACAATGATTGTCCACGCCCGCAGAAAAGAATGAAAGAGAAAAGTAAAGAAACTACAAAATGGGGAAAAAAGAGCTGACAGAACAAGCCTTCAACGCATCCATATAATTTAACAACCCTCTAAGGAATGCATGAATAATGACTAACGCTTCACCACATATGATTTCTCGTTCATTTAGACGACCTTCACGTACATGTCTAAAAATCAAGTACATTTACTCTCAACATGTTCACATGTACTAACAACACAATTATAATATCAATAATATTAATAAGATTTGTGCAAAAGAGCATCCAAAGCAATTCATCTCTATGCAAAAAAAACTCCTGATCCAAATGACAGTCCTTTAATTTCAGAACAGCAGCTCATGTGCTCAGAGCTGCACAGCTGCTCTCCCACTCAGGTCACACACCGCCGCAGGTTCTCTGGACTCATTTCTTGGACATCAAAGCTGGCGAGAAACGATGCCGCACAAAGTTGACCACCTCCGTTGCACGACTGAAAGACATGTGTCCCTTTGTCTGAATGCCACTCACAGAGCTGGAGAAAGAAAAAGAAAAAAAAATGGAGAGAATCATCAAAAGTGTACAGTACAGGGTGCATTTTTTGCTGTCAATTGTTTTGTTTTTCTTTGTTTTTTCACTTTTGTAAGAAACGAAAAAATGTGATGACATCAAATCATCTCAGATTTCCTAAACTCCATTTGTATGATACCATGACAAGAGGAACTGGCAAAAAAAATGAGAAAAAGGTCCGATTTTAGACTGACAGCAGAAGAATCTCATGGCTCTAGCAGCAAAGGGGTTAAAAAAAAGTCAGAGATGTGTCAAGAGCCTCTCTTCACCTGAGCATGAAGTGGTGAATGGTGCTAAAGTTGAAACACAGATTCAACGCATGAGTGATGGTCAGTCTGGGGATGCTCAAGTAGAACTTGACAACCTGGTGAAGACAAAAGCACGCACAAAACCATCAGTCAATAATTTGCAAAACGTTCAAATGAAGAACCAGACAAATACAACATGACAAGTTTGAAAGTAGGTAGCTTAACACCATTTTGTATTTCAAGGCTGGATTTCTTTTAATGTTGAAAATGTATTTATGTCTTAGAACTGAATCATTTTGTCTTAAAACAGCATCATTTTTAGACAAAAGACCACTGCACTCAGGCAGCAAATCTAAATCAGTAGCCAGAAGGCACATTTGTAAGACTATGCTTTCTTAGCTGTAAAATGAGCATTAGTACCTCACAATACAAAGTATAGCTGCTATATAAAGGATGATGCACATTGTAAAGTATAAAGAAAAGAGGAGCAACTGCACACACAAGCTCACCTCGAGATCCAAAGTAAACATCTACATATAAAACAATAGAATAAAATGGGAGTTCCCTTGTACCCTATCCACCTACCCTTGCCAAACTCATACCAAAAAACCCACATGACCCCCAATCAACAAGAACATGCACACTTGAATAAAGATCAAAGTAAGCAATAGAAATAGAAGCAATTTAGAAGCTAAAGGCTACAAATGCGGCAGAGATTGAACCTAACCTCGGAGATCAGGGGCTGTGTGAACAGGGAGGTGGGCCTGGGCTCTCGTACCCTATCCCATTCTTCCTCCGTCCCTAATAAACCATAGTTTCTGTGGACGTAAAGCACCATGAAAGAAAGAGAAACCAACCTGTTCTTTCTCTGGCGTCAGGTTGACAGGAGCTGTAATGGCCATGCCCTTGCGACATTCCACTGTGCTCAGCTGGGCCAGCAACGTTGCTGTCTCGCCTGCACGCAGAGCAGCACATCATTTCACGGAATAAGTGCATGCGTATGTCTGTGTTTGAGGGAGACAAACAGGCAGAAAGAGATGCAGCGACAAAGACAGAAACAGTGAGCGAGATGGGCTGGGGCTGGGGCAACAGAGTCATGGACAGCTGTATGGTCTTCACAAAGTCAGAATGGGAAACCAAAATGTCAGGGTCATTACCTGGCATAACACATAGTGTTCATAATGTATTTGCAGTAAAAGAAAATAGTCTGGACCCAAATCTTTTCATGAATATGATGCTGTCAGCAACACATAAAATAAAAAATCCTGAGTATCAACATCTGAAACTTTTGACTGAATAGACAGGTAAAAACTAGCTTTATTCTTCACATTAGAAAACAAAATAAAAGCATGCATTTGATCTCAGAAATACAGGGGACTTGGCATCACAAAACTACAAGGTGGAATAAATATACCAACTCAATCCTCAAAACAGAATGTTTTACACTGGCATGCATATCCTGCAAGGCATATATTATGGTCATGTACACTTGGCAAGAAAGGTGTGACAGAGTTTTATACATACGAAAACAACAACTTCATTTTCTAGCTCAGACATACTCTTTGGTCATGAAACTGGTTCAACAAACAGACACACCCTTTACATACCCGCCTCAGTCAGTAATTGTAAACTGGAAAAGAATAAAGCCTAGGGTGCTTTATAGTGTTTTAGTTTCCATAATAATCTGTCCATCATTTTCAGTCCAGTAGCTGCTATTTCATTCCAAAAAAGGATCATAATCACCATCATGCCAAAACTTTTTAAACAGGGGAAATAATCTCTTAGGATACAAGGTTGATAACATGATCCATTCATGAGCAAGATCTGTTCATGAACCAAGTGGACACTGATACAGTTTCATTTTCAAAATTTCATCAGAATCAGTCCTTTCTGTTCTTTCTTTTCTCACCCTTTCGAGACATCTGAATTTAAATAACAGGCAGAAAAACTAAGACAGACTGAAGCACCAAAGTTCACTTTTCCATTTCATTTCCAGTAGAGTAATTGAATAGGAAACAAGCATCAGAAATGTACACAACCACCATGTCTTTTATTAACCCCTTCACTGCCATGGTGTCACTTGAAAACAACCAATAAAAGTACGAAATTTGAAACCCTTAAGCCATTTTCTTTTCTTTTTCGCACTGGTATGTGAAAGAATTTTCATCAAAATGCATAGCACTGAAAATAGATTTGTTATAAGACTGGAAACTATACTGTTTTTGAGGTGTGTCAGTGCATCTTTCAGCCAGAATATTTTACCAGCAGGGGCAGTGAAGGGGTTAATAGAAGGCATCTTGAAGTGTGCTACCAATCTGTACTTGGAAACCTGATATTTTTTCTGGATTCTATGCACATAAACATTTCTCATTAACACTGATTCCCTATTATTGTTGTTTACACTGACTTCAGAAGTCTACCTTCACTGGACAAAAACTGCTGAAGCATATGTTTTTCAAACAACCTACCCTGGTTATCTGTGAAGAATATCCGCACAGCCGTCTTGCTAAGTTGAGCCAGCACAGTGTCCACATACTTGCTGTGCTGTCTGAAAAACAGGAATGCTTGGCTACATAATGAGATTCCGGGCTCCTAAAATGTACTTCTTTGTCCATGCCATTACTGTTACTCTGCATGGATCACAGTTAAAACACAGTAAGCACACGACTGACACATGGAAAACATGTTGCCTAAATCTGTACCTGTTGGGTACATTGCAACATCCAAGAATCTGGCATAAATGCAACCTAGTGCTCTCAGTCATTTTTGGCACAGAATAGCCACAACAGGTGGTAAACTGTGTATTTCTCGCTCAACTGGAATCAGACACAGAAGCCAGTCTGGCCCAGGTATCTGTCTGGAGTTAATACTGTCACAGGCAGCTGGCCATGCATTTCAACCAGGTCTGAACACAAACAATGATCACGATGATGAGCAAAGCAATTGACTATAGTCAAAGTCAGGGTGACGCAGTTACAGCTGACGTGCCTTGTACAACATAAATCTTCCTTTTTCTCGTTTTTCTTCTCCTCAAACTCAGAGCCAGAAAACTATCAACTGTAAGTGACAGCAGCATTAGTCTTTCAGTCTCACTGCATGATGTAACAAAACAACTTTCCCAGTAATATGTTGTCATATTGATTTGCTGTCATGTATGTATTACTTTCATGAACATGTTACCTTCAAAGTTTTTTCTCTCACTTAATTTACAAAATGTTGGAGAATGTTGTAAAGCACAGTGAGTTTGTGTACACCAGAGAACAACGTTATACAAAAGTTATCTATTATTATTATTACACTTCACTCAGTCCTTACGGGGGTCTGGTGTGCTTCTCATCCCCTGGTTTGACACGATCTTTCTCCACAATGACAACGCAGCGATCATAGAGCAACTGCATCTGCTGGATCCTCTCAGACACCTTGTTTCGATTGGCCCCACTGCTGAAACCTGGCACAGTAACACACAGGTATATATGTAATCACGACAGGAATAATAAAACTGATCGTGTACACCACAATTTTCAAACAGCAAGATTGATTAAACTGTTATTATCCTAACTTTGTGTCATTACCAGACCTGTTCACCAGGAATATAAAAACAGGAATAATAAAACTGATTGTGTACACCACAATTTTTAAACAGCAAGATTTATTAAACTGTTATTATTCCTGACTTTGTGTCATCACCAGACCTGTTCACCAGGAATAACAGGAATAATAAAACTGATTGTGTACACCACAATTTTTAAACAGCAAGATTGATTAAACTGTTATTATTTCTAACTTTTTGTCATCACCAGACCTGTTCACCAGGAATAACAAAACTGATCATGTACACCACAATTTTTAAACAGCAAGATTGACTAAACTGTTATTATTTCTAACTTTGTGTCATCACCAGACCTTTTCCCATCAATAACAAAACTGATCGTGTACACCACAATTTTTAAACAGCAAGATTGATTAAACTGTTATTATTTCAAACTTTTTGTCATCACCAGACCTGTTCACCTCATAGAAAAGCTCAGTCTGGCTGAGGCAAAACACAGGGTAACACTGAAGAAAATTGCAGGTTAAACACTGGTAAACCGGCAGTTTATGTCTATGGTCTGGAAGATGGAATTTCCACCCACATTTTGCTGTGTTTTGCTCCTTTGCCACTCATGCAAGAGTAAAGAAAAAAAAATCACACAAAATGTTGACAAGTACTTTTTCTACACCCTAGACCTAATCCTCAGGATTACCTGCGTAATGGTCTTCATGCCAAGACTCATCAATAAATACAAACTCTTAGTTGAATTTTTGAGGAAATCCTGCAAAGCATTTCCTTTTCCCTGCTATTACTGTCAGTGTTTACTAATGCCAAAAGTGTGACAAGCTCCCTGCCAGCAAAGAAATGCTCCAAGAAAATAACTGCATCTCGTTTGGAAAACCTGGGTCAAGAAACAGACTATACTCAACTATTCCTGCCTTTTTCTTTTTCTTTTATTTTTTTACAATTTTTAAAAAAGAAAAAGAAAATAATGGAAATAAAAAATCAAGACAACATTAAAATTGGATAAATTCTCAGAAGTCTGGGAGGGTATGCTCAAGTCAGGATTAAAGCCTAACTGAAGATTTTAACAACACACAAGAAACAGACCATACTCAACTTTTCTTTCCTTTATCTCATAGTTTTCAAACAAGGAAAATAACAATGGAAACAGGAAAATCCAGACTTAATGCTGAAGTTGGACAAATTCTGAGAAATCTACGAGGGTGTGTTCAATTTGGTATTGCAGTCTGGTATTGCAGTTTGGTACTGCCTAATTGGTATTGCCCAATTTTATATGAAAGCCTAATTGCAGATTTCAAAAATGCACAAGACTGTGAAGCAAAGCAAAAGAAGGTGAAAGACTCAACGAGTGCTCACTGGACCAGCTGAGTCTCTCCACAGCCAGTCGGTTGCTGAGGACGTAGTCGCAGGCAGGGAGCTGGCGTGTGCAGACATGAGCGTTGTGCTCCAGCCTCAAGGCTGACACGATGTCCTGAGCACCGCTGATCTCCCGTGAGTCGACCAGAATCACCACCTTTCCTTTACAGTCTTTGCTAATCTGGGAAAACATGGCAACACCTCTTGACAACTTGAGCACCTCATCCCACAATTAGCAGTGAGAACCTCATAATGGCAATTCACAAATTAATTACTACAGAAATTACTTTTGGTAGGGAAAAAACAACCCTTCTCTTCTGAAAAGCAACCCCCCCCCCCCAACACACACCGATTTAGCTCATTCAAAGAACAGGTTAAAATTACCCCAGGAATTGCATAATTGGAAAATTTTCACCCAGAACACTAATTACCATTACGTATAATTATCACACTGTCATTTGATGCTTTCTGCCAGCAGCTGTGCACTGGAGTGGTGTGTCACTTGACACAGAAAGCTCCCAAAGAGTTAACACAAGGAGAGAAGTCCAATGCAAATCAAAGAAACCCCAGAGGAAGATGTTTTTGGTTAAGATTACAAAAGGACAGAGAGTATTAACCTCCTATTTTAATAATGAACTTCAACTTACAATACTGGTAAACCTGCTGCCACTGTCACAGCTTTGCCGATCCGCAGAAGACTGAGGAACCCCTGACAGCTTCTGCTGATTGGCACTGCCATTTCCTCCATCTCCACATGCAATCTTCCCACTCGTTGGATTGGCACAGAGCTGAACACCACCCACACAAACATTCGGCCTGCCTCCTTGCACAACACTGCTTGCTCCGCTTGAAGTATCTACTTTGGTACCGCAGGCCTTTCCTGTGCATTCCAACTGATCCGCTTTGGTTGTGACAACAGAACCACACCTACCTGTCCGTGTGGCATCATTTGTCTGTCTGTCCATGTCTTTTCCACACTCATCTGACACGACAGATGCTGAGGACGATGACTGTGTCACATGTTTTATCACAGCAGCAGTTGGTGGCTTTCTGAAAGAGCTTCCTTTCACTAGCGTCTGGTTTTGATTCAAGAGATGAGTCTGCTCTCTGGGGAACTTGCTGGAACCATGCCCTACCTCCTGATTCACGACGGAGGAACTGGGGCATGGTTTCTGGTTTGACGCTAACAGACTCTTTCTCAACCAAGGCACAGGCTGCGCAGTACTGAAGTCCTCACCCCAGTCTTTCCCAGAGAATTCTGCATGGGATGCTTCAACACGATCAGCACCGGCACAGCCAGACAGGCCAATCCCAAAACCTTGACTAGACTCTGATTTCTGGGTCTCTCCCGCCCCTGTCTTTGACGGTACGTAACAACGAACACCATCTTCTTCCCTCTGAGCTTTTTTTCCTGCTGCCAGTGAAGCATCCAGGGCAGAAACATCCAGGTTGTCTTCGCTGCTGGACAGCAGGGCTTTTAGGGCAGCAGTCTTCCTGGGTTGTGGAGAGATCTGGCTCGGTGGCAGTCTGTCAAAATCGTCCTCCTCATCTGATGAAGAGCCAGCTAGCTGATGCACTCTCTTTCTTCCTTTCACCTGTTTTACTGCTTGTTTCTTCTTTCTCTTGGCAGTGTTGATGTGATTTTTACTTATCTCCATTAAACTCTCATCCTCTTCACTGTCTTCATATTCACTCTCTGTGGGGGGAAAAAAAAGCATATTATTTATTTTGCCCATTTTTATCTTTTTATGAACTGTGTGTGCTAAATGTCTGGCTGGTCCACAAAGGCAGCAGTTTACTCCACTGGTCTGCATATAACATGCACACAACATCAACTAAATAAAATGTGATAAGATGACTTAAAAATAAAAGTACTTGTACAGATGTAGTTCTGCGTTAAAAGATGAAATACTACTACTAGTACATGTTCTATTTCAAAACGCATTTAATTTGCACGCACATGCATACATATACATTGTGGACACTGGTACAAACACATACAATGGACATAAGTAAAACACACACACACACACACACACACACACACATACACAGTGAACATGAATACAAACATGCATACTGTGAACATGAATGCAAACATGCTTACACACTGTGAACATGAATATAAACACACACACACTGTGAACATACACACACACACACACACACACACACACACACACACACACACACACACACACACACACACATACAAATAACCTTCTTCTTCGCTGCCAACACAAAAACTATCCTCCTGGTATTGTGACTCGTCTTCTTCGTGGCGAGGAAGCTGCGAGTACACATTGATGGGGGCGTGGTTCTGATGCAGCCGAAACCTCCCACCACGTGAACCACCAGGGTGAACAGGGCTGCGCACAGACTTCATGTAGATGGCCTGCATATCTGGAAGTGACCCCATTGCAATGATGCAGGTTATTATACAGATACTGATAATCACGATGCATACCATATTTATTACTGATAATTACGATGCCTACCGTATTAACTACCTTGGACTTGGGGTTTAAAATACTGAAGGGGCTTAAATTATACTGAACAAACTCAAAGTGTGATTTTAGGAGAAAAAAAGACTGTCCTATGTAGGACAGACCTCAGTCAAGTTACGGTAATTCTTCATCCACCCACCAAACTGTCAGCTGATGACAGCAGTGTCATCATGGAGAAACACAAATGTGTGCCACAACATATGTATTTCTAGAAATGTTCCACTGTTGCTCTCAACCAAACAGACTGCAAGCTGCCCACACAAAGGCTCAGCTCCAGACATTGACAACAGCACCGCAATCCTACCTATCTGTGAGGCCTGTGTCATCTGAGTGCAGTTATCGATGAAGCTGCCCTCAAACATCTCCAGGTTGTCGTCACCTTCATCTGACGACACTGCCACATCATCCGACAGTTCTGCTTCATCGTCAATGAAGTCACAACCATGCTGAAAAATACAGTATGTCCTGTTCACAGCTGCAAAAATAAATAAAGCAGCACAGCACAGCACATGCACACACAGAAGGAAGAGGATCATGATCCAAATGTTGATCAATAATTGTGATAAACATAAAACAGCATGAGTGTAAAGAAGGCAGGTAATAATGATGAAACTCTTGGTTATGATAATGATCAGGATAATGACTAAGACTGGTGATCACAATGATGAATTATATTGACAATAATCATGTTAATAATAATAACACGTCTTTTTTGAGAGGTACCCAGCATTATCATTTATTAAATTATAAATGCACTTTGCACAGTATGCATGATAATGCAGTTAAACATAACAGAAATGCATGTACACAAACACAAAACAAACAACAACAAAATACCAACAAACTTTTACTTTTACAACAGATGCATAACAGAAATGCATGTACACAAACACAAAACAAACAAAGAAAAACCAACAAACTTTTACAACAAATGCATACTCTGAGCAATGTATTTTCTTACAGTTACACAGAGCTCACCGATTCATTTTAACTTGCAATAAAAGTGCCAAACCCCTGCATATT
This sequence comes from Alviniconcha marisindica, assembly GCA_018857735.1. Taxonomy (NCBI): domain Eukaryota; kingdom Metazoa; phylum Mollusca; class Gastropoda; family Provannidae; genus Alviniconcha; species Alviniconcha marisindica. The sequence continues at coordinate 507,976 of JABMCL010001050.1, forward strand.
TATCGCAAGCTCTTTTACAGCTTCTCCACAACTGCATCCCAAGAACGAGCACACGACATTACAAGCCAACCAACCAACAAAAATGTAACTAAATCCCATCCCAGTAATACACCCAAAACAAATACCTTTCTTTTGGGCAGCTTCTTCTTTTGCTTTGGTGGCACTTTAAATTGTTTCTCGGCAGCTGCAGTAGTGAGAGAGAAAAACTGTCAACAGAGTCAGCATCCACACAAACGTTGTCTCCAATATGCAAAAACACCAACGTTCTGTACTACCATTCAAGTGTTTTTGTGACAAAAAACAAACAAAATCATCAATAAGGTTTAACATATATATATATATAATAACATATATTATGCCACATAATGTAAAAAAATATTTACTTGATAACTTGATGACTATTCAGTTCACTATGATAACTGGACTCACAAGACGGATCTATGCACTGGATGGCAAGTAAAAGAAACCTACAGATTGTTTATGGTTTTATAATGTGGGTCTGATTACAGTGATTTACTGCATCAAAGTGTCTCAGCAAGACTGACTAATGCTGATGGGATTACCCACAGTCACATCCTATACCTTTGTGTGCCACGCAGGCTGACTCAGGGACTGGATGTTAATTAACACTGTCAGCTGCATAAGGTCATCTCAGGATGGGCCCAGCAGGCTGAGTTAGGGACTGGATGTTAATTAACACTGTCAGCCTCATAAGGTCATCTCAGGATGGGCCCAGCTGATGTTAATTAACACTGTCAGCTACATAAGGTCATCTCAGGATGGGCCCAGCAGGCTGAGTTAGGGACTGGATGTTAATTAACACTGTCAGCTGCATAAGGTCATCTCAGGATGGGCCCAGCAGGCTGACTCAGGGACTGGATGTTAATTAACACTGTCAAACAAAGTCAGTCGGATGGGGCCAGCAGGCTGAGTTAGGGACTGGATGTTAATTAACACTGTCAGTGCATGAGGTCATCTGATGGGCCCGCAGGCTGACTCAGCAGGAGAATTCTGTCAAAACAAATGGTCTCTCAGGTAACACGTGACTCTAGTGACTGAAGTCTTTTACGCCTGCAATGGTGACGGACAGGAGAATTTTCTTCTCCAGGATCAACTTTCTGTGCTGACTCTTATTTCGGTATCCGTTCCACCCCCATGTTAACGCAGTAGCACACAAAAGATCCCAGCCATTCTGCCAAAAGTGCTGGTGGTAGGTTACAGCTAAACACACATGTACATTACGTATGTAGCTTTGCATGAAGTGACATGGTGCATGGTTGTATGGTGTACACAGGACATGCCGACACAGTTGCAGTTTCATGTGGCACCAGCCATGGCAGCACTGTAAGTACTCCACTTCGGTGGATATTCAAAAATGCGCTACAGAAAAGCTAGTCACTCATGTAGAGTCACATGCGAGCGCAGTGAGTCTGTTCAAGAGCGGAGAATAGCACTACATAAAAGTGACAAATAATATTAGGGAGTACCATTTTGCCAAAGAGGGAGGTACTAGAAGGGCCATGCAAAGGCATGTTGTGCCAGTAATTGCTAATTAGCTAAAGAGTTATCCATGAGGAGTAAACAAGCATGGAGTTGAACAGGGGTCTAGTTAGACAGGTGGTCAGCTTAGCACAAGTTACCAAGGCAAGGTGGACCATGCCAGTGTTCACTTACCAGTAGTTGTGTCAATGTCGGAATCGTCAGAAGACTGCAGCTTTCCCCATTTTGGCTTCTTTTTGGTGATGACAATTTCTTCAAAGTCACTGCCATCATCTAAACAAGAACATGCAGCCTTATGTCCATTATTCTGCGTAACAACTGAAACTGTGTCCCTGAAGTTGTGAACATTGGTGAAAAATCTCAGCATCTCTTTTCTTTCTTCTCCTCCAAAAGTGAAACCCACCTAGTTTCATGCTTCCGCTTTTGAGTGGGCATAGTGAAGCACTAGAAGTAGGAGGTCATGGGTTCAAATCCTGCTGAAGGCAGCAAGCCGCCCCCCACCCCACCACCCCAAATCTGCTCCCTAGTGGGTCCCCTTGTCAAGCTCTTTGGCTGCGAGGCAAAAAGGTGAGGTCCCATGAGCTAAGGCTGGGTCCAGATGAAAGAGCCAATGCTGACAGAAAAATACTGTCCTAGCCAAATTCCATACAAATACGGAAGTGGCCTCAGTTTCCAGTGGGAACTGGAAAAACAGTATAAAAAATATACAAAGACCTTTTGTGCCAGCTTCACGGTGATGGAACAAGACAGTATTTCAAATACATTTTGAAAGCACTGCCCATGAGCAAAACTGCGGTAAAAATAGGCCTGTTTCTTACCCACTTCCAGAGCCAGAGAAAAGGTTGGTGCTTTTCTTCTGGCTGATGACTCGGTGCGGTCACGCTTGGCGGACAAACAGGCTCTCTCCTTCTTGCTGCTGACTGGAGTGCTGCAGTATGCACTGGCCCCAAACTTTGCCGGAAGGACAGGAGTTTTCGCCGCAGCAACAGCATCCATCTCATTCCAATCCGAGTCAAAATCGTCTTCTATGTCAGCATTCAAAGCAAAATTGGGAGACAGATCCTCCAGGCATTGAAAGGTGGCGTCACCAACAGTGTGGGAAGCTCCAATGGAAGAAAGTTTCAGCTGCGGTTTGCTGGTCTGGGTTGAAAGCACATTCTCACTCACACAGTCAAAAGACAGATCTTTCTGAGGGGTGGCACAGTTGGCAGGTTTGCTGGTCTGGGATGAAAGCAAGTTCTCACTGGCACAGCCATAAGACAGATCTTTCTGAGGGGTGGCACAGTTGGCAGGTTTGCTGGTCTGGGATGAAAGCAAGTTCTCACTGGCACAGCCAAAAGACAGACCTTTCTGAGGGGCAGCAGAGTTGGCTGGTTTGCTACATTCAGCCTTAAAAGGGGCACCATCACCACCGGCGTCCACATTATTGTGGCACTCAAACCCTTGACTGGATAACTGGGCTGCTTCAAGCGCACCAGCGTCCTCCACACTACCCTGTTGTACCTGACTACAACCAGTCAACTCTTCGTGTTCAGTTTTGGTCCCTAAACTTAATGTCAGTTTTCTTTTTCCTGCCTTTGGCAAGTCCTTGGGTTCAAGCTGTGCTGTGCTTGTGGAGGGCTGACAGGCAGCCTCAGCTGTGACAGCAGGCTGTGACTTGCTCAGATGAAAACTTGGGATGGGTTTGGACTGAAAACTGGAACTGAAACAAGGTGAATCCTCCTCAACGCATTCCTCGACAACGTGGAGGAAAGTCTCATCATCGTCAAAATCATCTGCCTCTGGAGCACACTCCTTAACCTCTCCAGAGTCACATTTTTTGCTGTACGGTGGCGGTATCGCTGATGACTTAGACACCAAAGACTTTCCCGTGAGCTGAGACACTGACGCCTCAGCCTCTGGTGAGGGAGGGATGATGTCTTCATCAAAATCAAAACCCAAATCAAAATTGGGCGACTCCTCCCCACTTTTCTGCGCTACAGACAAATCTGTTTTTTGCACCTGGTCACACTTTCCACCTTCTGCCATCTTTCCTATTGACAATTTGGGGGGATTTTCCTGACCTGAGTCCTTGGCCCCAGGGACATCTTGCTTGCTGTCCTTGTTGGAGTCCAAGTGGCTTGGATCTGAGACCGAGTGGTTGTGGACACAAGCAAGAGCCTGGGTGAAAGTGAGCATGCTGTTGTTCCTCATGTGCTCTGCTGTTGATGTTGGGCTAATAACGGCTGCTGTGGACTGCGGTGATCTAGTAGATGCATCAGAGGCTGGACTGACCGATTTCTTCTGAGGAAGGTCTGCTGAATGAGCTCTGGGACTTTTGTGGGTTGACATTCTCTTTGGCAGATTTGGGGACTTTTGGGAAAGCAGCCCAGCATCTTCAAAATCTCCGTCATCATCAAGAAAGTTCTTGTCAAAGAATGAATCAGATATAGATGTCTCCCGGAATGATTTGTCACAAACTTCAGACGTTTTTCTTTTACCCATTTCAGACTGTAACAGTTGCTTCCCTGTGACCCAGTCATCCAGAAGCACAGCTTTGTGTCCATTCACCTTGCATTCGTGGCTAAGACTTGTGCTGACTGTATGTTTCACACCACAGGCAGGGACTGCACTTTCTGATGCACCGACCGTGATGCTTTCACACTCTTTGACTGGCTTACTCTTTTTACAGGTTTGGGAGGAGCCCTGTGAAAAACTATACACAAAACTAGATTTTTGTCTTACGCTGCTTCTGCCCCTGTCCGTCCTGCTGTCGAGCTGAAATTCCGAGTTGTCGGGTCCAGAGGGGTTTGTCTCGCACAGTTTAAACAAAGGCTTCTTTGCTTTTGGCTCGGCTTGAGAAATCTGAACACTGCAGGTGCCAGACATGGCTGAAGTCTGTGCATCATCATTCTCCACCTCATGAGCTTGCGCCTGTGAAGTGCAGCGAGGATCACAGTCAGCCACAGTCCCAGCTTTTGACTTGCACACTTTTGCTTTTGCTTTCACACTTTTCCCAAGGATTTTTTCTTCCAAAGCGTCAAAGTCACTGTCATTTAGAGAATCTGCTGACATTTGTTCCAGCAAAGAGGTGTTATTGCTCATCTTGGAATCACGCTGTTTGTTTTTAGGGCCTGCACCTAAGGGTATGCTAGAGCGGTCCAGGTGGTGCATCAATCGTAAAGGTACACAATTCGAAAACGGTTGCAGGACTGGGCATTTGCATGCACTAATGATTGAATCAACATCGACCAACACCCAGTCTTCAGGTGCGACAAGGCTCAGCAATTGTGAAATCTCATCGACTGGGGGTGGCGTTGGGATTCTAATTTCTCCTCCGCTGATATTTTTGCTGCAAGTGCTATTAGCATCCCTGCTTGCTTCTGATGCCAGTTCTTGATGCTTTAAGTGTTTACCATCTTCACAGTCAGAATTCTCACTCGTATCCTGTGTTGTGGTTTTCAGTCTCTTTTCTTTGTTGTGCAGAGGGGTAACGCTGAGGAAATCATTTTTCCCTTCATCACTACGTGTGGTACCAGCAGTTGGTTTCACAGCATCACCTGCAGGTGCAGCAGAGAAATCCACATCGGGCAAAACATCTGAATCGTCTGAATTCTGCTCAACCTCAATGGTGGGCAGCTGCTTTCTCTTCCTCTTTCCTGTTGCTACTGTTGTTTTTGCGCCATTGCCACCCCCAACAGGGTCACGTCTCTGTTTCTCAGCGCCTTCCCTCGAGTCCTTCACCCCTCGCTTTCTGGAGGTAGGAATGACAAACTGTGTGATGTCACTGGAGTGGGGACGTTTGGGATCACAGATGACATCATCCATATCCAGGTAGATACGCATCTCCTGCCCGTAGTTGTCCTCGTCTGCTGGCAGCATCTCTGTCAACACATCACATTGTCAACTGTTAACTGCCATGGGGAATCTACTGCTTGAAATGAAACAAATGAGTTTGCCCGTAACACTGCATTAGAACAACCCCTCTTCATGTTAACCCCCTCTTCATCTTAACTAATGGAGTGGTGATGCAGCTAACAAGTAACGCAATGTAATGTGCACCTGATCTCCTGTATCAGCACTCATACACATAGCTTTACAGCGGAAAGCAAATGCGGCAGAACCCAGTTCAAGAATTCCAGAGGGGTAGTTCATTAGATGCATGCAGGCACAATATCTCCCCCATCCCCCACATACAACACAGAGAGAATTCATGACAACTCCCCCCCCCCCCCCCCCCCCGCTTCTCCCAGTAGAAGTGACTGCTCACACCCTTGGATCATTCCAATCCCAGCTGTCTAAACTGATCCAAAAAAGAACAAAACAAATCTCATCACTTCTTTCATCCCTTTGACACATCCAGCTTTGCAGTGACAGGATCTTCCAAATAATGAAGGCAGCCACTTTAATGGAGGAAGAAGATGCATACACAGACTAGCATAGCAGTTTACTGCTGAGCATTAGTCTTACGCTGCAGATCGGTGAACTCCAGCAGCTCCACCAAGTGCTGGCTGCGCCTGCTGTGGCCAAAGAGGGACGTCTGCTGCAAAGCGTTCTGCCAGGGCAGCCACTCCGCCAGATTCAGCTCCATGCCATCCCGCTCACTAGGCTCACTCTAAAACAAAACAAGCACACTGACATAAATGATCTGTGCAAAACCAGACTGGGCGTGGAATAGTTTCATCTTTAAAAAAATACTCTACCCCTCCCATTCTACTACGTTCCATCCCATTTCTGCATTTGATGAATAAATAAACAATCGGATGGGAACCTGCCAACCTTGTCTGCAGATTCCAGAGTCAGCATCCTGGAACCAGGGAGATGTTTGGCTGTGACAGCAGCGCCAAGAGTCTTGAGCTTGGCAAATTCTTCCAGGGAAATGCCTGCTTCCTCAGAAGACAATTTCTTGTCTGAAAACAAAGCCAAACAGCTCTGTCACTGTTGTTTGAAAATGAAGCCACACAACAATGATGTTACAAACTGCTCTGTCATTGTTTGAAAATGAAGCCACACAACAATGATGTTACAAACTGCTCTGTCGTTGTTTGAAAATGGAGCCACACATCAGTTCTGCTACAAACTGCTCTGTCACCGTTGTTTGAAAATGAAGCCACACAATAATGATGTTACAAACTGCTCTGTCATTGTTTGAAAATGGAGCCACACATCAGTTCTGCTACAAACAGCGCTGTCATTGTTGTTTGAAAATGAAACCACACAACAATGATGTTACAAACTGCTCTGTCATTGTTTGAAAAAGGAGCCACACACCAGTTCTGCTACAAACAGCTCTGTCATTGTTGTTTGAAAATGAAGCCACACACCAGTTCTGCTACAAACTGCTCTGTCATTGTTTGAAAATGGAGCCACACACCAGTTCTGCTACAAACAGCTCTGTCATTGTTTAAAAATGGAGCACACACCAGTTCTGCTACAAACTGTTCTGTCATTGTTGTTTGAAAATGAAGCCACACAACAACACTGTTACAAACTGTTCTGTCATTGTTGTTTGAAAATGAAGCCAAGCAGCAGTTCAGCTTCAAACAGCTCTGTCATTGTTGTTTGAAAATGAAGCCACACAACAATGCTGAACACACAAACTGCTCTGTCACTGTTGTTTAAAAATAAAACCAAACAACAGTTCTGTCCTTGTTGTTTGAAAACAAAGCCACACAACAATGACGTTACAAACTGCTCTGTCACTGTTGTTTGAAAATGAAGCCAAACAACAGTTCTGCTACAAACCGTTCTGTCATTGTTCTCTCCAAATGAAGCCATGCATGTCTGCATGGTTACCAACTGTTCTGTCAGCATTGTCTGAAAATGAAGCCACAGAACATGTCTGTGATGCTACCAACTGCTCTGTCATTGTTTCTAAAAATGAAGTTGCATGTTTTTGCACCATTAAATTGTCTAACACAGTATATACATATATAACAAGTAACACTGCATCAGAATGATTTTACTTGTCTAACAAAATATATACATATATTACAAGTAACACTGCATCAGAATGACTTTACTTGTCTAACAAAATATATACATATATTACAAGTAACATTGCATCAGAATGACTACTTGTTTAACACAATATATACTTGTCTAACACAATATATATATATTACAAGTAACACTGCATCAGAATGACTCTACTTGTTTAACACAGTATATCGTCGGTGACCAATTAAAACCTCGTAACTCAATTTTTCCCAGTTTTCGGATTTTTACACTTTTGAGTACCTAATTTATTTATACACTTTCTGTGAAAACCTTGGAACACTAGGGAACATAATTTTGGGTGAAATCAGGGTTAGCAATAACTAGTAAAACCTCGTAAGTCTTTTGTGGTGGGAGGCTGAACCAAAAATCACGTAAGTCAAGTTACGAGGTATTTTCGCTAACGTTTTGGCGGATGAAAACCTCTTATGACGACTGCGAGCTTTTCCGTGCTACAAAATATCCGGAAACTACATCACTTTTCACGCCTTACGAGGTTTTTCCTCTTCATCAAGACATCTTCTAGAGCGAAGGACGTGTGTGGAATCTGTTCGGGTAAGAGCTCATATGTTAGCATGCAGCTGTATGATGACTAGATTAGTATGTTAAAATTATGAATGTGTAGTATGCAGCTTAATTACTCAAAAGAAGCGATTGATTCAGAATTTGATTTATTTGAAATCACCACCAAGTGTCTGAGTTTATTGTAGCAGGCCAAGCCAGTCTGATACCTCAATCAAAGGTATTGTTCTGAACTCCCACTATTAGCAGTATTTCAGACATCAAGAGGCCTCAACATTATAGACGGTTCCAGACGAAAGTCTACATAAAGATAATCAACTTCTTTGCTTTGAAACGAACATAATTAATTTTGTTTGGACACTACAGTCATAAACTGGACAGGGCATACTGTTTCAAATCTGTTTAATTTTGTTTACATTTTTTTTTTTTTAATTGCTAGAAAGCGACCAGTAGTTGTAGAGTGTCACTTTTATTTTTGAACTAAGTTTTCTATAGAATGTTTTTGATTTCCTTTGACTATTAATCTCCATTAATAACAATATTTTCTAAAAGTAAAATCCTCGTAAATCCTCAATTTGGACCAATTGTTTAGTACAAAAACCATGTGTCTGCCTATTGTAGCCTAGTTAATATTGTTTTCATGTCAAATCATACAACAGACATTCATGCTTGCAACCGCGCTTTTGTCAAAGAATCTGGTTGTTTTGACTACATCTGATTGTTCAAGTGGTATGTTTTGATTATGCGATAAATCCTCGTAAGTCTTCATTATGGATCACGTGTTAGGGATGGAAAGCACGTATCTTCATGTTCTAGCAAAAAAAATCATAACTTACTCTTTTCCTCCAAGAAAAATCATAACAACAAACATAAGTCCTTACGATTGTGCATGTGTTAAAAATTCAATACGTTTTGACTAAAACTGAATTTTTAAAACAGTTTTCTGTGTTTTTCCCAAAACCGGAAAAACTGAGTTACGAGGTTTTAAACAGTCACCGACGATATACGTTTCTAATCAGAAAACTCTATATCCAAATGCCACCCTTGGTTTGACTAGCAAAGCTGGATTCTGACCATACCGGCTTTTGCCTTGGAAAAGGCTTTGTGCAGAGCTCCCTGTGACTTGCCCTTGCGCGGAGCCACCTTCCGCTTGCTGGCGGGCTGCTGCGGCTGCACAGTGATGTGCATGCGGTGACAGGCAGGCGTGACATCTGAAGGGATCATGCGTGGGTTGTTGGCGTAGAATACGAGAGACCTGGCGCTGTTAAGGATGGCTCTGTGGATGCTGCGCTTGGTGTACTGACTGTGGTTGTAAATCTGGTAGGAAAATGCACCACACTGTCAAATATGATGCACACAACTAATCCCCACCACACTGTCAAATATGATGCACACAACAACTAATCCCACCACACTGTCAAATATGATGCACACAACAACTAATCCCACCGCCCCCCCACCCCCAAACAGAGGCCCAAGCCCAACCTACAGTCCAAACTATATGGCAGGCTACAAATTCATCCTGTGATTGTAAATCTGCAGACAAAACATAGCAGATTGCTGATTTGTGTGTGTGTGTGTGTGTGTGTGTGTGTGTGTGTGTGTGTGTGTGTGTGTGTGTATGTATTTTTTAAAGACCTTGTAAAAACAAGCAGTAACAATAACAAATTTCAAACAGAATGGCACCCGTAAATTCCTAGCACCTGTCCACACCAGACTGTCAAAGAAAATGGCATCACCAGAAACACTCAAAACCCCCATGACCTGACATCTTGCAGCACAATACTAAAAAGAAAAAAGAAAAATCCTAAATAGAACTATTATCCCAGAGTGGAAGCCTCCCCGAGAAGCTTCCTTCCTTCAGGTGATGCTTAATGTCCTTGGTTGACATATTAGGGACAAGCTGAGACCAATGCATTAGCATGGTTCAATATAGCTTTACGTCCACAGAAACCAGAAGGCTCGTTAGGATGGCCACCTCGACTCGCACACAGCTCCTGAACTATGGGAGAAGCTTGTTGCTGCATGCTTATGACATGGAAGAATAAAACTTTTGCTTGAATGACACAGGTCATTCCATCTGGCCCTGATGTCAGAGAACAATGTTAGGACCGACTGTGTGAGCAGCCTCCACCACACAGTGCCGACTGTCCTTGCCTGTTCCTCTTTTCCCTCGGTCACCAGCATGACAATGCGCCCTCGTCGCTTGCGCCCCGTTCGCCCCATGCGCTGCACCAGGCGGATGGGGCTCTTGTGGGCATCAAAACACACGATGAGGTCGACATCGCCAATGTCCAGCCCCTCCTCTCCAACACATGTCGACACCAGGGTGTTGTAGCCCCCTGTGCGGAATGCTTGCATCACCTGCAAAAAAAAAACACTTTCTGTAATAACTGAAGGTTTGGAATCCATACAGCTGGACTGTACCTGACAGAAGCCATCCAACAGGATTCATGTAAAGTGGAACCAAATGTGACAAGGCAAAATTTTAAACTGTGCTTTCCCTTTGATAATTATTATTTTTTGATAACAACACAGCTGAATCTAAGGAACATGTATCACTATATTCTACTTTCATATTGTTATTTAAACTGTACATTGTGTGTTAGTCTGAACATACAGAAACGTGACCACAGGTCTTCTGCCACATTTCTGTACTTACATTAGTTACAGTGATAATCTACGAAGGACACTCTGAAGTCCACAAAGAGGTCTGTACGTCTGTATGTTCACCTTGAGCTGTTCTTTCTGCGTAAATCCTTTTGTTGCTTTGCCGACGGAGGACTGGCCAATGAAGGACATGACCTTGACCTGAGGATGATGCTGCTGCAGCATGGTTGCAATTTCCTGCACACTGTCCCGGTACTGCGAGAAAATCATAACTCGGGTGGCTCGGCCCTCTGAAAAATGAGGAGAGAAATCAGTAAAAACATAAAAAATGAATGTGGGAAAGAGCGACATACAGGCACTGATATCTCGTAATAATGTTGTTGTTTTTTAATGTAATTTACATTGCGCCTGTCCCAGTGTGAAAAATGAGTCCCAAGAAGTGAAGAACAGTACAGTGTAGTAGCACATGAGTCATGTAATACATTAATAGGCTGAAATTCATGCACAAAACAAGATCTGGGTAAAACAACTGCATATAACAAGACAATGATAATAAACAATCAATATAAACAGCACAGATCTGTAAAACTATAATTATGTTCAAATCAAAACGTGCTAACAAGCAACTACACACCCACAAGTACGCATGCACATGATATACAAGAACATTTCTTGCATTTTACAAAACAATCTAGGAATCAGACAACAGTTTTACTTGTATAAAGGCTGTGGTCCTTCATAAAGGGGTACAACTAAGGCATTTTAAAGTAAGGTATGCTGATTCAGCTATTATAGACAATAGTTTTACTTGTATAGTAAGTTGGTGTTTTACGCCCAGTCAACCAGTACAGTTATATCAGGGCTTTACTTGTATAAAGGCTGTGGTCCATCATAAAGTGGTACAACTAAGGCATTTAAGTGAAGATATGCTGATTCAGCTATTATAGACAATAGTTTTACTTGTATAAAGGCTGTGGTCCTTCATAAAGTGGTACAACTAAGGCATTTAAGTGAAGGTAGGCAGATTCAGCTATTATAGACAATAGTTTTACTTGTATAAAGGCTGTGGTCCCTCATAAAGCAGTACAACTAAGGCATTTAAGTGAAGGTATGCTGATTCAGCTATTATTACTACTACTAATGATAAAATGATGATACACACAATTGTACATAAACTCAAAAATTATGATGAACAGCCATAATCATGTTATTGTTACACAGACAGAAAGGGGGGAGGGGTGGGGGCATGAGGGAGGGAGGGAAAGGGAGGAAAGGAAGGATAAAGAAAGTTAGAGTGTGTGGGATGGGAGGGAAGGGGGGGGGGGGAAGAGAGGGAGACAGAGAGGAAGTCACCTTTGTTGCACAGAAAGAGAGGTCTGAGAGAGACACAGAAGGGGTTAATTTTAAGTAACTGCATTACCAGCTTCAAATCTGCGAAAGTGCTCCAACACTACTTCTTCCAGTTTCACCATCTTTGGGTGCCCTGCCAAAAAGGCTTGCTTGCTCTGTGAGGAAACTCCAGGGCTGCAACAGAAAAAGAACAAATTGACACACCAATGACTCATGGATACCCTTCAAACCTAAGTCATGGGCTTTCCTCGTAATGGTGTGTGTGTGTGTGTGTGTGGTGTGCGTGTGAACATGCATGCTTCTTCCTCTCCAACCCCTGCACTGTAAACCTGCATATTTTCGCATGGAAGTTTTTTGGATACACATTACAAGTTATCATTCATTCATAATTCCACAGAGAAAAGTGCCCCCAAAAGACCATGCCTCTTTAAAAGTTACCATTTTGTATTTTGGGGTTAAACTTTAAAGCTTTTGTGCTGCAGCTGCCGTATCAACAGCTTTGAAGAAAAGTCTCAAAGAAGACTCAGTCAAAGACATCTTGTCCCCTCTAGCCCATATACATCAAACTTGCCACTGATGGTCCTGAGCTAGGTCGATTCATCGACGGAATAGTACAAGATGGTTCTGAAATACCAAACCTGGGTTGAAACTTCTCCCGTAAGTGTTTCATGATGTCGTTGAAGTCTGCGTTCCTCATCAACTCTGATCGTGTGCGTCCGTAACTCTTGTTCCCAGCAACAATGCCATCCAGAAAGTGAAAGAGGGACCGCAGACCATGCAGCTGCAGCAGCTCGTAGCCGTGGTAAAGACTCATGGCCAGAGCAAAGTCCCCCTCAACGATGCCGTACTGATTTCTCTGCAGGGGGAAGGGGAAAAAAACAATACCATGGAAAGTAAATAATGGTTAATACTCATACACCTGACAGAAAAGATAACACTTATAAATGTAGAAGCTGCCATGTTAACAAACACAGCACAACACGTCCTAAACTATATATTTGCAAGCTGAAGATACGGTGATGAACAAAAAAGCAGATATTCAAGACATTAAATTGCAACACTTTCCAGAAACATCCTGCTTCTGATGAACAAAAAAGCAGATATTCAAGACATTAAATTACAACACTTTCCAGAAACATTCTGCTTCTTGAAAGTGAAAGAAACAATTAATGTCTACTGTGAGGCTGAAAACAGTGATGCAAAAATTAACACTGATCCTATATCAGTCTAATACACTGACTTTCACTAAACATGTGAAGACAATCTACATGGCATTTTCCCTTTAAAAACTAACGTAAACATAAAACGTCACCATAAAATGCTGAAAAAACATTTGTGCAAGTCACCCTCAATGATCCCTCAATAGCATCACCTGAAAGGCAGCAGTTCCTGATGACTTACACAGAAAGGACAAGATGGGGCCATTATCGAACAGACCAAAATTAGAACTGTTTCAAGGGCAACACTGCATAAATTCCCGAGAGATAGGGTGGACTCCCAAGCACGCAGACACCATCCTGAACTGACCTCCACTGAAGTGACAGCACACAGCATAGCTCAAGTACTGTGTTAAGTGAGGTCCTATGTTTTGACACAGCCCTCAATGGAAACAGAGGGCAAACCAGTTGATGAACGCTGCAAGACTGTCACACCACTCTGTCAGCCAGTCATGACAAAATATGCCCAAAACGCAATGCCCAAAAGGCAACGAACCTCCCAGGAAAGCGCTATCAGAAACAGCCCCAAGTCTGTTGCTGAAAAGCACTGGCCCCAGAAGAGCAAGTGGGTGCCACACAGAACAGTCAAAACAGCTGAGGAACAAAACAAAAACAGCGCACGTTACAGACTCACAGGTAAAGACTCAGGAGGGTTCTGTCTGAAGGCTTCCCTGGCCTTGAGGATGAGGAACTTGGAGAGACTGGTGGCTTCCCGGTTGTACAGCACACGCTGGTGAATCAGACGTCTCACCACAACCGACAGCACCTGAATGAAAGAGCACACACTGGTGAATCAGACGTCTCACCACAACCGACAGCACCTGAATGAAAGAGCACACGCTGGTGAATCAGACATCTCACCACAACCGACAGCACCTGAATGAAAGAGCACATGCTGGTGAATCAGACGTCTCACCACAACCGGCAGCACCTGAATGAAAGAGCACACGATGGTGAATCAGACGTCTCACCACAACTGACAGCACCTGAATGAAAGAGCACACACTGGTGAATCAGATGTCTCACCACAACCGACAGCACCTGAATGAAAGATAACACGCTGGTGAATCAGACGGCTCACCACAACCAACAGCATCTGAATGAAAGAGCACACGCTGGTGAATCAGACGTCTCACCACAACCAACAGCACCTGAATAAAAGCATTGTAACAACTGTCAAAAACACAGCACATACCAAGCACAATACTTGAATAGTGTATACAACAGTGAACACATTTTCAAAACACACCAGCGTTTGTGAATCAGTCACCTTACCACAACAGAGAGTACCTGGCTGACATATGATGCAACACACTTTCAAAACAATCACAGTGTTATGGCATTTGTGAATTAGCAGTCACCCTACCACAAGAGCACCTGACTGACACACACTGTGACACACTTTCCAAAAACACAGTGAATCAAACAACTCACCAACACAGACTAGTTACCTAAATCAGTAAATGACACACTTTTGAAAAGCACATGTATTAAGTGTTGCATAAACTCACGAAAAAACAAATCACCTAGCACACATGCACTGTGTCCCTTGCCATTTGTTCAACTTGTGCAAAAGAGAGGAATTATGTGATCAACAATGCAAAAGGGGAGGGGGCAGGACTTCTAGTGCTAGCAGAGATTTTTGTTAGACATTTTCTAAATCATCCATTTAAAATAAAATAAATCATTTTAATATAAAATGACAGTAAGTATACAATAATACTAATAACATTAGGAAAAAAAAAGAAGCATATTCAGCCAATCCATCAAACTCTTTTGTTCATTTCCCTCCTTGCATTTTCAGCATGCACTGAATGAGATGTGTCATTTGTGTAACTTTCTTCTCATCATATCCATGTGGGGATATTTTCATGTACACCAAAATTATGGGCGACAGTTCAACAAATCACTCCCCAGCTCAGCAGCTGCAGTTTTTGAAGTGTTTAAAAAAAAAAAAATCAGCTTGCATGCAGAAATTCCACTCTTCCAGGCCAAGGATCAGTCCACAATGTCACAGTGGTCATCTGTGGATGAGTTTTCCCAGGTGAGCTGCATGTGAGATTCATATGCTATGCTTGGACAGCAGTCAGCCCACTCAAATTTCACTGGGTCAAGAACACATATAATGCATGTTCAGCTGTAGCCTGTCGCCTACACTTTGGGCAGAATAAAAGGAGTCTGTTACGTCCTACTGCAGTAACAACATGGCCGTAAAATGGAAGCTGAAATTTAAAAAACTGACTCTGGAGAAAAAAAGTCTCCAGCCAAAAATCAAACCTGTGACCTTTTGGTCACGCATCCAATGCTTTGCCTGTGAATGTGAATAGCTACAACTACCGCAAATTAACATTCGTCATCATTACTGAGTGCAATGTTTTGAGCCTTCACCTGAATGTATTTGACTTTGATGCTGGTGAGCTCCTCCCCAAGAGGCACAACCATCTTGTCCACGGTGCGTTCGTGTGTGTAAGGTTTGATGTCAGGGGAATCCTCAGACCGCAGTTCAATGTGTGATATTGCAAGATTGTTGATCACATTCTGCACCGACTATCCACAAAACATAGAAAATACAAATATATTGCATATTATACAGACATTTATCAACTGTGTGTGTGTGTGTGTGTGGTGTGTGTGTGTGTGTGTGTGTGTGTGTGTGTGTGATGTGTTTGTGTGTCACAGTGTGTGATGTGTGTGTGTGATGAGTCTGTTTGTCATAGTGTGTGATGTGTATGTCTGTGTGTATGTGTTTGTGTGTCACTGTGTGATGTGTGGTGTGATGTGTGTGTGTGTGTGTGTGTTGTGATGTGTGTGTGTGCGTGTGTGATGTGTATGTGTGTGTGGAGGGGTGCATGTGTGTGGAGGGGTGTATGTGTGCTTGCATGTGTACATGTCGTGTCTGAGTGAGCAAGGAGAGCAGGAGGGAAGGAGACGAGAGACAGTCAGGCTGACAAGCTGAGAAACATGGCAGAAAAAGAGTGTGTGCTTTTTTAAATAATTGAAAATACACACAAATTTCATACTGCTATACGCAGAGGAAACCAATAGAAACTGTGACCCATAGATACCATGACCCATTTCATTTTTCAATTGTGTCATCAACTCAGTCAGAAATGTACACATCTGTGAAAAGGCTGATCAAAAGCAAGACTATTACTTTTATTATCAACAACAAGACTGGACAGATGCACACTTTTTCCCCTCATGTTCTCACTGGTAGTTTAAGCTAACAGGCCTGCCTTAATAGTTTCTTTTGGTCAATCTCAAATTTTGCCAAGTACATGATACACTACAGTAGAGTGGTACAAACTGGTAAATGGTGTGCATGACACCATCATAAGCCAAACACTCATGCAAGTCAACCCAAATAACCACTTATAAAATAAAACTGAATAGTATTAATTAGCACAATAGTATTGCAAGTATTTTTCAATACCACATTTTCTGGAAACTTATTTTTTTGTTGTCATCATTTTTGGATTCACTGATTGAGGATCAACCTTCTCCTAAGCCCACAATTTGACTGTCAGACCATTCCGTGTTGAAGCTGAAATCTACCTTGATATCACTGCCAGGTGTGGCACTCAGAGCCAGAACACGAAACTGCCGTGTGTACTTCATCAACTCCCGCACCACCTGTCAACACAGTCATCATTTACATTGTATCCAATCAGGTCTTACTGATCATTCTTGGCATAGTTTGTTAAACCTGCTGCCTAAAAAGTCAAATATCTTCAGCAAGTTTTTATTTTTTTTATTTTTTAAACTGGCTGCTAAACATTACGATGATAAAATCAGTAAATCTACTAAATGCCAGTCTTGCACCAGTCTACACATTAAATTATACTATTGCTATATAATGCTAAGCACATCACAGGTGAAGTTATAAAAATAATAGATATATTAATTATAAGATACTACTTACTAGTTAATTAAATTCTATAAGCATCACTTGCAAAAAAAATAGGTAGACTTAAATTCTATTATATAAGCATCACTTCCAAAAAATAGGTAGACCTTCAAAGTGATGTCCAAATAATGACCAGTTACTCTATATTATTACAAAAATGTACACATCCATGAATAGGCTGATCAAAAGCAAGACTATTACTTTTATTATCAACAAGACTGGACAGACACACAGTTTTTCCCCTTGTGTTCTCACTGGTATTGCAAAACTAAAAGACCTTTTCTCACCACGACTGGGCATAAAAAGCCAGTTTCCTTTCCCTTCTTTTCTCCCCAGGAACCAGACAACAAAGTAAAATATATAAATATATATATATCTCACATTATATATGCATAAATTTACACAGAGGTCACTGCTTAGCATGCCGCAGAGAAGCATGTTGAGCTTCCCTTTCTGGGAACCAGACAACAACTGAACAAAGTCAAATTATATAAACATTATATATATATTATCATTATATGCATAAATATACGCATCAGAGGTCGCTGCTTAGCGTGCCACAGAGAAGTATGACTGTATGTCAAGTTCCCCTTTTCGCACCTGGCAGTATGCATGGTTGCCCAGAGCTTTGTGGGCTTCGTCCACAACCACACACTTGATGGACTCAGCGATGCAGGTCCCTCGACTCAGGTCGTTGGTCATCACTTGTGGCGTCAGGAAAAACACGCGGCGGTCCCGCCAAGCCTTCTGACGCTCTGTGGGGTTCATGCTGCCTGCCAGTGTCAAGAGTGAAGGGGGGTAATTAGTATTAATTAACTAATCTTTAACTGTGGTGAACATGTACTATGTAGTAATAGTAATACTGATAGCACTAATAAATAAAACACTGTGCAGGTAAATGTACCATTATTGTAGAATAGATGCAGTTCCATTCCGTCGACCAATGGCAATGCAAACAGCTTTGTCTGTTACTGTGTTAGGCAAATGTTTATTTTTAACTACAATTTGAATGCACAATTCAGAACTAAACACACAAAGAACCTACCTCTGTACCTGAGTATCTTGTTGATCATGTGATAAAATTAATCCCCTAGGATTAGGAAGAAGTATATATATATATATATAATATCAATTATTATATAAACTGTATTATTATTATTATTAGCCAGAATTTCTAACATTATGACTGTTTGGGTTGGATCGGTTGTGAAACTGAAAGAACACAAATGTATACCCTTACCACTACCTCAGACATACTCAAACCATGCAGATTGCATGTCAAAACTTGCAGTAACATAATTTGATTAAGAAGTTGTCCAATTGTATGAAACTGAAATTTTTACATGTATGTAAATTGAAATTCTCTTTTCAAGAATCAACACACAAGGGAGTTAATTAGTTAATCAAAGACCTCAAACAAACACAACAACAAAGAGCTGAGTTGCCTATGGTAACTCTCATCTGGCATGTGAGTAAATATTTAAGGTACATCACTACATGTATAAACTCCACCAGAGGTACATCCTCTTGCGTCACCATTACCTTTCACCACACCTAACCCCATAGTGATGATAGTCAACAAGCAGCTGTCTCAATGGCAGATGACCCTGTACAGTTTTATATTTATTATGAGTTCAGAAATGTGTGCGCATGTGTTCATGCATGCAGAAAAACAGTTCAAGTGCATGTGACACAAAACCTCACCCAGCTCCAGAATAAAACAGCAAGTGCATGCACGCCAAACCTGTCATCTCTGCAGTGTCCTCCTTAGGAATGCCCATGATGTTGTAGCAGGCTTCTATCTGCTGTGCTACAAGCGGTTTGGTGGGAGCCATAAAGACCACTGTGCCTTCCGGGTACCACCGGTAGAAATTGTACATGATGACCGCAGCAATGAAAGTCTTTCCCAGACCAGTGGGCAAAGTCACCAGGGTGTTCTTCACAAGAGCCTGGCGCACAATGTTCAACTGATACTCTCGAACGGGGTAGTTTGTTGGGTAGATCCACAGCTGACCTGCAGCATGGTCAAAGCCTGGTAGCTGCCCAACAGGTAAATCCGATGACCTCCACTGTGATAGGCAGTGGTTTCTGTCACCACCATGGTCAATGTCTGGCTCTTCAATGCCGAATGAAATGTTACCGTCACTGCATTCATCAGTGTGAGCAAAGCCGGTCTGATCTGAAGGCTGGGCTGAAGTGCTGGCTCCTTCCACATTATTCCTACTGCTCTGGTGGTAAGCCAGACTTTCTTCTAGTGCACGGGCTAGTTCCTGATCTTCTTCATCTTCATCGTCTAAGAGGCTGATAGTGTCATGGGGTCCTCCCAAGTTTCGTGACACTGAATGCTGGTTCTGAAGACTACCATTTCCAGTCTTGCTTGCTCCATCTTGGTTGTGAGATTTGCTGCCCCAGCTTTGAAACAATGTAGCTTGTTTTGGCTTATTCATGGTTCCTTCACTTATTCTAAAACTGTTCTTGTATCCATGAGCACATCTGTCAGTCTGTGGTTGTGGTTTTTTTTTTTTTTTTTTTTTTTTTTTTTTTTTTTTTTTTTTTTTTTTTTTGTGGTTCATCTGCTAAAACAATGAAAAGTTAGATAACTTTTTTTTTCATCAGAACTTTGAGTAAACTCCACTAGATCAGCATATGTATGCCGTTTTTACCAATAAATTATCTCCTTGTACTGGTAAAAAATAAAGTCACTGGTACCCTACATGTACCAGCTGAAACTGAGCGCTTTGTCTGACCTGCTGGAGAAACTCTGTACCATTGGTCCAGAAGCAAGTGCGCGCTCTAGAGTCTAGCTAAACAAGATTGCTTCCAGTGTTGATCGAATGAACACTCACTGTCACACCAGACGCCATACATGTCACATTCTAGAAGCGAAAACCTTCACCGCCAGCACCCCCCCACCCCCACCCCCGCCCCCAATGGACAGGTGCCAAAGTATGAGTACTGACTGCAACTAGTGCAAGATACCAGTCTACCAGACCGTTCCATTTCTGTTTGAATAAATCAGCTTTGCTTTACGATTTTTCCCGGTCCGCTTTCATTCTAGATCGAACTGCATCAATATGGTGAAAGATAACATACAGTCGTTTTTATTGTGTGTTTTGTTGTTGTTGTTGTTTTCGCCTAACGCCGACTGAATCGTCTGTATATGAGCACATCTGTCAGTCTGTGGTTGTGGTTCATCTGCTAAAACAATGAAAAGTTAGATAACTTTTTTTTTCATCAGAACTTTGAGTAAACTCCACTAGATCAGCATATGTATGCCGTTTTTACCAATAAATTATCTCCTTGTACTGGTAAAAAATAAAGTCACTGGTACCCTACATGTACCAGCTGAAACTGAGCGCTTTGTCTGACCTGCTGGAGAAACTCTGTACCATTGGTCCAGAAGCAAGTGCGCGCTCTAGAGTCTAGCTAAACAAGATTGCTTCCAGTGTTGATCGAATGAACACTCACTGTCACACCAGACGCCATACATGTCACATTCTAGAAGCGAAAACCTTCACCGCCAGCACCCCCCCACCCCCACCCCCGCCCCCAATGGACAGGTGCCAAAGTATGAGTACTGACTGCAACTAGTGCAAGATACCAGTCTACCAGACCGTTCCATTTCTGTTTGAATAAATCAGCTTTGCTTTACGATTTTTCCCGGTCCGCTTTCATTCTAGATCGAACTGCATCAATATGGTGAAAGATAACATACAGTCGTTTTTATTGTGTGTTTTGTTGTTGTTGTTGTTTTCGCCTAACGCCGACTGAATCGTCTGTATCGTCTGCTTCAAATGAAGAAACAACTGAAACGGCTTAGAAAACCATCACCTATTAAGCGACAGAAGATAAGGGAGTACAACAAAGCTTGGATGACAATTTTTCTGTGGCACAGGCATGAAGACGACACTGACACTGGAAAGTCGGGTGTCTCAGCATGACCGTCGAAAGGTGTAAACAAAACGTCAAAAGTGTAAACTAAAAGTTCTACAACTTATTTTCTGCTATTCTGAAAACTCAGATCCTGGCACAAATATGCGGATATAATGTAATGGTAACTTTCCTGCAAACAGAACTATCAAATGAAACAGCATAATATATAAAAACATCTCCATATGCCGTTTTTCCCCTGTCTAGATGATACGCCACCTTTCTTTCTCAAGTTGCTGCGTTTGAACGAAGACGCTAGCCGCCATGCTTATTCATTCTGTTCTCCGCCATAAAAGAGTTTTATACAGGGCAACAATTCTGCGCCTCGCTGTCGATTGTGTTTGGGGTTGTCAGACATGGACGACAAGTCTCATCAAGCGTATCCTCTGGCAGGTTACAGTGAACAACGATCGTCGTGGTTCTGCATGTCAAACTTGTGTCCATTTGCCATTTTTTACTAAGATCTTCCAGCTGAATATGCGTGAGATGGAGGAGTCACTATTTTCTTTAGAATTGGTGGTGGAAAAACTTTATATTCCACATATCACTTGTCGGTTTCCCGCTATCGCTTTCCGACTTTTGGATTTCCCAACTATTGTGATCAATCATGTGGAAAGTGAACTTGGCAAAGCTATTCGCCGACAGATATCTTTTGATCCTGATTACCAAATGCCGGAGCAGTTCTGTGAACTGAAAGACAAACATGGGAATTTTATGGTGAAAAAAGGCAAGTCGTGTCTGTTCAAGATGGTAGCGGAGACGCTGAAAAACCATCTTTCCAATACCCCACTGTACGTGATGGTCATAGACATGTTTCCAGAGGTTCCAAAGCTTGTAGGCAACAGTACAGTGCCGCTGAATGTGCTGATTGATGCCATATGTGCAGATCTGGTGCGTGTAGGGCCTACAGTTCCTTCAGTCCACGGTGACAAGGGATTGTTCAAAATCTACAATCTGATGGGCAAGGAGATTGGCTATTTTGTGTTGGGTTTTCGGCTCCTTTGTCTTGGCCCAAGTCTCATCCCACACCTACCAGAGGCAGTGCTAGTCCAGAGACAGAACAAAAAGCAGAGAGTCCAACAGCAACGAGAGAATGCACAGATGGTGGAAATGGTGCAGCTTAGTCAAGATGAAGGTCGGCAGGAAGAAGAGGAAAACCTAATTGAAACTAGGACCTGGGGATCCATGACAGATGCCATCAAACATGATGTCATGCTGCAGACTGTGGAGATGGATCACAAAGGTGTCCATGTTGATATCCAGACTCCAGCTGCAAGGCCAGTGGCTTCTGCTGGATTTCAGCCTGTGGTTGAACGCCGGGAAGAAAGAAACACTCAGCACAGTGCAACCCAGACAGACAAAAAAGGGATCAAGACAGCTTTTAATGTAAAACAGAAGGTACTAGAAGATTTAACTGCCATGGAAAATGATGAGGATGAAGTGATTATCACCAACATAGTGTGCCCACCACCACTCTTTTTTAACAGTGAGGCAAAACCACACATTGAAGTTGAGGATGACTCTTATTCTCTTGACACAGACATGTCGGTGTCTGATGATATTTCTGTAGATAGTTTCACAGATGAGGAGGTTGGTGAGAAAGAGGTGCAAGTAAACAAAACAAAACCTCAATATAAAGAGGCTGCATTTATTGATAGAGGACAGATCATCGCACCACCAACACCTGTCAGCTTTGAGAATGTTCCTCTCAATGTCCACTTTGCAGTCCCACCACAGCAAAAGTCTCCTCAACGTTCAAGATCAGCTCAGAATTTTCTTCCTAATTCTCAGTCCCCTGGAGGGGGGTTCCCTCTTTTGACTGCACTGATGAATGAACTGTTATGCATCCAAAACCCCACCATGCTTCAAGGTGTAGGTGGTCAGACACAACTGTTAGCCGGGCAGGCACCGCATGTTCAAGGTCTTTCCACAGAACAAAGAGTATCTGAAAAACAAGTAGCCACCAGCCAAAGTGCTGCCGCTGCGAAGTCTTCATCACAGAAGAAGCTAGAGGACATTAATGCAAACACTGAAGCTGATGAGAAAGAAACTTTAGAGGAAAAAAAAATCTTTGGTCTCAGTCGTAGGGGTCATCGTAAATGTGCTCACACACATACTGGTGTGCCGAAAGACAAGAGCTGGTTACGTGTCATCCCAGAGCATGGTCAAAAGAAGAGCAAACTGATGTTTGGCCTGACCAACACACAGCGTCTCAGGCTGCAGAAGAACAACCCAGCATGGCTGAGAAGCATGGAGAGAATGGAAGCAGCCAGCAAAAGCAGCAAAGGTGATCTAGCTAGGAAACATGATTCTGGAGATGAGCTCAATGATTCCCACTTCTCTGACACACTTACTGAAGTTCGGCGCCAGGCTCAGAAAGAACTGGAAAAGACTGCTGCCAATGACACACTTGGTGGTACTGCTCACAGTTTTCACAGCTCGGCATCCCTTTCAACACCCAAGAGAGGCAGATCCAAGGGGAAGTCTCCAAAGAAGCACAGCCCACCAGCACGGAGGAGGCAGGCAGGAACATCATCTCAAATGCCTCGTAGTCCCAAGCCCCCTGCCAGTGGAAGGCGATACAGCAGTGAGTCAAATGAGCCTGCTAGTTCCAGACCCCTGCCTGTGGACCCAAGTGTCAAGAACATCATCTCTCCAGATCCTGGTGGTATTCCTCCCTTAATGACAGGTATGACGTGGCATTTTGCATAGATATATATATATATATCATGTCTCCATAGTTGTTTTTCATCTGTTTTTGTTTTTTGTATACTGGCAATATAAAAATTAAAATACATGTATGGTATACACGGTGTATTTTGTCTGAACAATTATTTAGAGGTATTCATGTGTGTGTGTGTGTGTTTATATGCAGCCGTGTGAGTGGTGTCTTAATTCATTGTTGTGTGAATTGTTACACAATGTTAGTAATGTTACAAGTTTAAAGAAATAATTGGTATAATCTGTTTGTATGTTAAATACCTATATGATAATATTACTTTTATTAGCCTTAGGGGTCTTGTTTGCTTGCTTTTTGTGTGTTTGTGATCATGGGGGTGTGCTGGGGTTATGCTGTGATGTGCAGGTGGTACATGTGTACACATGTGTATATATATATATATATTAACTTGATTAAGTCATGCATGCAGCATGGTCTACATTAGTTATATCTAAACAGGCTGTTCAACTTAAAGCTAATATGCTTGTGTCTAGTGGTAGTACTTCTTTTCTTCCTGTACGCTATCAAACTGTCTTACATTTTAATACAACATTGAACATACTAATAAGTTCTATGTGTATTAGTATTACAACGTACAATTTATACAATACTCTGCCAACTGCATAAAAAATCTTGTGCCTTCATTTTTAATACTTTCATGTTAACACAACCTTTACTTTATGTATTAATTGATGGTTTCTTTTTTTAATAAATAAATATGAAAATTCTCGAAGTCTAAAATATTATACACATTAATTGTATAAACTATAATTAAAAAAATAGAATCAGAGCTTACTTTTGGTAATTGTTGTCACATCAAGACAGTTAATTTGTTTATGAAAATTATTCATAATTTTGCAGGTGATCTGGAAGAGGTACCAATGAGTGCTAGAAGCACTGATCAGCCAAGCTCTGCCCGCAGTCGATCAATTGAAGTCCGCATGCCTAGCATCCACACTAGTCAGGATGAAGAGGATGCCAGTGATGCCACCATCTCAGACAGTGGGGAAGAGGATGATCTCCCTTTGCCAGATGGGAGTTTCAGCCAGAACGGACACAAGAAACATCCCCTGAATTTCCCGACCTACCTGAAACAGAGTGAATCCCTGCCTGAATCCATTGAAGGCCGACCTAACCAGTCACTCAACACAACAACTGGCTTGGACGACAACTCTCCACTGGAGTCAACACGCAACTACAACACAGGGGTTGGAGATTCCAAGAACATGCAGTCAACGGATGACTTTGACACCAAGCAGACTTTCCATTCTACCAGCGAACCAGAGCTGCAGGATCTTGTCAGTGATGAAGAACATGATCAGTTAGAAGCTGCTGACAAGAAAGGGGTGGCAAAGAAGTTCCCAGTCATCAACCCCATGCTGTCCCAGAACTCTCCTATTCCGTCCACGCGCCGTTCTGTCGCCAAGCTAGACTTGAGCAGGAGTCAGCTGCCTGCCACACCCAGAGCTGACAGCATCACGCCGAGGTCGTCGAGGTCTGCAAGCCCCAAACGCCCCACCCCACGCCCCCGTCGCCCTCTCAGGGACTTCAGGGAATCCATCCACACAGACTCTCTCAGTTCCTACATGCCTTCTGACCCTGAAAATGTCGTGGCGTCTTTCAGCAGTGGAGAGGGGTACTACTCCGATGATTTTCTGGATGAATCTTCCAATGCAATTCCAGACAAACCAGGCCTTATCCCATCCACAAAGTTGGGTTACACCATCAATTAGCAACCCTTGCAACACAGTGGAAAAGGAACAACTGGGGGGGGGGGGGGGGGAATTATTTTCAATCATATATTTTTGAGAAAAATCATTTGTTTTTATCTGTAGATTTGGGTTGTTTTCTGCAGCATCATATTTGTCATTAGCCCCACTTTCCTCCTCCATCATTTTGTTGCCATTATGATTTGTATTATTACAATATTA
The DNA here is from genome assembly GCA_018857735.1 of Alviniconcha marisindica. Taxonomy (NCBI): domain Eukaryota; kingdom Metazoa; phylum Mollusca; class Gastropoda; family Provannidae; genus Alviniconcha; species Alviniconcha marisindica. The sequence continues at coordinate 533,638 of JABMCL010001050.1, forward strand.
GTTGTTTTTTGTGCATGTTCTGCAGATCAGTGACTGTGTGTGGTTTACATCTGATATCTCTCATCATGAGAGGGAATGTCATGCAAAAAGTTTGGAGTGGTATAGGTCTTCAAAGTCAAGGTCACAGTAAAGGGTCAAGGCCTCAAAAAAAGACCATTTTGTATCTTTTGAACCATTTAGCATGAAGTTTATAATTATAAGCTGGTGCATCATCAAGGCCCAGTCATGCATATTTTTGGAGTGCTGTCTTCAAGGTTGAGGTCATAACCAAGGTAAATTTTTGAATGCATAATGAGCATTTCTTCATCCTATGTCTGATGAACTACTAACATGTGATGCAGGTGTGCCAGAATCTCATGCCAAAAGCTTTCATTGCTCTCTTCAAGGTCAAAGTCACAGGGTTTGAATATCAGCAGATACGTCCATTTGTTTCATATCTTCTATGTGATGAAACATGTATCCCGAACCTGGTCTGCATCATTTCCAGACAGGTTTGTGAATCGCCTGGGTTGCTACCAATAAGGACAAAGTGGTATATGGTTCAAATCTTTGCGAAAATATTTCTCCATCACATGTCTTCCTAACTAGCTGTTGAACCTTTCTGTTGAACCATTTACAGGCAAACTGTTTACAGGCTATTTTGAGGCCAGTGTCACTAAAAGGGTTACAATCTTATGTCTTGTGAACAGTTGATTTTTTTTTTAGCAAACCATTAACCTCCATTTTTCAGTGTTTACATCATTTACAAGCAGATTATTATGCAAGAAAAGAAAAAGAAAAAAGAAACAAGTTTCAAGCTGTCATGACCATAGGGATGGTCTGACCTTCACAAATCGTAGCTTATACATGATTCATACATATTGTGTGTCTGTATATCCGTACATTTTGTGTAGCATTTGGACTACATGATTCACACATCTTGTACATCTGTACATCCATACATTTTTTGTAGCACAGTCACTATTCCTATTTGAACGCTGTGGATACTTTTTGTTGTCCTGATATAACCATCATGGTTATTATTATTATTATTATTTTTGATCGCCTTTATATAGCGCTATTCTCCGCTGTTGAGCAGACACACTGCGCTCACATGTGATTCTACATGAGTAACTAGCTTTTTATAGCGTTTTTTTTTTTAAATATCCACCAAAGTGGTGTATTTACAGCGCTGGCATGGCTGGTGCCACATGAAACTGCTGCCATCTCGGCGCGTTCTGTGTACACCATACAACCATGCACCATGTCACTTCATGCAAAGCCACATACATAAGGTGTATGCATGTTTAGCAGTAACCTGCCACCTGCACTTTTGGCAGAGTGACCGGGGTCTTTTACGTGCTACTGCGGTAACACAGGGGTGGAACGGATACCGAAATAAGAGTCAGCACAGAAAGTTGACCCTGGAGAAGAAAATTCTCCCACGGCTCCTGCAGGGATTCGAACCTGCGACCTTTCGATCACGACTGAGTCCGGCGCTCTAACCACTGAGCTATCCCCGCCTGGTTGAGTAGGCATTACAAATCAATTATCTGTTCACCTAGAGCATGATTCTAGCTGTGGTTATGCTGATAGCAAAGTAATATAAAATGCATTAGTGATAGTAAACAAACATCAAAATACACTGAAGATTGAAACTGAATGCTTCTGATTAAGATGGGCAAAGCAAACAGTGGCATTTGGGGCATAACCATCCTATATAGATGACAGGTATCCTTCACAGTACACCATGGGTCATAATGGACCCACAGACAGGTGAAATTGCATATATCTCAAAAACTATACTATCACCTTGAAATTTAATATATCCCTCAATTTGTCATTGTGCTCACAGTCACACACTTTTTTCTCATTTGTTTCCATCCAAAAATAAACAACGGTGTAATTTGAACTACACAGTGCTTATGCATTGTGGGTCAAAATCTGACCCATACTCTTTAGAGACCAAAATATGATTATCCAATATGAAAAGTATGGGTCCAAAATAACCCACACTGTAGGGACTGTAGTCCAAAGTGATGTGCTACAAAGGTGAAACCAGTATGGCGATGACAAAATGATGCATACTCATTACTGTTCAGGGGAATTGTACCCATCTTGCCAAGATGGTGGGCAAAGGCTCAGAGAAAAGCTTCATCTTTTCCTCCTGCTGTTTTGAAATGAATTGACTCAGTGTGTGAGGTAAAAGGGCATTTTTGCTTAAACTTTGCATATATGTATTGATGTGTCTCATCTTAATAATATGAAAAATTTAAATTAAAGCATTCACTTTTGACACTTTGTGTATTTTGGATCTTTTATTTTTCCTTTTTTCTTCTCTGAGTAGAGGCGCTTACCTCAGTTCTAGATGTGTTCTTCTTTTTTGTTAAGGGCAATGACAATTTTGTGCACTTTATTTATTTACTTATTAAGACAAACTATTTTGCGCAAATGTTATTGCTGGTTATGTAGGAGTATTTATAGTCTTGTGGAAAAATTCCGAAAGCTGTGCATTACCAGTATTTTAATACAATTGTGGATGTTTTGGATTTTTTTCACTTGACCTATGATGTACAACAATTGGAAAAGTAATCAAACTTTAGACTTTCAACATTTATTCAAATAGACACAACATTTTGTAAACAGATAATTATTAGTATATATATGTGGAGGAATACTTGAAAGTTTCACAGAGAAGTTTTTAAATACAGGAAATTATTAACAGTGGAATATGTTAATACAATTACAAGTCTGGGTAATTTGTCACCCCCAGCCTGTGCATGTTTGTGGGTCTGGTCACCTAATGAACTACTGAACTTTCTGTGACTAGACTTTGTATCATGGTACATTACAACCAGAATGCAGTTAATGGAATGTACTGACTGCATTTGTACCTGATACAGTCTTGCTGTGCAAGGCAACAAACTTCAATTTTTTGAGTGACTAGTGTTTTTGCTGCTATTCTGTACTTTAAATGTAATACTGAGTATCTGTGGGTTTGTATGGCTCTTTTTTTTTTCTTTTTTTCTTTTCTTTTTTTTTAACACAGTTACCAGTTCCCAGTATGCACAATGTCTGAGAGGTAACACATCTAAGCAGGACAAGCTTTTCTTAGAAGCTGTTGTTAAGTAACCACAGTGACTGCTGAATATGGTAATCACAACATGTATACCGATATTCACTTTGAAGCCCATATATATTATTCTCTTTCTTTGACAGCATTTATGTAAAAATATTCTGCTGCACTTACACAGCAAAATATTTGAGTCAATATGTTGTTTGCTGTTTTAATTATGAATCATTTATCTCAAACACTTCATGTAAACAAGGAATAAAACTGTAAAAGGTAGCAATGCAAAAATGTGCATATGATGTACAGCTGTGTTTGTAATCAAATCTTTCCAGATTTCAACTTTCAGTCTGGTTACTGTGTATGTATTTTGTCAAAACATTCAACATAAAACATGTATTAAAATGTTATTGTTATGTATTTGTGTGTGCATCTGTATACATGTGCATGAGAGAGACAGAGAGTGTGTGTGTGTGCATGCATGCATGCGTATGTGTAGTGGCAACCACATTGCTAGGTGTCTGCACTGAACTACCATGGTTTTGTTTGTGTCCTGTCACAGACAGAGAGTGTGTGTGTGTGTGTGTGTGTGTGTGTGTGTGTGTGTGTGTGTGTGTGCATGCATGCATGCATGTGTAGTGGCAACCACACTGCTGGGTGTCTGCACTGAACTACCATGGTTTTGTTTGTGTCCTGTCACAATCATTGTATTTTGAGAACACAATGGCAAACATCTTGAGCAATAAAGCATGTTTGCCTTTTTAGAACTGTGATGTATATAAACTATTTAACAAACATAACGTGATATGGCACCCTATTCCAAGTACGCATTCTAACTTCTTGATGGATTGCTTTGCTTCTTGAAGTTTTGTACACACACACACACAGGCACTTGCACGCATGCCCACAACAGATATATATATATATATATATTATAACATCAACAACGCCCCATCATGATACTATAGGCAAAGACTTTTGTATTTACCAAATGTATTTGCTCCACATGTTTTTTGTCTTCATATTACTATTAGCAGAAACAGTGGGTGGACCTGCTTCCTACACTTTTGCTCCCAACACCCTTAGCTTTTTTTCTGGTTAAAAGTTTGTCTCATGAATCTAAGTAACAGACCCAACTATGAAAATTCTGCAGTAACCCAATTCATTAAATAATTGTTTTGCTTCGTGGTACAATGCAGTTCAAAAGACTATTTGTTCACCACTGTTTCTGATAACAGACCAAAGGTATGGTGGAATGATAGAAAACAAGAAAAATAAAAAATGCAATGAATGCATACAGTTACTGAAACTGAAACAAGTCTGTTTCTTTCAGTTTGTAATCGTCGCTTTCAACGACTATCAAAACCCATTTCACAAATTAAAACATCTACGTGTATAAATGTGTGTACATGAAAATCAGTAAAAATTTAATAAAGGACTGCCACACTTTAATTGCACACTTAGGGTGCCATGTATAGCCTACATGTGTTTGTAAGCTGCCCCAAGTAAGCAATGTGCTGGTCTGTACTTGCATACTGTCCAGTGTAAGCAATGGATGTACTGGACTGTCCTTGCACACTGCACAATGTAAACAACAGATGTGGTGGACAGCACTTGCATAGTTGGTCAGGATGAAGAACAAGTATGCTTGACACAGCTTCTTCAAATGCATGTCCTAGGTTAACTGATCAGTAAATAGACAAAAATGGAACTAGCATCAACAAATCCAGTTTACACCGCTTGAAATGCTTCCTGCTATGTGTGGGTGTAGCTGCTGACTGTGCACAGTGATCCACAATGTAAATGCAAGCAAACGAAATGCCACTGCTGTGTATCTGGTCTTGAAAATGGCCCAAAAATGTCGCTAGTGAAAATCAAAACAACAGCATTCATTTTTTGAGTGAATAAGAATTGGTCACTCTGTCTCCAGCTTCTAGTCAGTGCAGATTATTTCTATTGTCTGAAGACAGTCTTACAGTGTAGATGGTACAGTATTTTCAAGAGAGAGAATGTGTGTGCATGTGTTTCTGCATGTATAAAAGCAAGAGTAAATAGATCATAGCTTACATCATGCACTATGCTAGAATTAACCTAACATATGCCTTCTACAGGCTAGTAACAGTGAGACTTTCAGCATCTTCTTTAATCTGAAACATCAATGAACAGATCTGAAGACACCAGTGTGAATGGCACACAGCATACCATTCTACAACATAAAAATATAAAAGGCAACATCATGGTATCTTATGATTTCTTATTCAAAACCAAAACAAGCACATTTTTACAACACAGTAAAAACAAATATCATTCTGAAGATATAGTTAAAAAAATCTGAGCTACAGCAGGGAGGAAAGCTGCCTATTCTGAAAGTTTGGAAACGAGGTGAGGGGGCTGCACAGCCTGCCTGGTGGGGTCAGGGGTCAGCAGCCCTTCGGAGGACAAAGGGGCAAAAGCCCCCTGAAGCTGAAAGCATTTTGTGACCTTTGACCTTCAAACTCTCTCCCTGCGGGATAAGCATTGTTGATTGCTTTTTCTTTCTTTCTGTTCATACAGCGCTATTCTCTGCTCTTGAGCAGACTCACTGCACTCGCGTGTTTTTGAATATTCACCAAAGTGGTGTACTTACAGCACTGACGTGGCTGGTGTTGCATAAAACCGCTGCTGTCTTGGCACATTCTGAGTACACCATACAACCTTGCACCATGTCACTTCATGCAAAGCCACATACATATGGTGCGTGCGTGTTTAGCTGTAACCTGCCACCTGCACTTTTGGCAGAATGACCATGAACTTTTGCATGCTACTGTGGTAACACGGGGGTGGAATGGATACCAAAATAAGAGTCAGCACAGAAAGTTTACCCTGGAGAAGAAAATTCTCCCACCGTTCCTGCAGGGACTCCAGCCTGCGACCTTTCAGTGACAAGTCTGGCACTCTAACCACTGATCTATTCGAGCATTTTACGACTTTCAAACTCTGCTTCATGCAGTTTCCTGACACTTGATCATGTGATGTGGGGTAGCAAAACTTGCCCAACCCACTTTGCTTTTTCAAGTCAGCTATCAAAATGCATAGAAATGCAGACTTCTTTCTGCATGTAAGATTCCTGTGCCAGAAAAATGTCGGCACAAAGACAAAGCTGCCATTCCTTTGAAAATAAAGGAATGTTGATTTGATGAGCCTCAAAAATAAGGAATTCCTATTTGAGGCAACTTTCATCCCTACTGTAGGCAACAACTGAACAAGTCAAAAGCATGTGTGTAAATATTTACAGTTTAAAATCTTAGAAACCAAAACCAATACTGAAATAAAATAATGGGACAAGTTTGAGCATTTCGTGAGGATCCCTTCCACTGCAAGCTAACTTACTCTGACTATCCTGTTTGCTTTTATCACTAAGATTAGCTAACCAAGTGTTGATCTTAGGAGGACTTAGTAAGTTATTCATATGCTTGCAATGCACTGCACTGATTGTCTGCACTAGTTTTGTATGGTTACTTTTTCCTGTTGTTAAACATTTTCACACCACAGCACCCAAGCTGGAGAATTCTTCCCTTGGACAACTTCAGCTGTTTTGCCTGAGGAAAGCCTAGCTGCCATGATGAAACTACTCACTGTACAAATTATGTGCTTCCTAGAATGCTGCTGTATATCCTAGCATTGGTGGACTTGCTACACACATTTGCCAGCGCACTGTGAATTGCTGCTGTCTGGATTCTTTAACATCCACATGCCTGTAGCATAGGAACCTCAGGGTTTTTCTTCCCCCTTCATTCAAAGGACTGGACGCTGGGCCCACCGCCTGCAGCCTAAGGGTGTGTGTGTGGAGGAGGTGGGGAGCTTGTACCTGAGCCTCTTAGCTTGAGTCCAGTGCCAGTACTATTCCATCAGCCACACCAACTTTTCATTTGTGGAAAGGACAACAAGACAAACATGCAAAGTCCTTCAGAGCTGTAAATAATTAATGTGTCTCCAGGAGAGAGAATGCTCTGGCCACTGACACAAGGTCTGACAAAAGCGTGAAAGATTCACAGGAATGTTTCTTTCACTCATGCATAATCAACCTGGTCCCTTCACTGAGCAGGAGTTGACCTGGTCAATCCGCCACTCAAATCTTGGTTACATGTTAATTATTAACAAAGTAAGTGTGCAGTTGTGAGTTTGACATCAGAATGACGGATGCTCTTAAAGTGATGTCAGAAATGGGGCCATTGCTGCTTAGGTAAGGCAGAGACTTGGAAGAAAAGAATGAACTGAACCATGTGCATGCAGCTTGTGGTGTAACAAGGGCTGGAAAGTGCCAGGGTGACTACTCCCAGTAAACATGCCTGATCCAATCCAGAAGCGTTTTCGTTACGGCCATTACGGCCAGCGTGCAGCCAGAATCGGGCCGGATTGTATATATATGCCAGATCCGACTTCCTGCATCCATTTCAGCTCCCTGGAAGGCATGGATCTTATTGTGCAGAACTGACCCAGATCCAATCTGGATGGCCTGGTCAGGGTTTGGCCAAATGCATCTGTCTGGAAGCAAACTGGTGTGCAGGAATCATTTGGCCTGGTTTCTGGCAGGACACAACCGGCCCGCTACCAGTTTCCGACTTTCTGACTTGGTTCTGTTCTTCCATAGACGTCCAAGATAATACTGTGCAAAACCAGCCCTGATCCAGTTTAGTTCTAGCTGATTGTGTCAGGTTTTGGCCAAATGGATCCGGTCCGGAAGCAAGCCAGTGTGCAAAAATCCTCCGGCCCACTTCTGGCCAATGCTTCTCAGCCGATCCAGACCAGATCAGCTCCGGCATATTTACTGGGCTAAGATGGACCAATGCCTGCTGCTGGCATAGCTGAAAACTAAATTCTCGAACAAGCTATTGCTGGGACACAATGTCAATGACTCCCATGTGCATCTCATGTGAAGAGCTACAATGTGCTGCACACAGCATGCAAGAACTTGACGGCTGCTGACACACTCTTACAGGCTTCAGCAGCACCCTCAGGGATTGACTCCATGGAAAGTAAGAACTAAGGGCTCTGAAGTTAGTTAACTTTACACCTGGACAGAATGAAAAGCTAATTTTCATTACAGCTGCTCGTGAAGCAAGTTTCAGTTTCACTGGGACTGGTTCAGAATTTAGTTTTGTTTAGCTTCCATTTATTTTTTTAGAGTCTTGTTCAGGATTTCAGTGGAAGCTTTCGATCCAGAACACAATAATCAATTCGAGATCATTTTATTCCAAGTTAAGCCACACTTGTAGAGGAAACTTGAGGCAGGTCGCATTTTGCAGCATTATACTTTTTCATTCCCTTCTATAATGACATTTCAAAGCTAGCAGGATGGGTGAAACAGGATGAACTCTTGCCAGAGAATGTCGAGCACCTCAGGCCATGAGTTGATGCAACTACCTAAAGAAGGCAAGTTTCTCCTCTATAAATTCCTCTGTCAGCTCCTCCACACTGCGGATCTCAAACACCTGCAACGAAGCAATGTGTCCGGGTCACCAGTCATGACAGCAAGAAAACAGTTGTGTTCTAAGTGAACAGTACACCCCTTAAAGCTATACATTCTAACCTAGTATGAACCTCTTCGTTATGACCTGTTGGCCAGGTCCAAATAAAGGTATGTTGCTCTTACTCTTCCACATGAATCGCTGACCAAAAAAACAACATCCAAAACACATTCTACTATATATATGTAGCTTTAGCGATCCTTTGCTGTCAGAGGAAAAAAGATGAAACCCAGGCCACTTTATTCTCAGTGTCTGCTGCTACTGCTGGAGGAAAAGAAAAAGTGAGATCAAGTCAACTGACAGCACTCTCGGTGTCTACAGTTACTGTCTGTGGTAAAATGACATCAAGTCACTTTACAGCGCTCTTAGTGTCTACCATTACTGCCTGAGGGAAAAAGTGACATCAAGTCACTTTACAGCAGTCTTAGTAATTTTTAGTGTTATTATTACTGCCTGAGGAAAAAAAAAGAATTTAAAATTTAATATGACAGTGCAAAACATGGGTGTGGGTGTGTGCATGCGTGTGTGCGTGTGTGTTACATTAGTTAAACAGACCTTAGTAACTTCAGCAAATTTGACAACTGCCTGCTTAGTGCCTGCATACATCATGGTCAGATCTGGTTGGCAACCTGGATGTAAATACATCATTGTAAACATTATTATATATTAACATAGTTTGAAAGTATAGTAACAGATTCAAACACACATACATGCATACACACACACACACATGCATGCCCGTGCACTCACACATACATACACACACACACATGCATGCATGCATCATATTCCTTTTTTTAGCTCATAAGCTGGGCTTGTCAGCAGAAGAGACTAAATATTACCATGCAAGGACTGACACACCATATGAGCCAGAAATTTACACAATCATAAAATATGAAATTCAAAAGATGCAACTGATAATTCTGCCCAAAACTGTTTTCAGTCAGTTTTTTCCCATTGAGAATGGCTTACAGAAATAAATGTGTTAGGGGTGAAAAATTTGTCATTGTACACTTTACCAAAATATACTCTCCTACCAAAATATACACAAGAATATTGAATAATATATTCACAGTGGCATCAAACTTGACAAGAGTCTGTGTTCAAATTTCAAATGCTGACATCTTCAGTTCATCTGATTTGCACATATATATTAACATGCAATTTAGTGTTAAACAGGGGATATAACTAAGTAATGAGTAACAATGTTGTTGTGCAAACACTGGGTTTGGTTATTTTAAAGAAACAAAGAGCTAAAATGCAGTCAGTAATAGTAATGTTTCATGTGTGTTTATTTTAGACTACAGGCATTGTTTCAGCATAAAAATTAAAACAGCTGCCAAACAAGATATATGTACCCTAACTAATTCACAACAGTACTTGCTTACCTTGTGGGCTAATAAAGATAAAGCAGAGAGGGTAGGACACGCGCCCATCATCTCTCTTGTAGACGTAGCTCAGCAACACGTAGCGTGGCTGTGAGGAAGGCAGTTCATTCTGCAGGTCTTCAAGGTTGACGTCCTGCAAGTGGTGTCAACAAAGAACACTGTTGTGGGTGCAGCCACACATTGATAACTAATAATAATAATGTACATATAATATAATCTGATGGAAAAGCAAGGGGAAAAGCAATGAGGAAGACATGTGTTTTTATAACAAAACAAGGATTAGGGCAAGAGGCTCTTCAGTGGTAGTAGTGTTTATAATACATAGTTCTTTTAAAATATTTCTGTTGGGAACAATTAATTTTGAACATTGCAGCCACTTTAACTTTTTTGAGGGTCACCCAATTTTGGGTGAGAAGGCAGCAAGTGCACCCATTTCCCCACACTTGTACATACTGTCATACATAATAATATATAATACAGTGTTACCCACTGAGTGATATCACAGGCATCATATACAGCAGCAGCACTATTTCATTATTGTTATTATTTCAGGCACCTGTGTATGTGTAAATTGTTTGTTTTGTCATTCTTGAAGTTGTTTTTCACTACAATATTAGTTATTACGTTATTAGACTGCAAAAACAGACAAGTAATGAGAAAATCTAAGTGTCCATCTCCACGGTTTAATAAAAGATTTGTCTCATTTCTTTCAATGTTTCTAAAAGCATACGGTTTGGAAACATGTTTCTAAAGGTTTAGAGAGAAATGAATATAACATGCTGAAAATACACACACTGATCTGTAAATTTTTATGTATTATCAGCTGCAGGCTATTTGAACTTACCTCATATTCTTCATCCAAAACAACAGTCTGTGTGTCTCTGTTGATTTTTACTGAAACAAATGTAAAACAAACAATTTAAGTAGACAAGACTTCATACAATTTGCAAAATACCAATGTTACCTTTAGTTTATGCCCTAGACATAATAGAAGCAGTCCCAATCCACTCTGAAGCAGATCTTGTTAATGTTATGGAACTAGCTTATATAATGGGCACGTAGTGTGCCTAACTCATGATGGCTTAAGTGCTTAAAATTCTTTCACACACACACACACACACACACACACATATATATATATATTTGGACAATAAAGATTTTAAATGCAGGTGCAAGCACCCCACCACATAATTTGTATAGCTACACAAACAACTTAAAATCAATACAGACAGCACATAATTTGTATAGCTACACAAACAACTTAAAATCAATACAGACAAACAATTTTATACACAGCCATTCCTCTTAGTTGGTTTGCTCCAAAAGTAAAAGGTGCCTGTGGTTGTTTTTTTGGAAGCGGATGGTAGCAATGATCATGGGATCATGTCACTCTGGCTGCATTCAAATACTTAAAAAGCTCAACTGTTCATGATAATTTTAACTCTACAAAATGATATGGTTCCATGTTTACTATTTTTAGCTTACTTACATTCAACCAAAGTAGTAAGTCAGATTTCATTCCACTGAAAATATACTCACAAACAATTGCTGCAGCATTCTTCTCTTTTCTGAACTTGAACTTTGTGAGTAGCTCCTTTAAGCTTGGACAAATGTCACACATTTGCAGGCTGGCAGCCTGCATGGAAAACAGTCAAAATATCTACAGTCTGCATGAAGGATCAGGGGGTAGGGTTCAGGGAATAATGACACACACTCACATCATCCCAGTAAATCAAAAGTGGGTATTACTATTACCAATGCTCACCCCCCTCCCCCCCCCCCCCCCCCCCGACTGATGACAACAACAACATTGACAATCATAATATGTCAGACAATCAAAATAATATGTTAGATGTATTAAACAAATTTATTTTTAAAAAGATGTTAAAAGGTACCATTCTGCTAATGTTAAAAAGCTTGTCATAGAACACTGTCTATATCATCAGCCTAGCATGCAGAACCCATGTTAACATATTCTACCGACTCATTCAATCTGACTGTCCTGTCACTCCAACTGATCAGTGATCAAAAGCCATTTCATTTACTTTATGACAGATGGCAAAATTACATGTGACTCAAGCCAATGCACAGGACAGAATGTTCGTACATGTACCCTCCTATCAATACCACAAGAAGTGAGACAATGCCCATTTGATGTTTGACCTAATTGCCACATAATGATGGGCATGCTGTTTGACCTAATTTCCACATAATGACCGCATGCTGACTGACCTAGTTTCTACATAATGACCTGCATGCTGTTTGACCTAGTTTCCACGTAAGGACTGGCATGCTTCTTTAGCACTGATGGGCCGCTCAGCATTTTGCTGGGGTTACTTTTGTGATCATGTAAAGTGACATTTAAAATATCCAAGAAACTTCCAACTGCCTCCTTGGAGAATAACAGATCTGCATCAATGCATGATTTAAAAAAATAAATTAAAAAAATTGACAACTGTCCTGTCTTCTTTTCTTCCTTTTCCTGCTCCATTTTATGCCAAGGTAAGAAAATGCAGATAAATTATAAATATATATATATAAATCATTTTTAAATGCTGCACAGCCCATGCTCATCTGTAACTTACTTAATGTTTACAAACTGTGATATCAATGTTTGTTTAAGCTTCCTTTTGCAGCTCAAAGACAACTTCAAAATGCACCAGTCTAACGTTTTGATTCACCCACTGCCCACCCCCCTCTCTGTAAAGACTAAGGCGCTGCACCAGTCGAATGTTTTGATTCACCCACCACCCATTTGTCACAGAGACCTGAAGTTCTTGTGACAAATCTTGCAAGGCAATAGGCTGCTAGTACTAGTCTTAGCAGCACTGGAAAAAGTGCAGTGTGGAGCTGCAGGCTATAGCAACCATACTCCAGGCTGTGTGATAAGCATGCTTGCAGACCTCAAATGGAAGCGCCTGAAACAACAAAGACTCTGCAACTGACTCACTATGCTGTACAAAACCAACCACATTGTTGACATCAACAGACAGCTGTTCAACCATAAGGGTGACCAGAGAACAGGAGGAGCACGGAGACTGTGCTGTGATAGATCAGTTCACCCAGTGCTACGCAACTCATTTTTTCCACCTGCTCTTAGTCTTAGTCTTAGGAACTGGAATGAACTTCCATCTTGGCCAGGTCGCATCAACATCCCTGGAAACATTTCATTTTCAGTGTGCTCTGAGCAGATGCAGTCCCCCGTCCCCCCCCCCCCCCCCCCCATCCTAGACAGCTGCTGAAAAGTTATATAAGTAGTTTTAACATTTTAAAGCTTCTTCTTGACTTTCGTACGGTGTCCAACTTCAGCATTATGAACTGATACTTTCTAGTTTTACTTTTAGTGCATGCCGGGTTATAACTTGTTTTAGGTGTTTCCATAATCCATCGAACTCTGACATGGAGTACAGGATCTTTAACATGCATATGTGATATTTTTTGCGTGCACATGGGAGGGGGGGAGGGGGCCTCGGTTTAGTCTCATCCGAAGGAGTCTGCACAGAATTTGACTCCAAAGAAATTTCAGGGAGGGTGCAACTGCAAAGCCTAGCACATAACGGTCACCCATCCATTTGATGACCACACTCGACGTGTATAACTTTGGCTTTAGGGAGCGAGTACTCTTGCTCTGCGCCACTGACTCTCCAAGCAGCCACTTACAAAGCCAAAACAACCTGTTCAAAAGATTCCATCGGTGAACCAACAAACGTTCCCCTGCGAACCCGGTTCTGTACACGGGATGAAGGATGTGCTTATTTACATTTTTCGTCTAAGCCGCGTCATTGAAAAAAAAACTTCATTTTATTTCACGGACACTATAAACATGCCTACGATCCCTTAAATTTTTACACTTGAACAGAAAAAGATGTGAATGTATTCGGCCTTATGCTTACCATGTTTCTGAAGTCCGTTCCTCCCCCTCAGATACGGAAGTAATACACCGGATACTTTCTACTTTCTCAACGACTGCGCACTGGCTAACGAAATCGTCACTTCCGGCACGTGGACTTACCGCCTTCTGATTGTAAACAAACCCACTGTTTTGGGGTGTGGGATTTTATATGAATCATGATCAGTTAAATTTTGCTTGTTTGTAGTTTCTAGACAGTTTGAATAATTTTTACGGATATAACAGCCTTTTAGCCGTAAAATATCATCCCGGTTCAGTGTAGAGTGTGTGATTTTTGCACTCAATATGTCGGGAAAAGAAACTGGCCTTGTTGCTGCTCTCAGCAGTATTATTGGTGTTGAGCTCAAGCAAACTATCGATCATGTGAAGAAAGCCTTGCTCAACGAACGTGTGCCATTCAGTTTTGACTTGTTCAAGCAGTATTACCAGCCAATCAAAGTCTTACAAGAGCTGATTACTGTTTTACCCCCGACGCAAGGCAACGGAGACAAAGCGAAAGGAGAACAAGATGCAGTGGAGGGTTTTGTCACGGATGTCTGTGTGCCTTTTCTCCACTCCTTCGTTCCGTCGTGTGATGGAAGGGCAGACTTGGCTGCAGCCGTTCTCAACATCTGTGATATGATTTTTGTCTGTTTGAAACGGTCATCTCAGGAACTAGCTGTGAAAATTTTGGACCTGTGTTTACACTCTTTGACGGCATTCCACCATGAATGCTCGAGGCATTCCGAGAGTGCATCAGATCAGACTCTTGACATAATGTGCGCTCTTGAACTCCTGTGCACAACTCTTGAAGCCCCTACACTGCCCGATGATAACCACAGCAGAGATCTGTATGACAGACTTTTCTCAGCTTCTTTGTCCATTTTACCACATGTTGAGGAAAAGACAGCCAACCGCCTGGTCTCATTTGTCATCATCAAACTTATTCAGCATCAGATCAGGAAAAAGGATGCCTACCTTCAAGAAGTCTGGAACTCAGTGGAGCCAGAGATTGCCCAAAGTCAAAACAAACAGATGTCCTCCAGGTCACTGCAGCAGCATCTGTCTATGATGTGCAGCATGGCAAACTTTTTCTTCCCTCTGACCGATGAGCCAGTGCAGCCTGATGTCAGACAGTGCCAGCCTTTCTGGGAGCTCATTCAGCTTGGAATATACAATGATAATCCAGCCATCAGGAAACGTTCCATGTACCTCTTAAAAAGAATTATTGACACTTGTGAAAAGTCAGACAAAGATTTAATCCCACCGGACCCATCATCTGAGAACAGCTCTCTGGCATACTTCTGGTGGAGCAAGCAACAGCAGAAAAATCTCACCAAGATTTGGGAAGATGTTATCCTTCTGCTGGAGACTCTAGATGAGAAGCAGGTGACAGACTAAATTTTACTGCTACCAGTACTACCTCTACTTGTTATATAAATGTTAATTAGTAGTACTTGTCTACTACTGTACTAGTAATATTGATACAGTAATAGTGATACTCTAATACTAATTAATACTGTTACTGTAATAATAATGTTAATTTTGTTATTCATTGACATCTTGTTTCACACAGACTGACAGTCACAGTACACAGTATGTTCAGATAAATCAGAGTGGTTTTGTGTTCGTGCGTGTGTGTGTGTGTGTGTGTTTGTGTGTGTGTGTTTAGTAAAACAGGAAGTTTTTCTTATTCACTAATTCAGTTTTATTTTTAGAGTGTATTCCTGTATTTGAAAAAAAAGGATTTTCATAGTTTTAAACAACAAAAATATCTTCTTTTTTTTTTTGGCATTTACATTTTAATGATCTAAACAATATATTTACTAATTTAGTGATGATTGTATGTGCAGACTCATGTGATCAAACCTATTTTGCCACGTATGCAGACACTGATCAATGCTGCAAAACAGAAAAATGGTAAGTCTACACTGTAAACTAACTTCTGTAAAATGTAAGGGAAATAATTAGTTAACTGGGATTGCCTCTCTGGGTGTCTGTCTGTGTGTCTGCCTGTCTCTCTCTTACAACTTTTATTTGTGTCATGACATAGCTGTCAACTCCTTTTGGGAGAAAACCTTAGTCCAGAGTTTGTGAACTGGTATTTGGTACTGGAACTGGTACCCTTATGCAGGCTGGGGTCTTTTGTATTTTTGCTGGTGGCAGCGGCATTTTGAATTCTGACCAGCCGGTGTGGCAGTGGAAGGAAGAAGCAATGTTGTGCGAAATACTCATGCATGACTTCAAATCTCACTTCTGGCCAGATTTCTTAGCCTATTGCACTAGGCTAACCAGTGTGCATTTGGCGATAGTGTTTGTTGGCAGCTCGTTCGACAGTTTTTGAATCTTTTTACAAAAAGCATGGAATTGTAGTTGTACACAATTAAAGCGGGACCACCAATTGTTAAGCTGTTTAATTTCTGGCACTTTATGAATAAAGTTGACCCTTTTCACTCACAGTCACAGTTGTGTGTTGGACTTGATGTGTGCCGTAAAAGGTTTTATGTGAATAAAAGAACATAAATGAACCTTATCTGAACTTTCCAACTTGAGGCTGACTGTTTCATTCATCAGTGAGCTTCATCTCTCTTCAAACTCAGTTGAAGTCTGTGTGGTGTTGTTGGTGAGGTTCCAGCAAGCATTTCCTGAAGAACCTGAATGCTTTTACTGTTTCAGCTGATCCTTTATAATGGAAAAACGCAGCATGAATACACATCGCACTGTCAATTTAAAAAAAACAATACAACATTTTCTTCTTTCTTGGTCTTGATGTTTGTGCAGTGCATTGTTAGTTGGTAAGTTGCCTCGTTTGGTATAACTGCCAACAGAAACTGTTTCTGTCTAATTCTAGGTTCTATGCTGCTGCACACATCATGGCTGGTAACGCTTGTGATGCGAGCACTTCACCATGAGAGTGTTTACATCACCCGTTGGGCGGCAGAGACGGCGCTGTTCATGGACTTCTGCACAGTACCCTTTATGCAACAGGGGCAGCTACAGGTAGCTGGTACCAGCACAGACTTACTGAACCCATGGTGACATGCACATGTCACTGCCTTCAGAGCCAGACTCTTTTCAAAAACCTTTTCTTTAGTTCCATCGCCCTGAGATGCACCTATGTGTGGATAATAATAATAATGGAAATTTGTAAAGCGTCTACCCTGCGGCTCAAAGCGCTGAACAAGCATACACACATAATAATTAATATACATCGAGATGGAAAATGTTATCAAAAAAATAAAATAAAGATATCGACAAGGGTTTTTAAACACTATGCTAGATACACACACACACCCACTGTACAGACTGATAGGAGTGAAAGACAATGCAATGGATGTGCATTGAATCTTTGTTGTCAATACATGTATATTTCAAATTCAAGATTTTGTAAGCACTTTGGGCCAGTACAGCCTAAGTGCTGTAAGGACCCATTATTATTATTATTATATTAACTATTGTTAATTTTCCTCAACAATAGGGATTAAGAATAATATTATTATATATTTAAAGAAAGCCTCAGTCGTAATGAGGAGGTACTGACATTGTTGAAAGGGAGTACACTGTTATTGGGGTATACATGTACTGCAGTTTGCATTCTCATGATTAAATGAGAGAACTTGTGTCAGTTTCTTATACAAAGGGGTATTGCTACTTTTCTCTCATAAGTAGCTTCAAAGGTAGTGTTGTGAAACTTCTGAGACAGGGATGAAGTGGCTTTTCCAAGTGCATAGATCTATACCATCTTGAACTGAACTGAACTAGGAAATGGAAAGTGTGAATATGAAAACTCTACACTCCATGGTTAACTGAATTCTATGCTGTTTACCTTTTGATGCTTGATAACCCCCCCATCACAACTTACCACAGCTTACTTGGAATTGACACCATTTTTTTTATTGCTTTCAGATTCTCACACGGCAACTCCTTCTGTTTCTACAAGACTTGAAACTATATCAAAGGTACACATTTGATCTTTTGTGAATTATGTCAGTCTTTGTATGATAATCATAATGCATGTTAATTACAAGTAATGTGTACATTACCCGGTAACATTGCTGCTATACTGTGTCTAGTTTACTTTTCTGTTGAAATTGTTAGTAAACAAAGCGAAAAAAGGAAACAAACAAATGAAATGATTTACATTTATGCGTGAACAACTTAACAAATTGCTGTTGGTGTCACTTTTTTTCCTAGACCTGACTGGTTCCTTGTGGTTTGCTGTCAGCAAATACATGCATGTGTGTGATTTGTTATAGTGTTTATGTTTTATGTGACAGATGAGCCAGAAGGCAACTTTCTGTACACCAACAAATAGCAAAATGTTGCATACTATATATTTTTTACTTTTTTAAATGATCTGTACTGTTTGACAAATACTCAGTTTGTAACTTTCATGTTTGACAGATCAGTACTGTTTGACAAATACTTGGTTTTAAACATTCATGTTTGACAGATCTGTACTGTTTGACAAATACTCAGTTTTAAACATTGATGTTTGATGGACCTGTACTGTTTGTGACAAATAGTCAGTTTTAAACTTTCCTGTTTGACAGATCTGTGCTGTTTGACAAATACTCAGTTTTAAACTTTCTGTTTGACGGATCTGTACTGTTTGTGACAAATAGCTTTAAACTTTCCTGTTTGACAGATCTGTACTGTTTGTGACAAATAGTCAGTTTTAAACTTTCCTGTTTGACAGATCTGTACTGTTTGTGACAAATAGTTTTAAACTTTTCTGTTTGACAGATCTGTACTGTTTGTGACAAATAGTCAGCTTTAAACTTTCTGTTTGACAGATCTGTACTGTTTGTGACAAATAGTCAGTTTTAAACTTTTCTGTTTGACAGATCTGTACTGTTTGTGACAAATAGTCAGCTTTAAACTTTCCTGTTTGACAGATCTGTACTGTTTGTGACAAATAGTCAGTTTTAAACTTTTCTGTTTGACAGATCTGTACTGTTTGTGACAAATAGTCAGCTTTAAACATTCATGTTTGACGGATCTGTACTGTTTGTGACAAATAGTCAGTTTTAAACTTTTCTGTTTGACAGATCTGTACTGTTTGGACAGTTACTTAGTTTTAAACTTTCCTGTTTGACAGATCTGTACTGTTTGACAAATACTCAGTTTTAAACTTTTCTGTTTGACAGATCTGTACTCTTTGACAAATAGCTTTAAATTTTCCTGTTTAACAGATCTGTACTGTTTGATGAATACTCAGTTTTAAACTTTTCTGTTTGACAGATCTGTACTGTTTGACAACTACTCAGTTTTAAACTTTCCTGTTTGACAGATCTGTACTGTTTGACAACTACTCAATTTTAAACTTTCCTGTTTGACAGACCTGACGGCTCGCCTGTTGGGTCCTGTTCATCGGTGGGTACAGGTCTGAAGCATTTCTTTGCCAGCGTCTGCCAATCCCTGGACAGCAAGCATCACAAAGGTAATGTTTGTTGGTTCACTTTTTTTTCCACTGACGGCAGTAGGGACACTCACTTAGCCCACCACTTTGAGCCAGCAAAAGAGGGAAACATGTTTGGCAGAGTCAGGTTTATTTGATCTGCATGCACGTGACAAGGTTGTGACATTGCTACCATACAGTTTTCGACTGTAAGACAATGGTGTTTTGATTTTTAAAAATTCTACTCAGAGGACAGATTTGGACCCCTCCATTGGAAACATGTTTTGTCCAAGCAGGGTGGCCTGTTATCAGAATAACTTAAAATGGAGACTTTTACTCTTTTGATGTTATTTTCAATTTAGAATCCTACATGCATCGGCGACGATTAGCAGGACTTGATGTGCAAAACAACGCCAGGTGTCACAGCTAGCCTCAGTGCTTTCTTTGGTCTTGTTCCTCAAGTGACATGATCCCACAGCCTTTGTGCCTGATAACAAAGAGGCTGTGTGCAAGCAACGTGAGTGAGCCAGGATGCTTGTTGTGTGCAGCCAGTCCCTTGATCTTTTGTTCCTTCAGCCAGGTGTTGTTGGTTTGTCTTACTTTGATTGCTTTGGGAAAAGAAAACAAACAAACGTTGTGTTTGATACTTTTAATCTGCCTGGTTGACGAGGCATTAAACATATAAATTATCTGTGTCTTGTTTCATTGATTTGTCATACTTTGATTGCTTTGGGAAAAGAAAACAAACAAACGTTGTGTTTGATACTTTTAATCTGCCTGGTTGACGAGGCATTAAACATATAAATTATCTTGTCTTGTTTCATTGATTTGTCATACTTTGATTGCTTTGGGAAAAGAAAACAAACAAACGTTGTGTTTGATACTTTTAATCTGCCTGGTTGACGAGGCATTAAACATATAAATTATCTGTGTCTTGTTTCGTTGATTTGTCATACTGTGATTGCTTTGGGAAAAGAAAACAAACAAACATTGTGTTTGATACTTTTAATCTGCCTGGTTGACTAGGCATTAAACATATATATATATACATTATCTGTGTCTTGTTTTGTTGATTTGTCATACTTTGATTGCTTTCGGGACAACAAGAACAAAAAAGCATTGTGTTCAATACTTTTAATCTACCTGGTTGACTGGGCATTAAATGTATAAATTATGTGTCTT
Source organism: Alviniconcha marisindica (assembly GCA_018857735.1). Lineage (NCBI taxonomy): Eukaryota > Metazoa > Mollusca > Gastropoda > Provannidae > Alviniconcha > Alviniconcha marisindica. The sequence continues at coordinate 554,054 of JABMCL010001050.1, forward strand.
GTTTTGTGCAGTGGAGTTTCTGCAGCATCTACTGCTTACTCTGCGGAGCGAGAACTGGTCCTCAGCGCCACTGGTGTTCATCACCCAAGGCCTGTCTTGCATCACGCCAGATGCAGTTCTTGACTGCACTACTCTGACATACATCAGGTCTGTTTACGGGGCTTTAGGTCTGTGGACCAGATTTGCTGGACACGTACATTAAAAAGGTGTTTTGAGAACCCTGTGTCGCAGCAAGTGGTCTTACACCTGGGCATTTGCACTGAAAATGTCAGTGATGTGAAAGAAATAATAATAACAATAATTTCTAAAGCACAGATTCTTAAAAAGCCCTCAGCGCTTTACAAAGAACATGATGCGAGTGAGGGAGTTGGTTAATGTACACATACAAAAATCAAATAAACAGTTTTCATCAGTTGTTATTGTTATGATAATGATTCTTCTCCTCATGAGGTCAAATGTTACTTTACAATGTGAATGAATATTTCTGCTAAATGTTTTCCAGGGAAATCATCATTGCCAGCTTGACAACACTTGAAAACTTCACACGGGGAGCAATTGAATGTTTTTTGACAAAGACAGTTCTCAATCTGACTGATAAGGTACTATTACCTGTCCCTGTCCATGATATTGATTTATTCCATTCTTTGTCTTCCCTCTGTGCGCACACACTCGCTTGGTCAGAGATCTTTTTTATATGCTGTACTGCCTGTCTGGAACAGCCTTCCTTGCAAAGTTAGGTCATCAGACACATTCACATCATTCAAATCATCTTTGAAATCTCACCTCTTCAAGACTGTGTGTATGTGTGCATGCACACGCATCTGTTTTTGATTGTGTTTTGGTTCTTTGCTTTGTAATGGGCTATGTGCTCCAGTTTGAAAAAATAGCACATAAAAGCGTACATTACTGATAACACATCATGCATATCCATGAGGCCCATGGATCACACTTAACTGTACTCAGTCAAGTGGCTGTAGTTAACAAAACAACAAGCTTGCTTAAACTTGAAAGGGAGCTGTTCAGAACCAATCCTTGAGCTGATGACAAGTCAATTAATTGTGTCCTTGCCAGTAACATTTGAACTTTCAAATTTATTTGTACCATGGGTGAATCTGCACATACTTTGGTGTACATGTCACGGTATGATGTACACCACTGGAAATTTCAGTTGCAAGCAAACTGCAGTAAAAGTTTTTATCTGAAGCATATTTCTGTGTGTGTAAAGTTACCTTCACTTCTTTCATTGACTGAGTAAGTAACTTAGTGTTTTTATGCCCAGTCAACTGGTACATTGTGTCTCATTGACTGAGTAAGTAACTTGGTGTTAGGTTTTATGCCCAGTCAACCAGTACAGTTGTATCTCATTGACTGAGTAAGTAACTTGGTGTTAGGTTTTATGCCCAGTCAACCGGTACAGTTGTATCTCGTTGACTGAGTAAGTAACTTGGTGTTTATGCCTAGTCAACCGGTACAGTTGTCTCACTGACTGAAGACAATATATATGTTGAATGGTTAACAAATAACAGCTGCATTGAAAACACCATGCTTGTTTCCAGAGCGTGCTGGGCGTGGAGGATTTTATGGAGACCCTGGCTGTGATGGAGAGGGAGGAAAGTTTACGGAGAGGAACGGACTTGTGGTCCACTGTGGTTTCCTGGCTCCTGGCCTCTGCTGATGATGACCTCCACCCAGCCTGGAGCTGGCCTGCACTGCAGAAGGCGCTCCAGACAATGGTGGACAGTTACCTCACTGTTTCAGCTGGTCAGTGCCAGCCCAGTCAGACTCAGTAATCAGTACTGACCCCACAACTAAATTTTCATACACCATCTGTGAAGCCCGTTCTTAACTGGGCGAGTGTTTGTTCACCGAACATGCTTCGGACAGTTCGACGAACTATGATTCGTTTCTTAATTGAACTTTTAGTTTGCCAAACATGGTTCAGACAGTTCAACAAACTTTACTTCGTTCTCAGCTGGCTTGTAGTGAGATGCAAGCTTCGGCCTGAACTTGCGGCAGACACGCAGCAGACAGTATGATCGAAAATGTAAGCTAATGTCAAGTCAGGTCAAGTCAATATACTTTAATCATCCCTCACAGGGTAATTCAACTAACTACTATCTCATTCTGGGTCCCCGAGACAAGGCTGCCCCTCCCACAAGTCAACAAATAAACAAATTCCCTCTGAAGTGAGTGAAGAACCTCACGACACCGTCATCCATTTTTATTTTTATTTCTTCTTCATCCACAGGAGAGCTCTGCTCTCAGCCAATCAGAGGCAATGTTCGTTGAATAGGGTGAATGTTCCCAGAACATGCTGAGCAAAGCTTTTTGGACCCCGAATATAGCTTCGTCGCAGTTCGACGAATACTCCCAACTAGGTGCACGAAGAAAAGTTCACCCAATTAAGAACCAGCTAGGTCCGCCAAATACTTCCAACTCGGTTCGCGAACAAACATTCGCCCAATTAAGAACGGGCTTAAGGGTTCCTTTGCTGGACTGAGTTTTAACACAGCATCTGTAATCTGCACTGACCTCACAATTACGTTTTCATACACTGTCTGTAAGGGTTCTTTTGCTGGACTGAGTTTTAATACAGCATCTGCCATGACTAGCTCCTTCACTGATGACTTGTACTTTGGAATGGTCAGTGCCTTTATGCCTTTGATGGGGAAGGTTTGTGTGGTTTGCATGTGGTTCGCACTGACATTATTATACATCCACAGGAACATGGCAACAAATTAGAATAGGAGCTGCTTGCTGTTTTTTTTGTTTTTGTTTTTTTATTACGCACATGCATCTAGGTCACTTGCTGTTCTTTTCGCTTTAAAAAAATATTTTTATAAATGAATGTGAAACAGACAGAAAGGAGTGTAGCCGTTGTCACCCAGACAACATTGTTTTATTGCAGTGCATTTTTTCTCTGCCAACATAAACAAATGTGTGCCTTCACTTTTTTTCTTTCTTCTGTCTGTTCTTCTTGTCTTCCTTTTATTGTTGTGTCATTTTGCTTTTGGGGCAGTTTGAAGAATCTGTATCTTTCAGATGTGATAGGAAGTACTCTGGCAGAGATTCTACGGGTGACGAAAATCGGGAGACTTGTGGCACTGATGTCTGACTGTGAATGCAAGATGAGCAGAGCAAGCAGTGATGTGAAAGACGGACACAACACAGAAAACATACCGGAAAAGTTGTTGACAACCTCTCTGTGGGAAACTGTTGACATAATCAATAGCGTCAACACCCGAGTCTACATGCCAGTATTGAAGGCTGACAGAGCTGTCCATCTTCTTCTTGTGTGTGCCAAAGAGTTTGGAAAAGGTCAGAGATAACCTTGTGTTGATAAAAAAAAAAATCTTACACCTTTGGTTTGTGAATCTCATTGTTTTATGTGTATGTGTGATTGACTGTTTCTTCTGTGTCATTATATTATTTATACTATGTGTATATATTGCAGTTTTAGCTCGGAGAACATGCCAGATGGGCTTCTAAACCTTTTCATTTTTCAATTTGTCTTGTATATATATCTATGCTTTGTATGTGTTTGTGCTAAGACATACTGTATGTAAGACTTGGCTCCAACCTAAAATCTTTATCCTTGAGTTTAAAGATCAATCAATCAGTTAATAATAATAATAATAGATTCTTTATGGTGCCCCATCTCATAAGATCCCAGAGTGCTTACAAAGACATAAGGATACACTCATTTCATCACACACACACACACACACCAAGGCGCATGCACACGTGCGGACGCACACACACACACACACACTACAAATACATGTATTACTGGTGATGGATTGGTAAAACGACAGATCAATATGCAGAGGAGAAGAGATGGGTTTTCAGTTTTGACTAAAAAGAAGAGAGTGAGGAGAGTAATCTCTCTTCTTTCTCTCTTCTTTCTCTCTCTCTTTATCTCTTCCTCTTTCCTTTGCTCTCCTTTGTTTTTTTGTTTTTGTCTTTCTTTTTTCCTCTCTCTTTTCCCCCATCTGCCTTTGTCTCAGTTTCTCCCCATCTCACCCCCAGTTAAACTTGCTAAGATGGCCAACTACGAATGTTTGCACAGACAGAGGTCCCACACAAGGCCCCTCCTACAAAGAGCTGTGCAGCCTTATCCACAGCTGCTGGAGTGAACTGCTGCTGTATGTGGAGAGAAGAACATTGTGCAGCATGCAAGAAGGGGAGGTCAGTCACATTTGTTTGTCCTTCATTTGTTGTTTTCCATTTTGCATTATTTTATTTTAATTATTATTTGGTTTCTTCCCGATGTTTAACTGTTGTTTAAGTGTTGTTTTGTAGCTTGATAAACGGGATTACCCTGAAAATTTGCACGTTGTGTTTTGTCCTAATATATAGCATTCTTTTGAAACTTTTATGTTTCTAGAGCTTCTTTCTGATGTGTTTTTCACAGCCACAGCGGACAGCCATACACTGTCTGTTGAATCTTTGTGTTGTCAGCTGCTTATTTTTTGTTTTTTTTCCTTCTAATTAATCTAAGATATCAAGCGGAATGACTGTGTTAGGTAAATGCACCATTGCAAACTGTACAGCGATTTTTAAACAGTTACAATATTTTGCAGCATCAGTCTGTGGACCTTGACATGGTCATATTCTACGCTGACGCTGTGAAAACACTGGGTCAACTACTGCCCTCTGGTATGGGCATGAATGCTTTAAACAGACTCGCTGACACCTGTGCAAAAATAATGAGGACTCCATCCACAATTCTACCACTTCAGCAAGTAGCAGCGATCAGTTTGATGTCATCCATTGTGCAGGTATGTATCATGTTCAAGGTATCTTGTGTTATCTTAAAAGATGGTATGAGTCAAGCAAAACTGTATCTTTGAACAGGGAGATTTTTCTTGCTTTAATTTTCCCCAGTATAGAAGAAGTAAAAAAAAAGAAGTGGGTGATTTTGATTGCTTGCAGTTTCACCAGCTCTGCCACATCACCTTCGTTTTGCCTCTCATAATTAATAGAACATTAAAATGACTGATTGCTGCTGATCTTAATGCAGCCGTCATTCTGGTGATGGCAGCATAGCATGCAGCATAATGCCTCTCTTCACCCATCTTCTGAGATCTCAGTGCTGACCCGTGCCTCTCTGGAGACAACCCTGCATTCAGCAAGTCTAACAGCAATTACCTTGCAGAACAAAACAAATTATGTCTGATTTTTCATCTTGTGCACAGAGATCTTTCTTAGACTTAGAGTGCTTATGGGCATGCTTGAAGCCCCCAAAACAGCTATATATATAACTGAGTATAGATTCAGCACCCAAATGCCAAAAGAACAATGTTAATATACCGAAACTGGCGGGTTGGACTTGGAGCCCTAGCTTTGTTCTTTGTGGGCACCACGCACTGTATCATGTTCTGTTTCCTGCCTTTATGGAGTTTATCTCTGCAGAAAATCCTTCAACCACAGGTCATGCACCTCAGAGGCATATATGTTTTTGTTTCTGTGATTGTTCATTTACTGTGGGTCTTTGTGTGTGTGTGTGTGTGTGTGTGTGTGTGTGTGTGTGTGTGTGTGTGTGTGTGTGTGTGTGTGTGTTTCTTCTTCTTCTTCTTGATTTTTGTTCTTCAGCTTCCTACCTGACTAACTACAAACATTTTGTTTTCTGCATTCTCTTACCATGGTATGCAAGGGCTTCATGTAGTTGTACATTGCCTGGATGAAAGTCAGCATTAATAGCTCTGTCACATTCAGAAGCATCGAAGTGTGAATGCTGTTTGTTGGTATTTTTGTTGTTGTTGTTTGTCTAATTTATTAATGTATGAGTATTCTAATGAAGGATTTGTGTGTTTTTCATAAATGTGCAACCAGTTACCAGCTGTTACCAGGTTTTTTTGTCCACAGGTGGTGGATGCAGCACTGAACGCTGCCAGGGAAGAGAGCAATGCTGTTGTTGATGAAGGAGTAACGGAATTATCCCAAAAACTGTGGAGCGTCTTCTCCAGCATGCCACTGAATTGCAACATCTTCACTGCATGGAAAGGGTAGGTTACCCATAGAAATTTGTCATTCTTTTTCACCTAGCGACATCTTCACTGCATGGACAGGGTAGGTTACCCATAGAAATTGATCATTCTTTTTCACCTAGCGACATCTTCACTGCATGGACAGGGTAGGTTACCCATAGAAATTGATCATTCTTTTTCACCTAGCAACATCTTCACTGCATGGACAGGATAGGTTACCCATAGAAATTTATTATTCTTGTTCGCCTGGCTCTTTGCAGCATTGTTATTGTAGTAGCTTGGTTTTTTTTTTTACACCCAGTCAACCAGTATGGTCATATCGGGGCTTGCGGCACAAACATATTAATACCCTGCTGTATGATTCAGTTGCATGTAAAATGTAGGTTATGCTGCTTTTTTTTTTTTTTAGTTGCAAATATCCAAACAGATAAATGGTTAAAAAGAATGCTGTTTATTAGGACAGAAACACAATCTGCAAATGTTCAGGGTAATCCACTTTATCAAGCTACAAAACAACACTTAAACAACAGTTAAACGATGAAAAAAGCTAAATCACTTGTCTGTTTTTGGTTGAGCTATGTTGTTTTCCTGTCCAGTGCTTGGAAGAATGTTGGCATGACAATGACGTGTAATAGGTACACTTCAGTGAGACCCACAGAGATCCATCAGATGTTTATTTGTCAAATGTTATTAGAGGAGACATAGAGACACAGCAGAGATAACCTAGCACTCTTTTTCTTACCAGGCTCCAGTTATCAGGAACCAACTCCCGGCTGTTTCTGTCATTTTTTTCAAATCTTCCTTGAAAACCTTTTCCTTCTTAAAAACCTTTTCTTCAGTCCCATTGCCCTTATATACGTCTACTAATGTGTGTGTGTTCATGTTGTATGCATTAATTTTAAAAATATGTGCATTTGAAGAACGTGTAAGCGTCCAGGGCCTGTGTGGGTTAGGCACTCTAAGTATCCATTATTATTATTGACCCACGCTCTGTTTGCAACAGGGGCAGCTCGGCTCATCACGGGCGTCAAGTGTGTCAGTACATGGTGTCCCTGTGGGAATGCCTCAGAGTTCTCCTTTCCCACAAGCTGGGTCTTCGTCGAGCTCCCCCCATCCTTGATGCCGCTCTGGAGGCTTTCTCCGTCAGCTCCGGAGAGTCTGACGTTCCCATCATGCAGTGTGTCGAGCTCATCATGCCAGAGGTGCTATCATGTTCCTTTTTTTGTGTGGTCTGAGCTTTAAACGTGCATGGTATTTTAGCACTTGTTCTGATCTTGTGCTGTTTTTAATGTCAGTGGCATTGTGAAAGTATCTGATTTTGACTTGTTTTTATGCTGAGTGCTTTTGTGACGTTGGTAAAATGTGTGATTTTGAGATGCTTTTATATTTAGCATTTTTAGAAGCATTGTTGATTTCGACCTGTTTTTAACTAGCACATCAGCACCATTGTTCAAGTATCATTTCCCTGCAACTTTAATAATAATAATTAACAATTAAAGTATTTGTAAAGTGCAAAATCTTATACATAGAGACTATTCTAAGCGCATACACGCACACGCGCGCGCACACACACACACATTGCAAGTGAAAGCCATAAGTGTGTTTTGCAAGGTAGATTTACACAGGCCTGAACGTAATGAGCTTTAAGTAGTTATAGCTAGTGTTTGGCAAGATTTGTGCACAAGTTGAAGTTTGTTGATGGTCATGGGGAGTATAATAATTAATATTCCTCTTGTTGTACACAGCTCCTGTGCAGCTTGGAGCACCAGGACAAGGTCATTCAGGTGATACAAATAGCCTGGAGTAAGGTGCATGAGGAGATCAAGTCGTGGAGTTTTTGGCTCAAGATGGAGGCTTTTGTCAACATGGTACTGCAGCGCCCTCTACTCGTGCTGACCTCAGAACAGGATACTGAGCTTGGGGCCTACATCACGGAGGTAGAAAATTATGCCTGCACACACTGAAATGTCATAATAGATCAATAATGAATCGGTCCCTTTGCCATCACTGGCAATGATAATCATGAAGACAGCTTTGAGCAGGACTTGACAATACTAACCATCAGTCCCTTTGCCATCACTGTCAATGATAATCATGAAGACTGCTTTAAGTAGGACTAGACGATAACCTGAATGCATGTTCTGACTAAGCCTTTACCTAACTGCTTAAGTTTCAGTCAGCTCATGAAACATTGTTACAAAAGTGCTAGAGAGGTTCAGTTTTCATGTTTGAGTATGTTACACGTCTGTTTTCGGGGCCAGGAGTTTGCAACAGGTCTTTGTTGTGTTTAGGTACTGGAGCGGTTCTTCGAAGTGGGTCAAGAAAAATCTGGCATGTTGAACCTGGTGATTGCTCGACTGTGTCAGTTGTGGGCTCAACCAGGCGGCACTGCACTGGCCATTGCTATGGCACCCACCATTGTCAGCGCTTGTGTGTTTGGCACTGTGCACAAGAAGGCGGAAAGGTGAGGAAATTGTGTGGTCACTGATACAAACTTTCTCTTAGCAGCGTGCTTACGTTGTCTTTATCTTATGAACATGAGCAGCTCAGGGCCCTGTTCACCCCCCACCCCCCCACCCCCCCAGATGCAGTACTTTGAGTGAAAATGCAAGTTACAACTTGATTTTTTCAGAACTTTAAAAGTTTACAAGTCTTTCTTGCAGACATTCTGCCATCCACCCTCCCAAAAAGAAGAAAAACAGCTGATCTGTTTATTTTGTCTGTATCAACAAAAGCAAAACAAAAATGAAAAGTGTGCAGGTAATAGGTGGGTAGGTTGTAATTGTCATGTATACAATTTAGTCCCCTACAATAAGTATAGAATTCAGTTACACACTTGCACAGGAAACATTGACTCATCCATCAGATACATTCTTCAGTGTAAATCCTTGCACAGCAGGCATTGCCAGAATGCACAACTAGTCAGATGTATATGCCTCTAAGGGTTATTTAGCAACTAAATTTTCACATCTTGTCAGCTGCATCGTTTATGGTCACCTCAGGATGTGTTAATTTGGTCATAAGTCAGTACACATTGAAACCTTTTTTCGGGATGTTTCAAACTATACTCGTCAGATCTAAAACACAGGTTGTGATGCTCAGGTGTTCTCGTGTGATGTGGGAGATTTCACCGCAGGGTCTTACACCTAGAAGTTTTCACAAGCTAAGAATATCATCTCAGCAGTAGATTTTGTTTTACAGATACGTTTATCAGCATGTCAGTGAAGATACCCATTTTGTCTGCGCTGAGAATGTAAATATATTTTAACATGATTTTTTTCTCTCCCCCCTATAGGTTATGGCTGGATGTGTGCATGTACATAGAAACTCTGAAAGAAGACTGTTCTGTCAATGAAATCTTGTCCAGGTAAGTACTTGTTTTACTGCTGAAAAATGTATGTAATAGTAGTGGTAAACCACCAACAGATATTGTGTTGTGATGTGTGTGTGTATTTGTGTGCAAGAAAGAATGTGTGTTTGTGTGTGTGTGTGATGCATATTTCTTCGATGTACATTTGTGTGTGTGTGTGTGTGCACATGTGCGCATGCATGCATGTGTGTGTATTTATGTACAAGAGAGTGTGTGTGTGAGTGAGTGCATATGTATGTGATGCATATTTCTTCTGTGTACATTCAGACTTACACACTGCTGTGGTCACATAATCTGTGTTGACATTTCTCCAGTCCAGCCTCTTTGACATGACTGAACCTTATTCTTTCGTTTCTCCTTTCTTCCTGTCCAGCTCCTCCAAGAATGACATCTATGTTCGCCTGACAGTGATCAACTTCCTGTCCACCCTGAAGCTGGGTGATCCGGACCACAAGACCCTGGCCATGGCAGTGCTGCGTGAAGCATGGGGTCGATACTTTTCCTTGGCTCAGATTTCCACATTCCGCCAGTTCACCAACACTCTGCCCCATCGCCAGAAACACAGGCTTGTGCAGCTCTTTCCTCTGCTGGACCAGTTTATTGACCAGGTTTGTTGCTTTGTCAGCCAATTTGGAATCATTCATTGACCAGGCTTGTTGCCTTTTTGGCCACTCTGGACCAGTCTTTCAACCAGATTTGTTCATTAATGCATCCAGTTTGGTCGGTTTGGCAGCCAAACTGAATCCGTTTATCAACCAGGATTGTTGCTTTGTCAACCAAAGTGGATCCATTTATCAACCAGCTTTTGTTTCCTTCCTCAACCAAACTGGATCCATTTACCAACCAGGATTGTTGCTTCAGCGTCATATATTCATGTTTGTTGCACATGCACATGTGTGCAGAATTCATGCTACGAGTTCTACAAGAATGCCTGGGATGGCTTAATCCTTGAATGCCACCCATCCGTACGTCAGAACTTGGAATGGCTGGCAATGCGATTGGTTCAACGATATCCGCATGTGCTCCTGCCCTTCTTGTGGAAACACTTTGATCAGGTGAGTGAGTGGACTTCGAGGCCTTCAGGAGTCAGTCAGTTGATTTGGCTCAGGTCGTTGACAAGGGCTAAAATGCTTTTCTTTAGACGTTAAACATGTGAGCATGTAGCTGTTATTTTCATTTGGATATTTCATGTTTTTAATCAGAGTAGTTAATCAGAGATATATAATATATATGCATTCATTGTGATATGCCTGTGGAAATACCAGATTTTACACACAATCGGTTGGTCTTACGAGGAGAGACTGTTTTGTCTTCAGTGTAAACACAAATCTTTTAGTCAGCTGTAAATGATTTAATGGCCATCAGACCTATCTGTAGAACTGTACAGTAATGGTCATATTTTGTCAGGTGTCGTTGTTTTGGCACCAGATATGTCTCTAAAACTATAGAGTGATTGTGGGGTGTGCTTTAAACTGTCAGATTTTGTTAGATGTAAATGCTTTGCTGTCTCTGAAATGAAATTTGGTGTAGATAATGAAAGAATGCAGTTTCAGTAATGGTAAAACTTCAAGCCCTCTACAGATGAGAGCCCAAACACGTGAAAGGTTAAAAAGAACGCTATTGATTATGACACAACATCGAAACACAACATGTGTTGTGTTCCCATAATAAATAGCTTTCTTTTTAACCGTTTATGTGTTTGGGTCTTGTTTTAGAATGCTAGCAGTCATAGTCATTCTTGTTTCAGATGTTTTTTCTTTTTCAGATGAGAGGGAGAAAAACTTGTAGTTTTTGAGTTTCTTCTTCTTCTAGTTTTCAGACAAACGTAACGTCAGCCTGCTGTCTTTGCTTCATGTTGTTGCTCGCCTGGGACCTGAAATTCCAGTGGCTTTGCAGGTAAGTTTGAACATACACTCAATCTGAAACTGTTGTCACATACGTTCAGATTATTCTGTTTCATAAACTCCTTCTATTTCTGTCTTTATTATTACAGCATTACATGCAACAAAGGGAACTCTTTTTTCTTTATTTTGAATTTATCTGCAATACTTACGAATGTAAGTGATGTGGCTTAGTGGTTTATTATTAGACAGTGGACTCAGGACCGAAAGGCAGGGGGTTCAAATCCTGGTCTGGGTAGTCACCGTTCCCTCCTGTACCTTAATCTCAGGTTGTGAGTGCGGTGCCTAGCTGTCTGATTAGGTATATATATAAAAAAATATGTTTAAAGAGGTCACATGCACATTATGAAACCATGACAATGGTCAAATACCTGAGCAGATTTGTGTAGAAATTCCACCAAGGTAAGGAATTACTCACTAATCAATTATCTGTGAAGCATAATTGATCAGCTGGCTGTCTTTGGAAGAGACTCGCTGAGGGTAAAAGTGAGTTGGAATAATGATTAAGTACATAAAAGACATGCACACTTACACACAGATGTATAGATATATGTGTATTATAGAAGCCAGTGAGGTCTCTTCTGTAAACAAGCAACTGTAGAACCGAGTGACTGTTCAGCATCTCTATTATAGCTGGTTGACGGTCCACAGAGAATCTAATTGTCCAGTATTAGTTTGATTGTCCAGCGTCTTATTACCTAGCATATGCCTGACTGCTTTCTGGTACCTTTCAATTGACCAGTACGTCTCAACCGACTGTGAAGGATCTGTTTGTCCAGTGTGTGACCGATTATCCAGTGTCTGATACCCGGTTCCTGTCTGTCAGTGGTCTGGTATCTGCTGCATACAGCCAGTATCTGATGTCTGGTTCCTGCTGCATGCAGCCAGTGTCTGATGTCTGGTACCTGCTGCATGCAGCCAGTGTCTGATGTCTGGTTCCTGTCTGTCGATCATCTGGTACCTGCTGTATGCAGCCAGTGTCTGATGTCTGGTTCCTGTCTGTCAGTGGTCTGGTACCTGCTGCATGCAGCCAGTGTCTGATGTCTGGTTCCTGTCTCTCAGTGGTCTGGTACCTGCTGCATGCAGCCAGCGTCTGATGCCTGGTTCCTGTCTGTCAGTGGTCTGGTACCTGCTGCATGCAGCCAGTGTCTGATGTCTGGTTCCTGTCTGTCGATCATCTGGTACCTGCTGTATGCAGCCAGTGTCTGATGTCTGGTTCCTGTCTGTCAGTGGTCTGGTACCTGCTGCATGCAGCCAGTGTCTGATGTCTGGTTCCTGTCTGTCGATCATCTGGTACCTGCTGTATGCAGCCAGTGTCTGATGTCTGGTTCCTGTCTGTCAGTGGTCTGGTACCTGCTGCATGCAGCCAGTGTCTGATGCCTGGTTCCTGTCTGTCAGTGGTCTGGTACCTGCTGCATGCAGCCAGTGTCTGATGTCTGGTTCCTGTCTGTCAGTGGTCTGGTACCTGCTGCATGCAGCCAGTGTCTGATGCCTGGTTTCTGTCTGTCAGTGGTCTGGTACCTGCTGCATACAGCCAATGTCTGATGCCTGGTTCCTGTCTGTCAGTGGTCTGGTACCTGCTGCATGCAGCCAGTGTCTGATGCCTGGTTCGTGTCTGTCAGTGGTCTGGTACCTGTTGCATGCAGCCAGCATCTGATGTCTGGTTCCTGTCTGTCAATCATCTGGTACCTGCTGCATGCAGCCAGTGTCTGATGTCTGGTTCCTGTCTGTCGACCATCTGGTATCTGCTGTGTGCAGCCAGTGTCTGATGTCTGGCTCCTGTCTGATGTCTGGCTCCTGTCTGTCAATGACGTGGTATTTGCTGCGTGCAGGAGGATTTCTACCTGCAAGCCCTGCCCCTGGTGGTGCCATGGACAATGGCACACCACTTCAACACCCGCCTGCACGGCCAGGCCTCCATGTACCAGTTGTGGACGCAGTGCGAGGAGAGGCAGCTGCAGGCCAACAAGTTCAGGATTGTGAAGAGCTGCATGAATTTCCTCAAAGAAAATGGGTAACCGACTCTTTGCTTTTCTGAAATAAAGTGTTTGAGTTGTTTCCCTTTGCTTTCTGTTAGACTTAACCTAAACTACAGTCACTGTGAAGTAAAGTGTTGGAGTTCTGTTTCCCTTTGCTTTTCTGTTTGACTTTGACTGAACCTAAACTACTGTCCCTGTGAAATAAAGTGTTGGAGTTTGAGTTGTTTCCCTAGTGCAAGACCCCTGATAAAATATATTGTCATGATATATTAATATAACAGAGGATATTGTTCTACCCCATCACCTGCAATGAGCAAAATGGGATTAACATTGGCCATTGATAACAGATTCATTTAGAGTATTTAAAACAGGTCTTATGGGAGTGGGTTTGACTGACACACAGTCTCTGTCATAGGTCTGAGTCCTCTAGACCTACATTTGACAGGATTTATTATTTTTATTTTCAAGGTAAATGCCTTCTTTCTTCATGTCATTTGACTTGTCTCATGATTGTTTATATTGTTGTGTGTGCGCACACATGCATGCATGCACATGCTGTATTCAGTTTCTCAATAGTACAATTATTGCTTCTAGGTTTGATTTTGATTTTGTTTGCTTTCTGTGCACATGCTGCTTACATGTTACTCTTTTTCAGCAACTCATCTCCAGTCCTAGGAAAACTCTTGGATAACTATTTCTACAACCATTTTCACTTCCTGAAAGACTATAGCATGGAGGTAACTGTCTGTATTGTTTGTCTGTTTTCTGTCAAGACAATGTGTGTACCTGACACAGTTATTTTACCTGTTGAATATCCAGGGGTGGGGATAGCTCAGTGATTAGAGTGCCAGACTCATAACTGAAAGGTCATAGGTTACGGTTAGAATCCCTGCAGGAGTGGTGGAAAAAATTTCTTCTCTGGGGTAAACTGTCTATGCCTGATTCTTATTTCGGTATCAGTTCCACCCTTGTGTTACTGCAGTAGCATGTAAAAGATCCTGGTCATTCTGCCAAAAATGCAGGTGGCAGGTTACAGCTAAACACGCATGCACCTTAATATGTGGCTTTGCATGGAGTGACATGGTGCATGGTTGTATGGTGTACCCAGAGTGTGCTGAGACTGTGGCAGTTTCATGTGGCACCAGCCATGTCAGCACTGTAAGTACACCACTTCAGTGGATATTTAAAAAAATGCGCTATAAAAAGCTAGTCATTCATGTAGAATCACATGTGAGCACAGCAAGTCTGCTCAAGAGTGGAGAATATCGCTATATAAAAGCAATCAACACATCCCAGCATGGATCGTTTCTAATATCAGATGTCATATAGCATACATGTATCAGCTTATATGGAACATAATCTTATTTCAACACTAGGATCAATGTTCCATGACCAGGTATATACCAAAAAAATAACCTGATGTTTACAGTATCTGCATGCTGTATCTTCTTGTTGACACTGCAGTGGAATTACTTTTGCCTTTCCAGACACTGTTTTACACATTGCCAAGGCTGGCATGCCTCAGCGACGATGAGTGGATGCACCCAGACCTGTTCTGCGAAATAGACGCTTCATGGAAGACCGACAGCGATTCTCACCTGATGCCTCTGTTCAACAAAAGCCGGACTCTGGCGGCCTGTGAACCTGGCCCATGGAAGATGAAGGCAACGGGTGGGTGAAGGGACACAGAGGAGTGAGGCGGGATTGTAATGATAACAATGGAAGTTTGTAATGCGCCTACCCTGCGGCTCAAAGCGCTGAACAAGCCCAGCGTAACACACATAATGTACATCGAGATGGAAATGTTATCAGCAATAAAGATGTATGTAAGAAAAAGAAGAAAAAAGCTAACATGTAACGTAGACAAGGGTTCAATCGTAACCATGCAAAAGATGCACACACACACACACACACACATACACACACACTGTATAGACTGATAGGGGTGATGGACAATGTTGCTTAGCTGAAATATTGTAGAGGCAAAGTCTGGCTGCCAAGCTTGATGCTGAAGGCACCGTCTGTCATGCAAAAGCATTAGAGTGTGGATTTGTTGTTAGTCAGTCTTCCTCAGCTTAAACTCAGAGGTTTATCCAGGGTTGGATGAGAAGGTAGTGTGTGTAACCATTTCCCCACATCTGTATATACTGATATGTGGATTTGATTTTTTGTTTCCTGCAATGCTGAATGTTGCAAAATATTAAGTTGCAGATCAGAATAAAGTACTCGCAATTAAGAGCTTCCTTCGTGTTTAACTCAGTACTCTTACTTTCTACTTTGAAGGTAATAGTTTTTTCTTTTCTCATATGTATTTTAAAGTGTTTTTTGAGCAGAAACTAATTCCGTTTGCAGCTGAAACTAGTGAAGATGTGTGCGACTCGACGGATGGGGACGTACAGAAGAAGATTATCCCCTGGAGACTGATGACACCAGACAGCCATGCCGAACAGGAGTACAGCTACCGGAAGAAGGGAGGGAAACCTGATGGCCTTGTCCTAGTTACCTCCCTCATCAACAAGGTGCCAAATCTTGGAGGTGAGGATTGGACTTAAGGGCTACATAATTTACACTAGTGTATGCCACCTTGTTCTATTAGCACACAACAGTTCTTTTATACAAAAACAGTGGCAATATTTGTCTCACTTATGATTTGCAACACTAATGAGTTTCTAAACATGCATCTTACTGATGTGTCTTCATGTCTAGTGGAGCACCAGTTTTGTTTACATGTATTTCAAATCACAAACATTACACTGCAAGTCCTAATTTCTTCTGTCTAGGACTGTGCCGCACCAGTGAGATTTTTGGTGTGTCAGAGTTTGTCATCGGCAACCTCAGCTACATCAATGACCGCACCTTTCAGAGCCTGAGTGTGACAGCAGAGAAGTGGATCCCCATCACCGAGGTAGAGTAACCCAACCATGACCACAACATGGCTGTCTTCAGCTTTATCAAAACTGTTCCTCAAGGAAGTTTTTTTCCTGGGGGGGGGAGGGGGGGGTTAGTTCTGCAGTCACAGACGTAAATGCAGCAAGAAGTGGCAACAGATCGTCCAGGACGGTTGAATTTGACAGGCGTACTTTTCAATAAGTACAGATGTCAGACTTTTAGGCAGCAGTGCTTGCTTCTTTCTCCTTGACACTTCAAAAGTTTTTGCAATATGTGTTCTTTTATACAGCAGTCACTACTAACTGCAGCAGTAAAAGCATCACCTGGCAAAAAATGATAACTAACTGTACAAACAAAACTGTTACAAAAAACACTTCACCAATACTTCCCCAGGTGCCCTTTTTCCGGCTGAGTGAGTTTCTGGAGGAGAAGAAGCGAGAGAGCTACACACTGGTGGGCGTGGAACAGACAGCCAACAGCGTGGACCTCACCAAGTACAAGTTTCCCAAGAAAACGCTCCTGTTGCTGGGGTAAGTTGTTCTCTCACAATGCACAAGTTTTGCTGCAGAGCGCATGTGCTGTTAATAGATTACATTGGGAATAAATTCCTGAGCCAATGGATAGATGAGAGACATCAAAGAAAGCAGAAGGAATCAGATTATATAATGACACCCTTCCAACGTTTGCCTTAGTGATGCTTCTGAGAGACTGGTGTTACTCCAAACACAAAATAGAAACAATGCCACTTTTTCAGTCTGGTGAGTATCAACATTGAAACAAATGAACACAAGATAGAGTTCATTTTGATCCTGCCACCTCAGAGAAAGATAACATCCAGGTTTTCACAGAGCTCTGAGAATTCTGTTGGCTGAACTGGCAGCTTTCAGAATGCATGTTGTTCAAGGAGCACACTGCAAAGGACCTAACCCAAACCGGATTTTGGGCAACAGGACACTGTACTCCACCAGGTCAAATAGTAACTGGAAGGATTCCCACAAACAGAATTACAAGGTCTTTATGCTGGTTTCTGAGTGTATCAGTAGTATGTAAACAAGTGTACTTTGAATCTTGTGAAGCTGCAGTGACTAACTCAGTAACTGCAGCTCATTACAAATAATAACCACTATTCCAGTCTTACCATGTAAAATCATTTGCACATTTTTTTAGTTTACATCTTTTCAGATAAAATTCGTTAAAAGTTTATTTTTTACCCTTCTTGATCTGATTAAGACAATAAATAAAAAAATAAGTTAAAAAAATATGGGACTATTTCCTAATTAAATGAAGGACACTACAGAAAAGACACTACATACTCTTTCAGTTTTTCATTAAATAGTTGGGTCTGTTGTGAGCAACCACCCAGAGGGAAGCAGACAAGCAAGCCTTGCATTTCATTCACTTGAGGTTTACTCCTGTGGTTAAACAGGGCATGATTTGTTCCAGAAGTAATTATTCTACATAAAGCATATCTAACATTCCCTCTGAAGCTGAAGTACAGCTGCCTGGGTGGCAGGGAACACTGCTGTTTGTTTATCAGAAAAAATCTACATTTACAAAACTTCACTCAGCTCTGGGTGCATGAGTACTGGTGGGAAAAGTAACAAAACAGACGACAAACAGGTGGTCTTTCAGAAGACTTCAGAGGGTGTTTTCATTCAGCAGGTTTTGCTGAAGTCTTATGCAGAGAGGTGTTTTCCATAAACTGGATGTTGACAGCAGCTTTGGTTTCACCGCACTGAATCCCTTTGTGGTAATGCTGATGGTGGACTCCATTTTAAAATATTTTTTTTGCTTGGCCAGGAACGAGAAGGAAGGCATTCCTCCGGACATGCTGCAGCAACTGGACGTGTGCGTGGAGATCCCTCAACAAGGAATCATCCGCTCACTCAATGTTCACGTAAGCGGTGCCCTGCTGGTGTGGGAGTACACCCGACAACAAATGGAACTGTCAGATGCAGAGTAGCAGCGTTTCTGTTACTATTATCCTTTCACACTTCATCAGCTACATGCCTGCCGGGTGTATGAATTCACTCAGCAAAGACTGAAATAGCAGCAGCAACATCTGCTCTCTCTACAGAAAAAGACAAAAAGACTCCAAACAATCTGATACAAAGTTTACTGCCAGTGTTCTGAAACAAGACCCAAACATACAAAGATGTTGAAAAGAGCACTGAGTTTAATAGAACAACACAAAGGCATGCACATATTTGGGGGGCAAACCCCTTTTTCTAGCAACAGGTAAACAATGATAAATGAAAATTGTCTGCTTATCCAATTTGGGTTATTGCCGTGTAGCATTCTTCAACACCTCCATACACTCTAGCACCAATAACCAAACCCGAATAAGTAGACAATTTTTATTTTTCATTTATTATTGTTTAACTGTCAGTCTGTTGGTTGAAGAAGGGGTTTACCCCAAAACATTTTGCATGTTTTGTGTTCTATTAAAATCAGCATTCTTTTTAACCTCTTGTATCTTTGAATCTTGCTCTCTCAACATTTGTGTAATGAAATTCTAGGGTAGCAATTCTGGGGTGATTTAATGGCAGGTACAGACAGCAAAGTCACAGGTGCACAGGAGTATCATCATCCACTTGACATGGTTGAAAGAAAGGTGCCAGTCTAATATATGAACAAATATACAGCAAGTATCATCATCTTCCCATATGACCGTGACACTTTAATATACTTATGTGAATCACATAATGTATCATCTTCCCAGATGACCATGACCCTATATGAATCACACAAAGTAGCCTCTTCCCAGATGACCATGGCACAATATGAACCACACGAAGAATGATCTTCTCAGAGGACCATGACACTAAATGAACACAAAGTATCTTCCCAGATGTCCATGATCCTATGTGAATCACACAAGTATCATCTTCCCAGATGATGATGTGTGAATCAAACAATGCATCATCATCTTCCCAGATGTATGGGACACTATTTATATCATAGAGTACATCCGTATCTTCTCATATGACTGGGACACTGTCTGAATCACATGGAGGGTATTTTCATTTTATCAGAGGACTGGGACCCTCTCTGTGAATCACACAGAGTATCATCATCTTCCCAGATGACTGACCCTATCTGAATCACATGGAGAGTATTTTCATTTTATCAGAATCTGGAACCCTCTATGAATCACACAGAGTATCATCATCTTCCCAGATGACTAACCTTATCTGAATCACGTGGATTTTCATTTTATGAGAGGACTGGGACCCTCTATGAATTACACAGTGTATCATCATCTTCCCAGATGACTGACCCAATCTGAATCATGTGGAGAGTATTTTCATTTTATCAGAAGACTGGAACCCTCTATGAATCACACAGAGTATCATCATCTTCCCAGATGACTGGGACCCTGTCTGAATCACAGATATTCATCATCTTTGCCGAGGAATGTAGCCTTCTCTGAGCCAGTTTACACAGATGTAGTAACTACTTACTGGCATCATCACCATTGCAGTGACTGCAACCCAGATGCTGTACTGTTTTGGGAGTGGACACCTTAACAGATGTAACCGTTTATTCTCACTTTGTTTTGATATATTTGTACCTTATACCCCACTGGGAATGGGTGGTGCGCTTGGTAGATTCTCCAAGACACTGCTTCAGTTTAGCTCACTTTACACAGGTGCTGGTCATGGAGCAAGCAAACATTTATGTCCCTACTGCTTTTGTGTACATATTTTTGTAAGCATTTTATTTATTGCGTTTACATACAGTACATTGCATCTAACAAGGAGTTGCCTGCTTCAGTGTGTGACTGTCCATTCAAGATGCTAGTATTTATTGATTTGATGTTGGCAGTGTATTTGTTACAGAAGTCAAGCATAGCTTCATTTTTTTTCTTCTTTTTTTTTCTTCCCAATTTCTTTTTTGTGTGTTCTTTTTTGTGTGCTGATTTGCTACAAATGCTGTGCTTGTTAAAAATGCTGTACTTATTTGATGACGCATGCATTTCCATATTTTGAGATGTAATTCTAGGATTAATAATCATGACTATATTGAGTGTAAATGACAGGCGATTGTTCGTTATGTCATCTGTATCCATACTATAAACTTCAGTATGTTGAAATGTATTATGTACAAGTCCCTGAAGCATGAGCACTTTCACCAAAGACCATGACCGTTTCAAGCCCCCACTTTTGTTGTACGCACTCTTATTTATACCCCCGTATAAATGAAGTCATCACCAAGACTACTCATTCTTCAGGACTCATCTTTTTTTCTGGGTGGGGGGGGGGGGGGTAGTATTTTGTGAGGGGTTCTACCACATTAAATCTGTGCTGCCGATCATGTGATATGAAAATCTGGATGGCAGAACTGTTGTACAAAACACAAGTACATGTGTTACGTATTCCAAGTACTACTTAACCCCCTTGCATGTTGATGTACAAAAGCCTTTCATTTGACACTAGAACTTGTCAGTTGAGGTTGCAACTGTAAAGTCTGAATGAACACCAGTCAGACTTGCACTTTCATTTGTAAGTTGTTTTTTGTTGTAGTTTTTTGTGTGTGCGTGTGTGTGTTCATAGCATACTTTGTTAGGCAGTGACAAACTGCAGCTCCATTTCCTTCTGCGTGCCATAAGTGCAGGGTGATAGCCTGCCCTTAATGCTGATGTTGAACGTCTAGAGAACACTTGTCAACTGCAGACATTTTCACTGAAGGCCACATACTACTTGATTCAAACTGTGTACTGAGTTTACGAGTGAAA
The DNA here is from genome assembly GCA_018857735.1 of Alviniconcha marisindica. Lineage (NCBI taxonomy): Eukaryota > Metazoa > Mollusca > Gastropoda > Provannidae > Alviniconcha > Alviniconcha marisindica. The sequence goes on from JABMCL010001050.1 coordinate 574,921, forward strand.
TGATTTTGTTTGCCTGTGTCCAGCTCTCACATAGCCAGTGCACACCGCAGCTGCTGATCAGACCTAATGAAAGGGTATCCAGCGCACCATGCATTCATGCAGCACACACTCATTTTCAACACCACAAGACTGTATCTCCCTGGTTCCATTCCACAGAGATCAACTCCAACAGGGATAACAGCCGCTGGGACAGTACCAGTTGGACAGCCACATTTTCCTTGAGGAGTTGACCCAGGGCGTGTTGTATTTTCATATGTCCAAGCAATGGTACAGCTGCCAATGTCTGGAACTTTTATTGTGTGCACAAATGTTAATGTATGCAGCTGCACACTAGGATTCTAGGCAGACTATAAGAGTATACTAAAATTTGACCAGCAGAAGAAAAAATCTACACCAGGGTGTTGAACCTGCTGAACTACAAACATACCCCAGATTTTATCTCAAAAGACTTTTTCTTTCACGTGTTCAACAAAGTTTTGTAGATCTGTCAACTCTTTATTACATATATGTGTGCCCTTTCCCATACTGTTGTAACAAAGCGCATTGATGCTCGTCTTTAAGGAATAAAACATTGCAATAATATTTTTATATATAATTATTATGAAGACTGAACACAAGGTAATATTTGTCCAAATATTTATCTTTGTTTCTGGAGTTTGGTGAATTGCTCCAGTCTGGAGCTGATCATTCACATTTTGTTTCTACAATTGTGAGTGAGTGGCTTACTGTAATTAGCACACTCGTTACATTTGGATCTGACCGTGTACCGATACCCATGGTGAACACTTGGTAATTAATAAAGTTCTTAATTTCACTCAGAAATTAAGATTGTGAAATCACTAAATCATTTACTGGTCGTTTTTGTTTGTTGTTGTTTTTGTTAGCGTTGATGTATGTGTTCAAGCATGTTCATTGTGTATCTGTCAGACTTGACTCCATGTTACTGGTATCTTCATCAGGAAGAAGGGCAGATTCTTCCGGTTCTATCACTTGTAGCTTTTCGTAAGTAGGCCAATCCGAAGCTAAGTACATACTGCAACGTAGGAGAACTACTAAGAGAATAATGAAGAGGTAGATGAGAGTAAAAGCTGCGTTTTCTTTTTCCAGATCCCAAATGTATGCTTCTGAAAGAAAAGGGGAAAAGAGAATGCACTGGTAACAAATAAGCTCAGCAACAGTTTGCCTATAGTCACCAGCATCTTGTTGTCTCTGAAGCTATGTCATTTCAGGGTGCAAACAAAATGAACGTAGCTTATCTCGACCTTCCCAATCACAGGAGAAGGGAGCTAAACAGTCAATCATTCCAATGGTCATTTACTTTAAATTATGTGTGTGTGTGAGTTTTCCAGTTTTTTGTGTGTGTTTTTTTTCATCAGGTGGGGGTCTGGCATCCAGTATAATTAGATGTGAGTGTAAGTTTGTGTATACGCTAGAGGGGGGGTAGCTGGAGTGAAAATATGAGTGACAGTTACTTTAAGTGTATCAGAAAGCATGCAAGACACAATGACTTTTGAGCATCATCATATGATCATATGTCATTTAGTGTGTATGAATGTGCTAGTGTATACACATGTATGTGTTTTGGTGTGTGTGATGTATAGATCAGGTGAAAATAATAGTGTGCATGGATGCATGTGCATAATATAAAATTATGTGGATGTTTGTTTTTGTGACTGCAACAAGTATATATTTATTGTTGTTTTAGTTTTTTTAATTTCTTTAAGTTTGTTGTTGTTTTGGTGTAATTTGTTGACATATGTTGTTATCTTGATATTTGTAAGGCCAGTCTAATACCACATTATGTGAACAGACTAAACAAAAAGGAAGAAGGGTGTTAACCATCAGCAAAGTAACTGGGAAAAATCTGAATCCATGCATCCTTAATCCTTTTGTTCTTGTTCTTGTCCCTCTAGATGTATAATTTCAGTCTGTGTCTGTAACTGAGAAAACAAATCTAAATCCATGCAGCCTTTTGCTGTCTTTTGTTCTTGTTCTTGTCCTTCTAGATGTATAATTTCAGTCTGTAACTGGAAAAACAAATTGGAATCCATGCATCTTTAATCCTTTTTCTGTCTCTTGTTCTTGTAGATGTATAATTTCAGGCATTGATATTATGTGTTTCTATCTGCTTATCCTTTTTTCTAAGACTGGTGTCATTTGTGCAATATATACAAGCATTGACCTGTACATAGAAACTAATTCTGTGAGTAACAGGGACTGACTGGATGTAGTCGAGATGATCAAACAAAATAAAAAGTATTTTCTCACCAAACCGCTCAACAGTCATGATTGTTTTTCTCCGCTCCTCAGCAACTTCTTTCCTGGGTACAATAAACAAATGTAGCACAACTTATTTTGACCACACTAAACTGAAAGGAACAAGCACATATTTTGTGTGATGAGGTACATTGTGTTGACCAGTGTAAAAAGTACAAACAACAAAAAGCATTACTTAGGACACTGGGAAAACAAATCTGAATCTATGCATCCTTAATCCTTTAGCTGTCTTTTGTTCTTGTTGACATACTCGTGTTATTTGTAAAATATTGTTACTGATGTAATTGAAACCTTTGTGCTCTTTGTGGATCTTCATGTCATCCTAACATCTGGATATTGTGTTAGCCAAACCTAATGCAGTTAAAAAGATGGGAGAGGATTTAGAAAAAACGATGACCAGGAATGTAGAAAAGAGAACAAAAAAGAATTCCTTGGTGAAACATGCATGACTATAATTTTATTGTGACATACTCTAGGCTTCAAAAGGAGAATGTGTGTTAGTGTTAGCTCTAGCTTCTCTACAGAGAGGTCCTTAGTTTCTGTGTCCATAGTACACCACTGTGGAGAGCAGAAAAGACACAGTGCTGTGACCAGGTGGAAAAACATGAGAGGAGATAGAATAATAACAATAAATAAAAATTCTTATAAAGAACTGTTCTTTAACAAGAGTTAAATTCACTGAACTGTACAAATATCTTATGACAAAACCCACACTAACATACATTTAAAACAAAGAGAATCTTAAATATTGTAGTCTACCATTATTGCCTACCAAACAATAACCATGTTACACACACACACACACACACACACACACACACACACACACACACACCACACACACACACACACACACACACAGAGAGTGACATGCACAAACCAATCTCCACTCATCCACTCTGGTACAAAAATTAATAAATAAGCAATACTCTCCTAGATTTCTCATGCTCTCTCCCTCCCCCAGCGCCCCCTCCCTATTCATGTGCATCCATCTACATTCAACAGACACACACAGACACACCTTTTTTTCAGACAAAGTACTAGATTCTGCTGGAAAGCCTGGGCAAACAATTAGAACATTTAGAAACGGGAAATGGAATGACAGCCCAGAGATTCCAGACAGGGTGAGGGTGGTCTGGAGACATCAGACATCCTCGGTCTGAAAGATGGCACTCAGTACTTTGATGCCTTTTTCTGTTGTGTGAAAGTGTTGCATCATGCTAACATTCCTGTGCACATATACTCACTTTTCTTCTTCGGTAATGGTCTGGCTCATTTCAAACAGCTGCAGATTCTCCATGAATTTTGTACACTGCCGAATTCCATTCTCCAAGTCATTTATCTGGACACATTTGGCAATTGATCAGTACCCAAAGAGAGGGAGAGAAATTGTTTTTTTAAAGCTTTCTGCCTTTAATTTCAAAAGCATGCTTCTTGGTATAATTATGAGCACAAGTGAGCAGCCATGCAACAGACAAAATTAAAAACGAGAAGAAAAAAGAAAAAAATACGTTCCACTTAGATACACTTAAAACATTAAACCAAAAGCCGTGTAGCACTTTGACTCGTCTATGACTGTGAAAACAATCATGGCCAAGGAAAGTATAAGGGATTTGTAGAGTGCAATACAAATTATTTTAACACCATCGTGCAATGATCATAGTGAAAGCATCCAGCTCCAAGACAACACTCTGTGTGGTCTTGTCTTTGTGCCTGATCATGTGAATTTTTGTTGTTGTTTGTTTTTGTTTGTTTATCATTGTTACAAAATACAACCTTCACTTTGACCTTCCTGGAGCTGCAGAAAGTTTGGAGTTAAGTGAAAGTTGCTGAAACTGGTATTAACCTAGCAAAACTCGGTACAGGTTATTAATGATCCTGCAGAATTTAAAATATCTTGCAGTACACGCTGTCCACGGTTTTTGTAACACATGCGACCGGCTGGCTGAAATCAACTAGATAGGTAGGAGAAAATTCTTGCCTCCAAAAGATTTGCCCTGACAGCCATTGATGAGGCTGGGTTCTGAACACTGCTCACTGCAAAACTGCCAAGACGAGTCTTTCACAACACAGAACAAAATCTTGCCACTCCTGTCCTTGGGATCAAGTTACTTGCCATCAGCGACGTTCAGTCTGCATAGAAGAAAAGAAGAAAGGAATGGTAAGCCTAGTACATAATTCTACTGTGTCGGCGTATGTAGGGTTATGGGAAGAAATACATGTATTTGTTACGAAAACACTAGCAAAATAATCAACATAATGACTAGGGTCATATTGGCCAAAGAAGAACGGCACAAAAACAAATTTACCGCCATTGAAACTTGACGAAGAGAAGCCACTCTCATGGAAAACTGCTACAGAGTTGTTATCCTTACCCTATCAAAATGGCGCGCCAGAGCATAGGTATGGTAGACCCTACTTAACTCTGTGTGTGCGCTCGCGCGTGTTCAAAGCTCAGGAGCTGTGTGAACAGGGAGGTTGACCTGGGCTCTCATTCCCAACCCAATTCTTCCCCCGTCCCTAATAAGCCATACGGTTTCCGTGAACGTAAATCACCATAAAAGAAGAAGACACCACACGTGTGTTACTGTGTATCATGGTTCAGGAGCTGTGTGAGAGTCGAGGTGGACGTCCTGGACTGTCCGTCCTAACGAGCCTTCTGGTTTCCGTGGACGTAAAGATTTATTGCACCGTGCTTCGGCATTGGTCACAACTTGTCCCTAATATGTCAACTGACATCTGAGGACATAAAGCATCACTTCATCATCATCAACGAGTGTATAGTGCTTTGTCATCAGGAAGTAAATGGATCGCGTCTGATTGGTTGGATCCCTGGATAACTAGATCCAAACACATAAAAAGTTAAAAAGAATATGTATGCCCTATACGTCTGGCTTATCGGTCAACGAATCACAGCAATAGACAGGTTTAGTGACTGCTTGCCCTCTTACAAGACACTTCGACAGGCTCTAGATCTACAAAGAAATAAAACTTGTTTCGTCAAAAATGTGAAGACTCCAGTAAGGTTATTGCAGATTACAGATTAAAATGTATATGCATTGTATGCAAGGACGTTGAGCACAGTCCAGCTGGATGAACTACAAAGGGTCACAAATAAAAGAAATGGAGATTTGGTGTCGGTTATAGTTTACTTGATATACATCAGATCTGCTTTGGCTGCTTCAGTCCAACTTTGTATCAACTACAAGACCAAGGCCCCTTTCGTGGGGTTGCTCTTTTGCCCACCCTTTCTGTGGGCCCAGGGAATCGTTCTGTCCATGCAGTCTCTTGTGTCCATTCTGTTGGCATGACATGTTGATGTGATTTTCATGGTGTGACATGTGGTGGAGTTATATATACATTGGAGCATTGTTTGGGCGACATTGCTGTGCACTGTAAATGCGTTGTGGTGGAGTTAATTGATGTAGGTGGGGCCCTTGAAGGAGCATGGCAATGGTGTGTGTCCGTGAGAGAGAGAAGGTGTCTGTGTGTGTGTGTGAAGAGAGAGAGAGAGAGAGTGTGTGTGTGTGAGAGAGGGTGTGTGTGTGTGTGTGAGATAGAAAGAGAGTGCATGTGAGAGTGTGTGTGTGTGTGTGTGTGGGAGAGTGTGTGTGGGAGAGTGTGGGTGCATGTGAGAGAGAGAGAGAGTGTGTGTGTGTGTGTTTACCATTTCATTGTTATGCACACAGACATACACACTGAAATACACATGCAACATAAATGAAACTGGTACTTGTAAATGCTGTAAATGAAAGGACAACAATGGCCAGCCTCCCTCCCCCCCCGCTTTTTTTTTAACACAGATTTTTTCAGAATCCATCTCATCTGACATGTCCAAAACCATTGCCATGCCTATGTACATATTTCCTGTAACAGTGTCAGAACTGATCACTCACTGGTGTCCACAGTTGTTTTCGTTTAAATCATACTTTTATTTGTCCATTCAGATCTCAATTATTTCTTCCACAACAGTCTGTCAAACCAACTGGGTTTAGCATTCACCGAAAGACAACAGTTCCTGAGACTGTCATGACTGCTTGATGTGAACAGTGGGCCTAGCTGTAGGTGTGTTTGCACGTGTGTGTATGTGCATGTGTGTGTCTGCATGCATATTTGTGGGTGTTGTTGTTTTTAACAAATAAGCTTGGATTCACACTTTTTTTCTCTAGAAATGTTTTTTGAGCGACACAATGCAAGATCGAAAAATATGCATAAGAACACAGTCATAAATGGAAACAACACACTTTATTTCACATAATTATATACTTGTATCTATATCTACACTGTTGGGAAATAAACTACGTAAGGTTTGCTGAAAATGTGACGAGAATCATATACGATGATCATGGATGTGAGAAGAAAGCACCAGACATAGTGAATGCCTGGCCTGGTGAGCAGCCCTCACTCAGTCTGGAGATCAGTGTCTGCAAAACATAAACAAGCAGAGCGAATGCTCAACATATTCAAGTCCAATTACTTTCGACACGGCATTGAAATGACCATTAAATTCCAGGCAGCACTTTTTCTCATGAGTAAGTAAGTAACTCAGGTGTTTTCTCATGAACCAATGTATAACATAAAGCATAAAACATCAAGATACCACCATTTACTTTCAGAAATTTCTGCAAAAACAGGGAGTTTGTTCATCCTTTGCAACAGCTTGCAGAGAGACCTGTCGGTGAAGCTAATCTCTTGCAGCCTGAATCTTTATGCAGCAGTTTACTGTAACATGTCCACAAGCTGCTCTTACTGGACCTCGGTCTTTAAAGCCCCTTCATTGCTGTGCGTACATGTGCACCACTTGCTGGGGAATAAAATGCAAAATTTTAAACCCTTTTAGCTTCTTTTTCCACCAGCATGTGCAAGGGTTTGCATTAAAATGTACAGCACTGAAAGAAGGTTTGTTACAAGCTAGAAAACGTTCAGTCTGCCTGGAAACTGTTCAGGCTGGGAGTCACAGGGTTAAAGGCTTTTTTCAACGTATCTTTGCCCACTTGGTGAAGGACCACGACATTCAGTCTGCCTGGAAACTGTTCAGGCTGGGAGTGAGGGGGTTAAAGGCTGTTCCCAAGGTATCTTTGTCCACTTGGTGAAGGACCACAACGTTCAGTCTGCCTGGAAACTGTTCAGGCTGGGAGTGAGGGGGTTAAAGGCTGTTCCCAAGGTATCTTTGTCCACTTGGTGAAGGACCACTTGGTGAAGATGCCTTGGTCACTTCAGCTCTTATTATTAAAACAGGGGGCTATCCGTGCCCAAATCTTCAGCGATTTGCTGCAGAAGCACAGCCCTTCTTTTGTTTTCACTCTTGCAGCTGTGATCAGATGCCCACAGAATCTGCTGATGCTCCAGCTTGGCTATACAAACTACAATCTCTTTATCCTCAGTGGTGGCAGCTTCATCTTCCACTGTCCGCAGGTTGAAATGCCTCGTAGCAAACTATGACTGACAACCTGGCCACACCCAATAATACGCCCTATAAAAGGATACAGTCACTCATTCAGAATCACGTGCCAATGTGCGCAGTGAGTCTGCTCAAGAGCAGAGAAGAGCGCTATATAAAAGCTATAAATAATAATAATAATAATAATAATAATAATAACACCCCATAAACTGACTAGCCAGTCGTCAGCTTCAGCCACATAGCCAAGACTTCGCACAACCTGACTTGCAACACCTGGCAACCTGGCCACACCCAATAACGTGCGCTATAAAAGGATACAGTCACTCATTCAGAATCACATGCCAATGTGCGCAGTGAGTCTGCTCGAGAGCAGAGAACAGCGCTATATAAAAGCTATGAATAATAATAATAATAACACCCAATAAACTGACTAGCCAATCGTCAGCTTCAGCCACATAGCCAAGTCTTCACACAACCTGACTTGCAATGTTACTTCAATGAAGAAAAGCCTCGCCAATGTCTTGGCAAAGTGGTCTAAGCTACTTCACCAAGCGACTTTGCAGTATAATGAGAACAGCCACAAGAAAGGGTTGACAGCAGTATACTAAGAACAGCAGTATACTAGGAACAGCCATAAGAGAGGGTTGACAGCGGTATGCTAAGAACAGCCATAAGAAAGGGTTGACAGTGCAAGTATACCAGCAACGGCCATAAGAGAGGGTTGACAGCAGTATACTAGGAACAGCCATAAGAGAGGGTTGACAGCAGTATGCTAAGAACAGCCATAACAGAAGGTTGACAGCAGTACACTAGCAATGATCATAAGAGAGGGCTGACAGCAGTATATTGAGAACGGCCATGAGGGGTACACAATATACTACAAACAGCCATAAGAGGGGTTGACAGCAGTATACTAGGAATGGCCATAAGAGAGGGTTGACAGCGGTATACTAAGAACAGCCATAAGAGAGGGTCGACAGCAGTATACTAAGAACAGCCATACGATAGGGTTGACAGCGGTATACTAAGAACAGCCATAAGAGAGGGTCAACAGCAGAATATTAAGAACAGCCATAAGAGAGGGTCGACAGCAGTACACTAAGAACGGCCTTGCGAGAGGGTTGACAGTGACCCGTGGGTGAAGTCCTCTCACTGGGTCTGGGTCTTTCTCACCTTGGGTTTGCAGCTGTCCCCCCTCATGTAGCCTACCGCCATGCTCTCTGTCGTGTGGCCCCAGCAGACATCCACTGCAAGACACCAAAGACATACTGCATAACGCCGCTATAAAATATTATTTCGCTTGCATTGCCCTGCTGATTTTATGCAGCGCCCCATGTTATTCACAAACCCAAACACATATGTAAACAAGACTCGGAGAAGAAAGTAAAACGGACATTTTTTTCTAAAAGAACTCACCTCATGTGATTTGTTCAACACATTTTCAAAAGTTATGGGTCAGTTGCAGTTGACTGCCTACAGACTATGAGGATACTATATCGACCTGAAAATCCATCAAATTTCATTTAATCTGTGTTCAATGTTGGTTAGCTGGATGGGACATCAGTTTGTGAACACTATAAAGCCATAGTAACACATACCATCGGGCACTCCATCCTCAGTTGGTGTGGCCAGAATGGCAACAATCCCAGCTAACCTTCTCTCCACACCAGACAGCAGTCGTGAGCCTGACAACATGTAAAGCTGGTCAGTGCACTCACACAAGACTTCACTGGTCAACTGATTCTCAATACAAGACAGCAGTCGTGAGCCTGACAACATGTAAAGCTGGTCAGTACACTCAACACAAGACTTCACTGGTCAACTGATTCTCAATACAAGACAGCAATCGTGAGCCTGACAACATGTAAAGCTGGTCAGTGCACTCCCACAAGACTTCACTGGTCAACTGACTCTCCACACCAGACAGCAATTGTGAGCCTGAAAACATGTAAAGCTGGTCAGTATAGTTGAGCAAGACTTCACTGGTCAACCGACTCTCAACACTACACAGCAATCGTGAACCTGAATACATGTAAAGCTGGTCAGTGCACTCAAGCAAAGCTGGTCCATACACTCAAGCATGACTTCACTGGTTAACGGACTCTCCACACCCCACAGCAATTGTGATCCTAAAAATATGTATAGCTGGTCAGTACACTCCAGTAAAACTTCATTGAACTGGCAGTGCTTGTGTAGTACTTACTGAGACAGAAGAGTAACACACATGAACGTGTTGAAATGTTTGCAACCAAAGGTTTGCAGATTGAGAGCTCACAGCATCCAACTCTGAAGTGGCCCGTGAATATGCATCAAATCATAAGCATTGCTGTCATACACAACTTTATTGGTTTCCAGAAGAAGTCATTGGGGCTGTTATTAATGGCAGAAATGTGCAACATCCGTTGGTGGTACTTACTATGTCAGTCAGCAGCGACCCAAGAGACTAAATGGCAAAGCGTTCATCATGCACTCCTGCAAAGCATCTGACCTGATGCACTGCTCAACTTGTTGGAGATGGTCAGGTCCCTCCCAACAACGCAAGTTACACCAAGCAGCCAATGCAGCTTTTTTTGTGCTGGTAAAAAACATTATACCAGCACTGACCAACACAGAGATTACTGGTTTTTAATGTTCGGTCAACTGCACGGGTCGTACCAGGGTGACAACACCGGCAGAAACTTGATACACATTAAAGGAAATCAACCTCACCTAAAAAGTGTTTGCTAAAACAGGTGCTGAGTCCTTGAGTCACATCTCCAGCAGACAGCAGACAGTCAGCACAGGTTTTAGCCAGCAACGTCCTCATCAGATGTTCGCCACAACCTGTCCACAGGAATGTCAATGCTGCTCTCACTGTGATTGATAAAGCGTTGCTTAACAACTTGATCAAAGCATATATTTTAAACTGCTAGCTTGCAGGATCCTGAACATGTCAAATTATTAAGAAGAAGAATAGAACAATTTCTGACTGTGAGAGGCAACCACAAACAGAAAAGAAGAGGAGCGATAAATTCCCTTGTTCTGTTCATTTTTATATGTCGCTTGTAGTATATTTGGCTGGCCATATTCAGTTTGTTTCAATGTTGGGTTTGAATTTATTGCCTTCCACATGCTGCTGGGCCCTTGAAATTAGGTTATGATTACTACTGCAAACAGGCAGAGTTCAATACAGGTTCTCCCTGTACAAAGTTCGAAAGATTTTTTTCTTTTCTTTAATGCAGTTTGCAACCAAGAACTGAAGAAAGCTCCAAAGTAAAAAGACTTTGACAAAGGCAGCTAGCCACTCACTCACATGTTTTTGTATGCAAAAACTGACACCAAAAGTGACCACAAACATCATCAGTTCTAGTTCCATCGGCTATCCCATGGCTGGTGATGCTTGGAAAATGGGACAATACCTGACGCGATGACAGCAACTCCTGGCAGCCCTTCACCAACATCCTGTGCCCAGCATGCAGCCCCATACATAGCAGCCTGCATCACATCACCACACACTGTATTGCAGCAAAACAACAATGTCCTAGTCCCCCCCCCCCCCCCCCCCTCCTCCTTTTCACACATACATATGTGTATCACATCACCACACACTGTATTGTGGTAAAAGGAATTAGTCTTAGTCCTCCATGCCCCCCCCCCCCCCCCCCCTTTCACACATACAAAGCAGCCTGCATATCACCACATTGTATTGTGGTAAAACAACAATGGATAATGTCTTAGTCCTGTTATGTTTAATGAATCTAAAAAGAGAACTGAGACTTTTGGTATTGCAGTGTAAGTTTTCCAATTTAAGCCTTTTTTAATTTTTTGTTATTGCTTATTTCATCAAAAGCCTCAGTAATCAAGACTCAAACTTGAAGGCATACTTACATAATACGAGCTAAAGTCTAATCCTTGCATGACCTGTTTAATAACAATAATAATGAAAATTTGTAAGCACCCTATCTATCAAAATATTTTAACAGCCCAAGGCGCGTACACAAGCAAGAACAGTGACAACATGCTACAACATAAAATAAAAAATTAACAAAAAATACACATTCACTTACTTCATATCATCACTTATTTCAATGAAACTTATTACATTCACTTATTTCAATGAAACTCCAAAGAAACGAAAACTCACAGGACCCAGTCTGCCGGGAGTCTTCAGCCAGTTCCCCCCGCTTGAAACAGCAGCACTTATGTGACCCTCCCAGTCAATGCACAGCGCCCCCACAGTGTCCTGCACCTGGTTCTCTGCCAATCTGCCACAGGCATCATCGCTGTCCAAAATGTTCTGTTCAGACAGCCCTGAGCTTGAGTCTTTGCACAAGCTGGGGAACTGGATCAAAGCGTCCCCATTTTTTCTGTCAGCTGTAGTGTCCAGTGGCATGTTTCTGTCAGCTGTAGTGTTCTGTGGCATGTTTCTGTCAGCTGTAGTGTCCTGTGGAATGTTTCTGTCAGCTGTAGTGTCCCATGGCATCTTTCTGTCAGCTGTAGTGTCCCGTGGCATGTTTCTGTCAGCTGTAGTGCCCCGTGGCATGTTTCTGTCAGCTGTAGTGTCCCGTGGCATGTTTCTGTCTGCTGTAGTGTCCCGTGGCATGTTTCTGTCAGCTGTAATGTCCTGTGGCATGTTTCTGTCAGCTGTGGTGTCCCGTGGCATGTTTCTGTCTGCTGTAGTGTCCCATGGCATGCTCTTTTCCCTTGCAACACACCCAGGATGGTCTCCCTTTGGTGCAGCCTCCAACTCAGCTGTGAGCGTGCCAGGGGTGGTGGGCGCATTTGGTGTGTCCACAGACGCCTGCACACTGCATGTGTCCACAGATGCCTGTGCATTCAGAGTGCTGTCATGCAGGCTGGGTGCTGTCGTTGAACTCTGCGATGAATCTCTGTAGGCACTTGAAGAGTTACCTGTGCTGTTCTGAAAAAGTGCACATCAGATTTTCAGCATCTAAACTCACATCATGCCTGTAACATTAGGACATGAGAATCCTGGGGACTTAGCAGCCAACTGATCAACACATCAACTGTGAAGGGTGGGATGATGTTGAGTTCCATTTTGTTTTTACATGGGGATGCCCAACTGATTGAAGTTTGCCACCCGAGTAGCTGCCGGACATTCTTTTTCAAGACTGACAAGGACATGGTTGAGATTTTTACAGGCAACTGGGCACCTACCAATACCATTTAGCCATCAGCAAAAACATCTGATCTATCAGTAGTCCCCTACCAAGGGAATCACATTGATCAAACCCGACTGTGCTTTGAAGAAGTGCGTGTTGTTGCTCACCTTAGCAAACTCTGCTAATTTTATCAAGCTAATATCAAGCTTTTTTAAAAAGTTACATTTCAAATTCAGGTGCAATTCCAGTCATCAGTTATAAAAAGTAGTTTATCATTGTACATATACTTTTATACAGAGAGTGCTAGCTGCTAGCTTTGTAACAAGCGGGGAGCCACATGTACCTACCTCTACAAAACGGGCTTTCTTTGCACATTGCTGCTTCTCTGCACGCTCAACTTTTCGCTTGTACTTCCTAAACAAGCGACTAGAGTTACCTGCAAAAAATGTGACAAATATCAAAATGTGTTAAAATCTGTAAAAGCAAACAAACGGGGAAGGCATCAAGGACTGCATTATTTCTGAAATTATCTGGCTGGCCTGGACTGTTATTGTTGCGTGTGTGTGTGCGTGGCCTCGTGTGTATATTTATACATGCATGCATATGTGTGTGTGTGTTTGTGTGTGTGTGTTTGTGTGTGTGTGTGTATGTTCATTTGTGTGCATGCATCATTCTGCCTGTGCATATGTGTGTGCATGTTTGCATGTACATGTGTGTATAAATGTGTGTGTATGCATGTGTGTGTGTGTGTGTGTGTGTGTGTGTTGTGTGTGTACATCTCTCTCTCTCTCTCTCTCTCTCTCTCTCTCTCTCTCTCTGTGTATGTGTTGTGTGTGTGTGTGTGTGTGTGTGTGTGTGTGTGTGTGTGTGTGTGTGTGTGTGTGAGTGAGTGTGTGTGTGTGTGTGTGTGTGTGTGTGTGCATGTGCATGCATGCATGAGTGTGTGCATGCGGATGAATATGAGTGCACACAGGTACATGCATATGTAAATGTGGGTGTGCATGTATGCCTAAAAATGTCAGTTTAAAAGTGAACATGCATGCATGTACGAAAATGTCAATAAGTGAGTACCTGTAATCAGCTTGTGGGTGTCGTCACATGAAAAACCCTGCTGCCTGGCCCAGTCTCTGGCTCCCTCACCCACCAAAACACTACCAGAGAAACCAGGCACATGGATCAGAGAAACCAGGCACATGGATCAGAGAAACCAGGCACATGGACCAGAGAAACCAGGCACGTGGATCAGAGAAATCAGGCATGTGGTTCAGAGAAACCAGGCACATGGATCAGAGAAACCAGGCATGTGGATCAGAGAAACCAGGCACGTGGATCAGAGAAACCAGGCACGCGGATCAGAGAAACCAGGCACGCGGATCAGAGAAACAAGCACTGGGTTATTCTCAGGGAGCACCAGCAAGAGGACAAATGCACTTAGCAAGCAACAAAAATCTGTAATACAAAGATGGAGGTAGCTTTGCCCACCATGTGAAGAACAGAACTGAATACATCCCTAAGTGCACTTAAAGTAAGCACTGTGTGTGTGTGTGCGTGTGTGTGTGTGTGCGTGTGTGTGTGCATGCATGTGTGTTCACATTTGTATGCATGCATGTGTGGTGTGTGTGTGAGAGAGAGTGTGTGCGTGTGTATGCGTGTGTGTTAGTGTGTGTGTGCGTAGTGTAGTGTAGTGTAGTGTAGTGTCGTGGAGTGTAGTGGAGTGTAGCATGTGAAGGGGAGGGGAAGGGTGGTTCCCCCATCCCCCATTTTCTTGAAATCTTAAAATTCATCAGAGCAAATCTATGATGCAGACACACAAACACATCCCACCCTCTGTAGCAGTCTATGACTAACAGCTGCCCCACCTGGGAGCGACTCTGCCCAGGGACAGACAGCAGCGTTGCTGGGTCTCCAGCAGGCGGTGGGCCACTCGCACAGGGTTGAGGACGCCAGGCAGGCAGCCCACTGCTCCAAACAGAGAGGTTGTTCCATCCATCACACTGGCGTCACACTCCACACTGCCGCTCAGAGTCAGGCTTGAGCCTCGGCCCGCATTGCTCAACTCTGCATCCTGGAACACCACCCTGAGTGTTGTCAGTCTTGATGCACATACACCACAGTCCTGCTTTGCAGTGTTAAATTTTACCCTCTTTTTTACTGCACACTGATGTCTGAAGTGTGTGTGATGTCACACAATACCTTTCATACTTATCGCTCAAGTGGGATCTGCAATCTATGTCAATTCCAGCACCAGGTGGCAAAAATGACACAATCCACTGTCATGCAGAATGAAAAGAAATACAAAGCAACATCAAATAAGAAACAGAAAATTAAGAAGGAAAAGAAAACAATAACATCATAACAACAAAAACAAGATCAATAACAACACGTCGTTTGCCCTTTTTTCTGATCATGCTTTTCTTTAAGTCTTAGTTTTTTGGTTAATCTTCAGTTCTTCTATAGTTTTGACTACATTTGTTGTTACTGCAACAAATTGAATAATGCAAAAGTATACCCACACAAGTACATATATACAGACATGTACAGTCATACATGCATGTACATACACACACACACACACACACACACACACACACACACACACACACACACACACACACACACACACACATTGTACACACATACACAACCTAAATTACAACAACAACAGCTTTTCAAAAACAAAGCTTGGATGAAAATAAAATCATGATCTGCTCACTTCTAATGTAGAAACAGCAACAGTAACAGCTTCTGTGGCAGACTTTTTCTTGTGTAGAACAGACATTGCCTGTAAATACAAATTCTGTGATTTAAGTATCAAAAGTTTTCTCAGACTATACATCATAGTTTGTACAATTACTGACTACAGCAAGTGTGTGTTTGTGCTTGCATAATGTGGGCATGTTATAAATGCATGTGTGTGCATGCATGCATGTGCATGTGTGCATGTATGTATGCATGTAGATTAGCATATATTATTGTGTACATGTCAGCTCTTTTCACATGCTAAGCCCTGACAAACAAGCAAAAAAACGCAGAAAATGTCAAACACATTGTTGCACAAAACAACAAACAGACAATATATTTCTCCCATCCTTCACCCCACAGTTTGTGAAACTGGTTTCTCAATTCAGTCCCAGACAGCATCCCAGATCTACAAGCACCAGTACAACAGTTCCACAGAAACAGTGGACAGTCTCTCAGTGTTACCTGTAAACATGCTTTCTTGCACAGGTTCTTGTACTCTTGGCTGTTGTCCTGTGAATGAAAGCCAGCTCCTGGAACACGTGCCGACAACAAGTGTTTACCCTTTGCACTTGTACTTTGTACAAACCAGATAACAAAATTTACAGCTGCTGACAACTGTGAATGACATGAGCTACAAAAGAAATTTATTTATAGATCTATAGATACAGTGGATCATGCAAGGTCTGGTTTGTAAAGCACACTGCACTTACCCTAGTTGGCTGCGATATGACAACATACTTTACTGGTATTTTCATACATGATACATGATACATGTACATGCAAGCATTTTTACATACTAAGTTAAAACTTGGGGCTTTTTTTCTTCTTCTTTTCCCTTTTTTTCTTGCTTTTTTTTTCAGTGTCACTGTCAAATGACACACCCACTTTGAAGTTGTGTTCTTTGACTCCTCTAAGTTCTAATTCCCCAAAATATACACTAGTTTGTTGCCTAAATAATGCTTGCAGCTGGTGCAGCACATCAACAAACAAACAAACAAACAAAATCAATTGCCTTCAAAATAACAAAATCATCCATTAGAGCCAACACATCAGAAAATGCTCACTGGCCTGTGCATGCATTTCATAAAGAGAAGACTCATGCAAGAATTGTCATGGGGAAACAGTTACTGAAGACAACAGCCCTAAATAAAAACTTACAGCTACACCAATAACATACAAGTGTATTGATAAATAGTCACCCATCACTGAGCACTTAACATTGCTAAAACCATAAGTTAAAACAAGATTACCACTGAATCAGGCAGGGCTATTTCTTGTTCTGTTAGTATTACTGAATTAGAAATACTGTTTTGATAAATAAAAACTATTAAAAGATCTGGCCATTTTGGATTTACCAGCATGAACAGCAACAAAGAGCCTCCTTTTGAACTGGCTTTCTTCCATGGCCATGGTCCTGATTTCAATCATCTAATCTAGACACTAGCGCTTGTTAGCCTGCAAAAAGAAAGCATTCCATACTCATAAGTCAGTCTCCCTTGACGCATGAACACATATGTAACACACACATACATATATATATATATATAGAGAGATAGCTAGGTAGATGTGTCTCTGTGTGTGTGTGTGTGTGTGTGTTGTGTGTGTGTGTGTGTGTGTGTGTGTGTGTGTGTCCACATGTGTATGTGTGCGTGTGTGCCAGGTGTGTGTTCTGCGGAGGTCCCTAATCTGGGATTATTTATTTTACTTTAAAACAGGTGTGTTCTCTGTAGACTCCAAGTGTACTGTCAGTTCCTCAATTACTGGGGTATAGAATAGATCTACATTATTATGAAGAACAAAGATGTTGGGGTGGGGGGGGGGGGGGGGGGGCGGTTGGAGAGAATGATGTGGATCTTAATGTCCTCGGATGTCAGGTTGACATATTAGGGACAAACTGTGACCAGTGCGTGTGCATGGTTCAATGTTGCTTTACGTCCACAGAAACCATTAGGCTCATTAGGACGGGGAGCCCAGGATGGCCACCTGGACTTTTACACAGCTCCTGAACTCTGAGATGGAGATCACAGTCCTCTCATTTTTATACTCGGTCACAAAATTCAATCTCACAATTCCAACAATTCCAACAGTCAAGTAAATGATTGTAATTACCATTTTTGTGATGATTACTTCTGTACTTGCTTCCTTCACTGATGTGTTTTCCACCTGAACAGTTTTGAATGAAAGTGAGGCTGTTCCGATGGAAAACAGCACGTCAGTGAAGAAAACAAATCAAGAAGTGATCATCGCCAAAAACATGATTATTACAATTGGTTACTTGCCTGCCAAATCTACTCACCCTGATGATATAACCATACTGGCTGACTGGGCGTAAAACACCAAGTTACTTACTTACTGCCAAATCTAACCCTACCCTTTAGAACTGTGAAATCCATTTGACCAGAGTGTGTCAGCCAGATCTGAAGTAAAAAGATGAGGGGGGCCCTGATCTCCACCCGTCCCTTTTCTTTGCCTTCTTCCCCCTCCACTCTAACTAGTACTGTACTAGTCTTAGTATGTGTTTGCAATATATTCTGTGCTGTCATTCATTATTTCTTACATAGTATGGAACACACACACACACCCCCTCAGAAATGGCCCATGGTCGATGGAAGTCCGGGGTACAAAGCCTGTACAGCGCGTATTGAACGGATTTGAGCCCCTCAGTTTGTCTAGATGGAAAGAGTGAATTCGGTTCAAATGACCTTCGGAGAGTCAGTCCCTCGATGATCAGGATATTAGATAACTATCGTCACCATGTTTTTGAGAAGAAAAAAAAGTTTGTTTTTGTGTTTTTTCTATGAAGAAAGGTGCATGTTTACCAAGAAATAGTCTAAAAACTATCCAACAAAAACAGTTGTCAGTGTGTCAATCCCCCCCCCCCCCCCCCCCCCCCCCCCCCGGCGTACCATCGACTGGAACAGCTTAGAGCAGAAGAAAGTAGCAAGACTGAAGAAAATTTTAAGACACAAATCTCTCGCTGCCCCTAAAATATCCAGTGCCCCCTCCCCCGTCCGCTGACGCCCAACATTTGGTCCTGTCGGCGTATCGCACTTACAGTGTGCATCAAGCTCAAGAAAAGACTAAGGACTGCCAAGGGAAACTACTTGCAAACTTTAGCTTGGTAAAACATTGGATATTCTGTGGTTTTGGCAAGGATATTTGTATCAAACGGGAGCTCTAAAATCTTCTTTGTTTAGATTTAGGTTACAATAAACCATTTTATTGGGTTAATTGCTGTCAATTATTATAACTTTTGTGCATTTTTTTCTATTTTAACCACATTGAAATAAAAGTCTTAGTGTTATATCCAGTATTTATTGCACTGATTTCTTACAACAATAACAAAATATGTTTTTGCTTATTATTTATGTAGTATGTATCTGATATTAATGATTTATAAACAGTTTAGTGTCAAATAAATTTAACAATTTTCTGACTTTTGATTTTTGGTTTTAATTAGTAAACATGTTGTTAATGATGCAACTTTCGCTTTCCACACGAAAACATGGCTGAATATTCTGTAAGTGGCCGTTTGGAAGACCATGTGACTAAAATATTTCATTCTGTTGATGGAGTGTAACTATTGATCACGATTATTCTGTTTTATTTTAAAGGTTTGTCGTTTTATGCGATGTTTTGGTGGAGTGTCTTTGGCAATATTTGTTTGCAGTGTCTTTCAGTGTCAAGGTCAAGCAGCCTGATGAAACTGGCTAAGAACTATAGTCGAACCGCGCAGACAACGTATTGGTGTAAGTTCACGATGGTACATTATTGCATTGCGTGTTCGCCACATTTACGTTTTTTACTTTTCAGTGACAGTTCGAAGTAGTCTTTGTTTGTGTGTGGGACAGTTGCCCAGTTCCATTGCAAAAATGGCCAAAATGGTCCCTGCAATCCAGAGCCAGATCCAGACGTTTGCCCACTTCTACGGACATTTGCCCACCACAAGGCTTGTACTAGTTGTAGAACTTTACAAGCACATTTTGTAGTTGAACATGAATTTTGCTTATCTTCATGTGCCAGTCAGTCAGCCAGTCAGTGTGTGTGTGTGCGCGCGTACGTGTGTGCGTGTGTGTGGCGCAAAAGCAGAAATTTATCCTTCATCGTTCTCTTCTTTAAACTAACTAAAACACAAAGAGAGAGAGGGAGAGTTGATAAAACTAAAGCGTGGGTGGTGTGTGTGTGTGTGTGTGTGTGTGTGTGTGTGTGTGTGTGTGTGTGTGTGTGAGACACTCAGAGAAAGAGAGAGGTGTTTTATTTGCAGTTTGTATGAGTGTGTTCTTGTACTGACTCGATTTATAAAAAATAAAAAATAATATGAACTGCCTTCTTAAGTGTTTTTGATCATTTTAATATTATGCTTGTGTATTATTACTTAGAAGTGCAAATATGTAAATTGTTTTAAAACAGCATCAGACTGCAAAACCAAGAAAGTTATTATTTCTCCCATCTCCATTCGTATGACCCCCCCCCCCCCCTCTCTCTCTCTCTCTTTCTGGTCTTCAGTTGATAGAAGAGAACAGTGAATGGGAAAATGTCTGCTTCCATACTAGACAAACACACAGACAAACTGGCTTGCACATGAAGAAAAGAGAAAACTCAGAAATGCATCCCCAAGCCTCAACATGAGCAAATAATCATGTTCATACTAGAAAGTGGACAACCATCTGGTAAGCAACTATTAAACTATCCAGTGGTTGACTGTTCAGTGAGTCACTGTTCACACCCCTCCATTTTTGATAAACATACTCACCACTTTTAACATAGACAAAACTGCATCATAATCATTGTGCAGTCTTTATTTATTTTGTATCAGGGACTGTAAGATTTCTACACACTTCTACACATGCTACTACTGTGCTAGTGTTTGTTTCAAATAAAATAAAATTACAGCTACTGAGCTATTGATTTATTTATTTTTAATAATAATAAGAATTAAAAATAATAAAAAACTTCCCCCCCCCCCCAAAAAAAAGTATGTGTCTGCCTACTGCTTGGCAAAGTCTTGAGTATATTGTGTAAACTGCTTAACAATAACATCCACCTCCTTCAGTTGTTAACTATTGTTACTGACTGAGCAGTCAGTACTTTGTTGATGCCAACATTATTTCTGTTTTTGCAGTTGCTGAGGAAAACAGCCAGTTTCAATGAAATGATTGTAGCCACAACTAGCAAAAGTCAGGATCACACCCTGCTTATACTTGCATGGTACCAGAAACAATCAAGATGCCAAGACACAGCAAAATGCAGCTGCAAGTGCTGAGTCTGTACAGACAGTTCTTGAGGACCACAAAAGACCAACCAGGCTTTCAGGAGTATATAAAATCAGAGTTCAGGAAGTATGGTGCCCTTCCTCGTACCGATTCCATCAAAGTGGAGTACTTGCTGAGACGGGGCTGGCGTCAGTTGGACATGTTGAGGAGCAGCTCTGTGTCAGGAGCTGGGGTCTTTGAGAAAGAAGGAGGACCCAAAAAGGAATGATTGGGTGCACTGACTGATGGTGTGTAAAAGCGGTAGCACTTTTTGTAGCTCAGTAGGAGAATACTGATATCAGCGTTGTCAGATCTGTGTGTTTGGTTGTTGTCAGTTTTGCTCTTGTGAAAGAAGGAAAGACCTTTTTGTGTGTGGTTATTTGAGAAAGAGAGAAGGAGAAAAAGAATGCTGCACTACAGGATGCTGCAAGCTCTCCGCTTGTCACTGCTACGAGGTAGCGCAGGTTTGAGGGAGATCTTGCCAAAAAGTAATGTTGTCCATCTCCAAGCATGGCAGAGGCAGCACTTGCTAAGACCTTGGCCAGTGAGACAATTACACTGTTGTTCTGAGAACACCAGGCATAAAATTAAAAATGCGTTCCGATGCAGCAGTCTTCAGCATGCAGCAGATGTTCCTGTGGCAAGTTCTGTAGACTGCTCTCCCAGTCAAAACAGCCAAGCTCATTACAGCTCAGGTCTTCACACAGATATCCACAGGCATTATTCTACACTGGAAGAGAGGAGCACCACGTCTCATCAGTTCTACCGACTGCTGCAGACGCTGCCTCAGGGAATCCAGATGGCTTTCGCCTACGGCTCTGGAGTGTACCAACAGGACGGGCACAAAAACATGCGGGCGAACATGCTGGATTTCATTCTGGTGGTGGATGACCCTCGGGCCTGGCACAATGCCAACATCAAAATGAACTACAACCACTACTCTTTTCTCAAGTACTTTAGTACTCGCAGCATCGCGCGTCTTCAGGAGCTTGGTGCAGGTAAGACTTGTTTTGGAAGAGCTGATGGTCATTGTGGACACCCTTTGATGGGAGACCGGGTATGTCTGTCAGTTCTTTCAAATCTTCCTTGTCTTTCAAAACCTTTCTCTTCTTAAAAGCCTTTTCTTCAGTCCCATTGCCCTGATATATGACACTGAGTGTGTGTGTGTGTGTGTGTGTGCGCGCGTGTGTGTATGCATTTGTGTTTGTGTTGTATGCGTTGAATTTTGAAAATATATGCATTTAAAGACCATGACTTGCTTAGGGTGTTTGCTCCCCGTCTGGAATCTCAGGGCTGTCATTTGATTCCCCTTTCATATCTCCTCTACATTTTTTTTTTTTTTTTTTTTTGTCAAGTCCTCTTGCTCTTTCCGTCTTGTAATTTTTCTGCTAATGGTCCATTCTCCTGACTTTTTTCCCAGAAAACTCAAACAAATTTTGTTAAGAATTAGGCTTCTTTTTATGGCTCTTGTTGAGCAACTAGGACTCAGACTCTGCCAGTATGAGGTATCTGTCTAGAGAGGAAAATTCCTTTCATTCTGTGTGTGACTGCGTGCAGGCGTCTTCTTCAACACTCTTGTGCCATTTGAGGATCGCCGGGTGAAGTACGGTGTCATCAGCACAGAGCGACTGATTACAGACCTGCTGGACTGGGACACGCTGTACGTCAGCGGACGTCTGCACAAGCCTGTCAAGCTCTTGGTGCTCCCCAGCAACCCAGACCTCATCTTTGCCATGCAGGTCAACCTGCAGAGTGCCGTGCATGCGGCACTGCTTTTGCTGCCGGAGGATTTTTGTGAAGAGGCTCTCTACACCACGATCGCCGGCCTGTCCTACAATGGAGACTTTCGCATGGTTGTTGGGGAAGATCGAAACAAGGTAGGCTATGTGTGCATGTATAGCAAGCCAGTGCAATCAGACCTGTTTCAGTAAGCTAAGTCACAAGTGTACATGCACAGCAAGCCAAAAACATAACATTGTCATTGTTTTTACTTTGCTGGTCTGAATCTCAGATTGCCATGATATTTTCGCTAATCTTTTGGTTTTCCCCAGTATAAGAGTGTGTTTTTGCTGTTTAAAGTCCACTTTATGAGACCAGATGGGAGCTGTTCTCTGTATTTTTGGATCAGCTGAATATGTTAGACTGCATTCACTTCACAAATGCCCTGCTTTTACACGTTTTGCTTTTTTTGCTTTAAATGTCAGTTCATCACATTTGTAACCTGGTGGTTTATGCTGGCAGCTTTTGGCTATATTTCAGGTGGCCAACATAGTTCGTCCCAACATGCCCCACTTCAGACTTCTGTATGAGTCCATCCTGGAGTCAGAAGAGCATGTTCAGTGGTATCCTCTGCAGGGCCGTCTGGAGCAGAACCTCAACCATGTGACCCAGTTCCACCACCTGCAGCTTCTCCCAAAGACTGTTCTCCTGCTCCTTCAGGAGAATCGAACCCGTCCAGGGTCCCACCCCGACCTGGAGGAAGTGCTGAAAATCTATGCCAATTCCAGCCACTGTGATGACACCGTGGCGAGGTGCATCAGTCACATTGTGTGGCGTTCCAGCGTGGCGCAGACTGCCAAGACGGCCCTGACCGCAGGTGCCACGAAGTCTATGGTCTACAGTTTCAGGAAGCTGAAGAAGATGTGGAGAGGGAAGCCCAAGCTGAGCAGCACGCAGCATGGGAGCTGAACTGGGTGCTGCGGACGGGGTTTATATTCAGCTTTCTTAGAATGAACGTGGGACAGGGAATCTGATCCTGCCAGACCCGTCCCCATTAGCAGACTGTACCTTACTACAGCACTTATTCAGGACCCAGGCCATAATTTTAAAAAATCCATGCAGCTGGTCCTCACAGGGAAGATCAGGGGTTCGCTGTTCATTTCCTTCTGCCGGGTTCTACGTATAAGCTTACTTTCTGCATATTTCCTGCCTCTTATTGCTTAAACTGAAGGATACGTACATGCCTACTCATGTTTTATCTACACATACATGCGTATGCATATATATGAAAGGGTCAACTGAGTTCTGAAATGCAAAGTTGAATACAGGTTCTGATCTGATCCAGACCAGTTCAGGCATTATAGGGTTGTTAGAGACATCGACTAGGTCATGAGCATAATGCTTTTACTGCCTTCGGGGGGTTACAGTTTGCTTCTGTGTCTTACTATACTTCCACCATTGTTTGGTTAAACTTGTTTAATGCCGAGTTGTCTCTGAAGATACACTGGTGGCGACTGAGAACCCAGGGAGACCATACCTAACACTGCACTGTCACCACCAGAATGATTCTGCATGAAGATGGGCCATGGGAAAGCCAAAGCCATTTTAAGTTTTCATTGATTGATGTTTGAAGAGAAAGGAGAGCTGAAGCCACATTGAACTGTGGTCCTTCTGCTTACCAGCATAATGCCTTGCTGCTCAGCCAAACCAGCTCACCTTCCAGCAGAGTTCTGTGCCTTTCCTCTATGGCAACGATTGTTCAAGAGAGTAACTGGAATAACTGGTATTTTCTCATTTTAAATGTCAGTCCACTGAGCATTGCTCATCTTCCATATATTGCATGAATGTAAGAGGATGAAAAAAATCATTTACCAGAACAAAAAGAACAGTGAAAAAGATCTCCTTTTGAATGATTTCCCCATGATAAAATTACACTATTAGTATAAGCTAGGCATTAAACATTAAGTAACAAAACCTGTAAAAATGAGTCCTTTGAGCGTTTAGTGTTCATGTTCACAGTTTGATCTCACTGACAAATACACATGCTGTAGACCTCAGTTCGTACCTTGTGTATAGAAAACCACCTATGGTAAACCAAAACTTTTTTCCCAACCAAACTTGTTCTTTGTCACTAAAAACTTGTGGGATAGTGCGAACTTGGATATATAGTAAATCTTTGATGTAGTGAACAAGTTCTTGTGCATCATGGTGTGCACACTAGTTATAGTAAAGGTGCTGGGTGCAGACATTCTGACCTGATGTCATTCCGACAGAACTGGGCAGAACTTGCCAAACAGGCACTTGGCTTTCAGTTTTGCTGAGTTTTCAACTTTTTTTGAAATGGTGAAAGTACATGTAAATGCATGCATAAAAGAAAAATATTGCCCCATGCTAGCATGTGTGCGCTTGCATAGGTGGTTGTGAGCTTGCAAGTGTATATCATTGTGTGTGTGTCTTTCATTTTTTTACCAGTAATTTAGGTGTGTTGCTTGCATTTATAACTGATATGTATACGTGTACGGTGCGGGTGTGTTAAAGTTAGTCAACCCCTGGATGCCAGTGAGCTGTAGCATGTTAATCACAATGTAAGGATGTAGAAGATACTTGTTTCTAATCAGGATTTGTGTGTAGCAAGTACCTCAGGGTGCAGAGGGAGGGGAAATTGATCACTGTAACACTACCACTGATCTTTTTTGTGATGTCTGAATGGCTGTTTGCAACCTCTCAAGTCACTCACACAGTACTGACTACAGCACCCGCTTGTGTTGGTAGACATTTGCTCATGTGTGAGAACAGGTCATGTGTGTGAATGTAAAGTTTCATCAGGTACAAGTCGAACATTAATTTGCATTAATGTTATTTTTACTTTTATGTGCATTGCATCATTGGCATGTTTTCGCTATTTACTGTTAGTGTGTTTCAAATATATTGTATGGAGAAAAAAATGCATTGTCAGTTTTTACTCTCTCTCTCTCTCTCACACACACACTCACTCTTACACACACATGAGAAAGACAGCATATGGTTTAAAATGTATATTGGTCTATACTTACACATGACTGATACAGCAATGGAATTCTATTATCATAATCTTTTAGTATATAGCAATGGAATTCATTAAGTAACGTAATGTTTTAGTATATTTGAAACACTTAACACAAAGAGCTCTCAGATCCATCATTAAAAAAAATCCACAGAACACAGAAACAAATTATGAAGCTCTTTCCCAAGAAGTACTGTCAATGAGACTCGTGGAAAGTGTGGAGACAATAGGATGTCTCTGGTAATAACTGGCTGATCAGCGTGGAGGCAAGTGATGTCCCGGGTAAGATACAGGATGTCTGGTCACTGGTCACTATTGTGGAGATTGATGTAAGATGTCAGTGGGTAGCATTCATGGACCCAAAGGATGTTTCTGTACACCAGAAATTGAATGTGGATCCACTGAATGTTTCTGTTCACCAGAAATCAAGTGTGGAGTATGTGGACCCAAAAGATGTTTCTGTTTGCCGGCAATCAAGTGTGGAGCATGTGGACCCAAAAGATGTTTCTGTTCACCAGAAATCAGGTGTGGAGCATTGCATGTGGACCCATAGAATGTCTCTGTTCACCAGAAATCGAGTGTGAAGCATGTGGACCCAAAGGCTGTTTCTGTTCACCAGAAATCAAGTGTGGAGCATGTGGACCCAAAAGATGTTTCTGTTCACCAGCAATCAAGTGTGGAGCATGTGGACCCAAAAGATGTTTCTGTTCACCAGCAATCAAGTGTGGAGCATGTGGACCCAAAAGATGTTTCTGTTCACCAGCAATCAAGTGTGGAGCATGTGGACCCAAAAGATGTTTCTGTTCACCAGAATCAAGTGTGGAGCATGTGGACCCAAAAGATGTTTCTGTTCACCAGCAATCAAGTGTGGAGCATGTGGACCCAAAAGATGTTTCTATTCACCAGCAATCAAGTGTGGAGCATGTGGACCCAAAAGACTGTTTCTGTTCACCAGAAATCAGGTGTGGAGCATCGCATGTGGACCCATAGAATGTCTCTGTTCACCAGAAATTGAGTGTGAAGCATGTGGCTGTTTCTATTCACCAGCAATCAAGTGTGGAGCATGTGGACCCAAAGGCTGTTTCTGTTCACCAGAAATCAAGTGTGGAGCATGTGGACCCAAAAGATGTTTCTGTTCACCAGAAATCAGGTGTGGAGCATCGCATGTAGACCCATAGAATGTCTCTGTTCACCAGAAATTGAGTGTGAAGCATGGGGCTGTTTCTATTCACCAGAAATCAAGTGTGGAGCATGTGGACCGAAAGGCTGTTTCTGTTCACCAGAAATCAAGTGCGGAGCATATGGACCCATAGGATGTCTCTGACCACGGGCATACGGCTTTCCCTGTAAACATGAACCAGACATGTCATGATCATGTTAGTAACTGAATTTTATTTTAATGTCCTGTCAAATGCACAGGATCACATCAGAGCACTGTCATCACAT
Organism: Alviniconcha marisindica; assembly: GCA_018857735.1. NCBI lineage: Eukaryota > Metazoa > Mollusca > Gastropoda > Provannidae > Alviniconcha > Alviniconcha marisindica. Next base: position 601,903 of record JABMCL010001050.1, read on the forward strand.
AAAGGATCACAATCAGCATATCATGTAAGCGCAGCACAGCACAGTCAGTTCAGTACTTGCAGAATTAAACAAGTAGGCTGCAACAGCCATATCTCATAGGCTTGCATGATAACCATTTCTGACCAACCTAAGCTGTAGCATTTTGTATTAGCCTGACACACACAGACTGATGAACATTCAAGGCCCCAGAAGTGCCAGAAAGGTAAAAATGAGATTTAAAAAAAAAAATGCTCTTAATCAAGTAAGCTCAAACCATCAGTATAGTTTTGTCAATACATATATATATATGCAAAAATAAATAAAACGCAAATGAACAAAACATGAGGACATTTAATGTCATAAATGTATGCATAGTTCAGGTTTCATTTGTGTATTTCATTATTTTTCTATAATGAAGCCTATAAATTTGTATTTTGTAATAATGGTACATATTAAAAAGAGTAGAACATGAACTGAAAGGATGATAACCATTCACTTTTTACTGGATTTGAATGCACGCATGTGGATCATTTTCCAAAGTAAAAGACTGTCTACAAATGAATCTGATTTACCACCCTCCATTAAAAGTTTGTCCTTTGACCTCATGGTGACAAATTACATTTCCCCCCAAATTCCATTTTACATAGGTAAAAATTGCAATTCTTACATCCCCTTGGTGAGTTTGATGCCGAAACATGTTACATCTGCCAGAATGTAACAATGGCTGGCCATCATCACGAACTGAAAGCAAACAAAAATTAACATGACCTTTATCATTATGACAGAAAAACTACGACAGAAAATGTAAGTCTGAGAGAAACAATGAAAACTTGAATGAACAAATACATGTTTATATGTGTACAAATAAATAAAACTGATTCTTAATTGCCATGAAAGGCTACTTCTTGAATTCAAACTTTTCCCTTCCAATTCTGAACTAAATATAGCAACAACAAAGGTCTACACACTTAGTAAACAAACAAAGAAATTCAAGGGCCTGAACAAAAACAAAACAAAAAAATGACTGATTTACTGTCATACGTAAACATGGATAGGGCAGGAATACTAGTGTAATAATAAGCATTGGGTATCACTACCAGAAATGAATGTGCATTCTAAACCAGCAGCTCTGGCTGAATCTGGCAACAAAAACCAAAACATAACCCAAGAAATTTTAATCACACAATTCAAGAGATGTATTAAACTATTATGTATCATTTTGAAAAATAGGCCTACACTTTTTGTGTACAAAATAATCAATAATTTCATCAAGCCTACAAGTTCACTGAGGTATCCTTGCCCCATCTGTCAGTCTCTCTCGGGCCAGACTTGTGTGATGGCTAAGGATGCATTTTGGGCCAGACTTGTGTGATGGCTAAGGACGCATTTCCGGCCAGACTTACGTGATGGTTAAGGATGTATTTCAGGCCAGACTTGTGTAACGGTTATGCATGCATTTTGGGCCAGACTTGTGTGATGGCTTAGGACACATTTCGGGCCAGCCTTGCATGATGGTTATGGATGTATTTCGGGCCCGACATGTGTGATGGCTAAGGATGCATTTCGGGCAAGACTTGCATGAATGATGACTAACCTTTTGCTGCAGCCTGGAGGTGATGTGGTAGGTGACACAGCAGCGTTCCTGCTGCATGAAGTTGGAGATGCACACAGCTAGCTCTACCTCCTGACTTGGCAGGCAGTTCGCCACATTCTCTGCCTGTACATGATACACACCACACACACCTACATTAGTACATATGCTAGTCATTGCATAGCAATACGTTATTTAGATTTTCGGCAACTGGTGATGACAGCAGTAGTAGCCTATGTAGCAACCTGCTGAGTGCCAGAATCAGATGACCCCTTTAGTGTTGTGGAACAGAAAGATGTAACAGTTGCCCAGCCGCCTCGGCCAGCACTGATAGAAAAATGACCCCTTGTACATCAGTACATTTCTGCAAAAAGTAACATGGTGAATTCTATGTTTGCTTAGAGCAAAGAAACGTGGTATTTCACAATGATAAAATGAGGGGGTGGGGGGGATTCTTGTAACACTACACCATAGCATAGCAACACCTAAGTGAATAGGTCAATTCAAGTTTTGTCTTCAGAATCTGTCTATTGCCATGCAGTCATAGGAATACAATTAAACTGTCAGTTCATTCCCATTTACTGTAATGTTCGTGTGTGTGTGTGTGTGCAAATATCAATGTGTATGTGTGTGCGCACACGCGTATGTGTGCGCTCGCATGTGCGTGTGCGTGTGTGTGCATGCATCAGAGTTTGTATGGGTGTGTGCAGTGTGTGTGTACTCTAAACGACCTACCTGAAAAACCAACACACAAGGGAGTTAATCAGCGCTCGAAATGCATAACACAAGAACAACAACAAAGACCTGAGTCGCCTCCCGCAACTCTCACCTGGTATGCATGTAAATGACCTACCCGTAGTTGTGCCACAGTCTTGTCCAGGTGAGGGGCATACACAGCGAGCAGCCAATCTCCCCACTGGGCCCAGTTCTGCAGGTCGCTCATCACGGACCAAGGAGAGGCAGCAGCAGAAGAAGAGACAGAGGCAAAGGAAGAGGCAAAAGAAGAGGCAGCGGCAGAGGAAGAGACAGCGGCAAAGGAAGAAGCAGAGGAAGAGGCGGAGACAGTGACAAAGGAAGAGGCGGGGGCAGAGGAAGAAGCGGAGGCAACAGAAGAGACTGAAGTAAAGGAAGAGACGGAGCCAAAGGAAGAAGCAGCGTCAGAGGAAGAAGCAGCTGCAAAGGAAGAGGAAGAGGTGGAGACAGCGGCAGAGGAAGAGGCGGGGGCAAAGGAAGAGGTGGAGACAGCGGCAGAGGAAGAGGCGGGGGCAAAGGAAGAGGCAGTGGCAGAGGAAGAGGCAGCGGCAGAAGCAGCGGCGAAGGAAGAGGCGGAGGCAGCAGTACTTGCACCGCTGTGAGTGTTGCCGATATCATTCAGTCCTGCCGTCACAGCCCAGTGGGCAATGGAACCTGTACACAGTAGACAGCAAGATGGCCTCTGTAGGTTAGCATGTATGCATGTGGCAACCGAGGCAAATAAAACGAAAGACGGAAATGATAATGACAATGTACCTAAGAAACTTAGGACAGCACGCTTATACAGATGTCTAGCACGTAACATGAAGCAACAGACTGAATGAATTTTTTTTTTAGCCAATAACAGTGGTCATTTTTGTATTTTAGTGTGGCCCGGATTAAGAAGTACATATATTGGATATCACATATCAGTTTATGTTAGAAAAAGCGTAAAAACATGTGGAAAATAGGCACAAGCTGACCACTCTCACCATTTCCCCAGACGTTCTCCCAACCCGCTGCCCCTGCATTAGAAAGAAACAATAGACTTTGTGTCTTGGATGACCTTAAACTTAGACTGAAACATTCAAGAAGCACGGCACACACACAACTTTTATTTTAGAAAGGGGGGTGAGGGGGGTTGGAGAACGAAGTTGAATGTTCCAAGCTCATTGACTGAAAATGAATAATTTCAATGCTTATATACCCACAATCACCCACATAGTGACACGTTATACAACGAGTTTCTTCGCAAGGAAGTGTACCGCAATGGTGTGGTAAAGTTCAGCTTGACTACCAGTAAATCGATTTTTTTGTTGTTGTTAAAGGGGGGGGGAGCGAGGGGCGTAAGCCCAACATGTAATGTACCTTGAAAAGACCAGATACTAAAATTCAAGTATTACCTGTGTGTGCGTGTCCACTCCGGGAGGCGGCGACGGTAGACTTGGGCGTGGGGTTTTCACGGCGCAGCAGCCTTCTGCACAATGTCTGCATCTTCTGCAACCACCGACGCCCACCAGGATTTTCAGGCAGACTGACTGTATCACTGCTGGCGTCAGCACCCTGTGCTCCGGAGCCGCTGTTCTTGGAAGACTTCCCGCGAGTAGTGTTCTCAGACTGTCTTTGACTGGCCTTCGCCTCACAGTTTTCTCCGAGGCTGTGGCCTTGAGGTCGCCTTCTCTGAAACGGTGTGCCCCTCGCTGGAAGCTGACGACTTGCTACTGCCGTCACGGGCTTGGAAGACGACGCTGACGTCACTGTCTTCGTGTGGAGTGTGCACTGCGTCTTGCCGGCACTGGTGGTAGAAACTGAACTCGGTGAGTTCGCGTTGGACCAGTACATCCCGCCACTAACAGACTTTTCCGAGGACTGTTGGGAAGCTAGTCGTTGAGGAAAGGCACAAGAGCTGACCTCGGGGACAGCGTGCTTGTTCTCTTTGTAGGCCGCCCAGGCGGACAGACGCCAGCCTTCAGGGCGGTCAAACCCGGGGTCTGCTATCCTGGCTTTTCTTTTCTCGCCACGTGGAAATCCCTCAAGACGCGTACTTTCGGCAGAAGGTTGGCGACCGTCCGGTTTGGGATGGAAGGAAGAGGTTGGAGTGACGATGGGCTTGTTGTTGGTGCTGCTACCCGAAGCTGCTGAACAGTAACTGAGGCTCGCGGCGCCAGCGTCAAATTCTTCATGTACTCCCGGGACTTCAAGTTCCAGGTTTTCGTGAAGACCGTATGGCGGAGTCTCCGGCGAGGTGTTGTTTTGAGTGTGCTCCTGACTATCTCTTGGACTACACTCGTGAAGATCTCGTGAAACTAGAAACGTTTCAGACAGCAATCTGTTCCCGGAAACTTGGACTTCGGGCTGGTTGTGATGCTTCAGCCGAAAGGCTCCAGCATCGCTGTCAATGGTGACCTTGCTGCTCCGGGGTTTGCTGATGGCAGCATGTTCCAGAGATGGGCTCTCTTCTTCGGGGGAAAAATCGCGGATCGTCGGGCAATGGGGCCTGGATACAAGGAGCTGGGATATAGGCGCCATGGCGCCAGAGAGCAATGTCTGTGGAACAACATATTCTGCACCATAATCAAATACGGCAGTCTCCGACGTTTGCGTGTTGTTGGGACTACACTGAAGACTAGAAGACTGTTGGCGAATCGTCGGGAGAATGGCGGAATGCTCAAGAACCAGATCCTCGTCCTCGGAAGAAAACTCGCAGACTGTGCAGCTAGGTGGGTTATGGAAAATATTCTGAGGAATGATACACTGAGAGATTGAGGTCGTTATGTGAAGAGTTGCAGATTCGTCCAGAAGCTGGATACTTGCATCATGAGATGTCTGTATGTCGCCATCGTCAGCATAGCTGGGGGCCGAGGAAAGAATGAAACTGACTTCGGACAGATTAGATTTAGGTAAGCTGGTGCTTCTGAAACTACTTGCATGACGAACATGGGGTACCTCGACTCTCTGCTGCGGTCGGTGACAGTTCTCTTTTTCAAAGCTGCCAAGAAAAATCGCGTTTCTGTAATTAGCAAGCCCGTGATTTGCTTGTGGGGAGAATCTAAAAGGCCTTGTCTGTGGGGTTTCGGGTTCGGTATCTTCTTCTTCTGTGCCGCGACTGAGGTTGTTCAGCCCGTGTCGACGATCTTTATCCTTCGTGGGTTCTCTTCCAGTGCCGCCCGACTGGTCCGTGTGAGACTGCAAGTTCCTGCGAGGTTTTGTGTTGAAATCAACATCATCTTGGAGTTCTTGATTCAGCCTCCCAATTTCCCCATACAACCACCTCGACATGGTGGCCACTTCTTTGTCCAGAACTAGAAATGGTAGTGTGCAGTCAGAATTATCCAGCTGTGGTTGGTAAGAGGATTCCGGTTCGTACATTTCGGGGATATTATCAACAACGGCTAAAGTTTTCCATCTCCTCTCCTCACTCCCTGCCCTGTGTCCATCCTCTTTCTGTGAAACTGTTTCCTTGTGGTGTGCACCTCCCCCACGTCCTGAGATTTCTCTTGGCTTCAGAATATCGCTGAGCGGCGAGGTTTGCGTCTGCTCGCTGATCGGAAGAGGGGAAGCAGTTTCAGAACGGAGACGTTCTTCATTTTCTGAAGAAGGTTCGACTCGTGTTAGCGTTTTCAGTTCCTGAATGCACTTATCGTACCTGCAAACACAGCTGACATGACGATCTACTGAAATGTAAGTGGTAAGACGTAAACGTGCTGTCTCAGAGTGACGGGAATCTGAAGGAGTGTTGGTGGCCACGTCCATAGCGGCCATCGGCTCTTGAACGTTGTGGCGTGCGGCGGTGGAACAACCACGAACAAGGCTAAAATCCTGACATAACGACGAAACTAGGTCTGGAAGCTGACGGAGAACGTAAGGACTTGAGACCTCATCGTGTTTACTTTGTGTTCTAGCGCCCCTGTCTATGCTGGTGTCACCATCGTTGTAAGAGTAGAGACGGACAGCGTAAGGACTTGAGACCTTAGCGTGTTTCCTTTGTGCTCTAGCGCCCCTGTGTATGCTGGTGTCACCATCGTTGTAAGAGTAGAGACGGACAGCGTAAGGACTTGAAACCTTAGCGTGTTTCCTTTGTGTTCTAGTGCCCCTGTCTGTGCTGGTGTCATCGTCATTGTAAGAGTAGAGCCTTTTCTGTGTTCTGCTGCTGCCGGTGCCATCTTCCACCCTGCTGGACTGCGGGTTGGGTGTAGGGCTGGCAACCATGGTGCTGCTGCTGTCGGTTGGCGTGGCTGGGGAACGAGCTAGGCTAGCTGTCAGTATAGTAAGGATAACCAAAGACTAGTTTCTTGAAGTTGAAGCCCTTGTCATGGACGTGAAAGGAATCAACTGCAGACTAAAGTGGGCGATGCTTTGACTGTACTTGTGGTGCTTGAGTCTGCAATTAAATATCCACAACCATTGTACATCAGTGACAACTAAGGGGGAATTCTGGTCGCTCTTCTCTTATCTCTAGAAAAGCTTGCGCTTGCAGCGACAGAATCGCGCTGATCACTAATTAATTCCTAACGTTGGTAAAATTGCTGCAGAATATTGCCACACAATGCCAGCAGGACTTTTTTCCCTTCTCTTTTTGCTGCGGTTGGATCTATAACATGAGCAAGCCACACACACACACACGGGAAGAGCAGTGAATGAGAGAGAGAGACACACACAGAGACAGAAACAGAGAGGAGACAGAGGCATATTAGCTTCTAAACCGAGAGAAAGAGGTATGGGCACCGCAGAGACAAAACATATTGCGGAGGCAGATTGGGAAGGAGGGGGGGGGGGGGGGGGGGGGGGTAGAGAGAGGGGATTAAGGGTGGGGGGGATGGGATGGGAGAGAAATTGACAGACATACAGACAATAAGAGAGTACACAGGGAGAGAAAGAGCAAGGGAATATACTGGGATTGAGAAAATGACAGACACATGGGGGCGGGGGCAGGACTGTTGTGGGTGTTCATGTGACGACTTTCGAGCACTAAGTAACTCCCTTTGTTCTCGTTTTAAATACGCATCATTACGCAACTTCATTATCAATGCAAAGCGGTCTGAATGAGTGAGTGGAACTGGAAGGCATACTGTAACGGGTGGACGCATGTTGTTTCGAACAGAAGCCCTACATCGTGCTTAATAACCCACCAAAACACACAGACACACAGACACACACACACACACACACACACACACACAAACAGGAAAGGGGGTGGGGACTTACCTGAGCTGCTGAGCCTGTGTGGTTCGTTGACATACATCAGTGATGTCACCCAGACGCGTCGATGTGCTCCTTGGCTGCACGAATGATTTCCTGTGTCAATGATCACAACCGCAAGAGCGCCAACAATCAACACAAAAGCTGAAGTGAACTGGAAATATTGTCTACATTTTCCAATCCTTTTAATCCTAAGAAATCGACGTGAGCAGAAACGCAGTCAAATCAGTTACACTGTCCGATGTGTGAACATCTCGATCAAACACAGTCGATGGGTTTGGAGACAGCAGACTAAATGTTTTTAAAGGCACGTATGTAAAAAAATAAAGGAGTGTGTTTATCCGGATGGCGGCCGAAGATGCAAGAAGGCGACTCTAGCTGACAGGAACAAAAAACACTTACTACTCCGAAAACAGCTGCCGAAGGCTGAACACACAAAACACAGTTGATGCGCTGTCACCAAGTATAGCACTGGCACAAAACATGATCTTTGGTGTCTGACTCGAATTGTTAGATATAATATCGTCAGCATACAGCATGTACAGAGTTGTTCCAATGCACAGACTGATTCTGGACAACACGACCTCTTCTTCTGGCCCAGAAAGACTGATTCTGCAGAAAGTGCCCGATTTGACTGTCACATGAGTTGTGTGTGCATCCCGGCGATGTTGCTCAATCCGTGTGACCGTGTGTGTCTCTCTCACAGTTCCCAGACTCCAAGTACTGGTTTACGACATCCTTCCTCCAGCCATTGCTGCGCGGCGATAAAGAGAGCCCCTTCAGTGGCGTAACCAGTTCTGGCAGAGTAAGGTGCCGGAAAGCGATGCTTGGAGTGTGACACCGCCCCTGTCACCATCCACCATGCCGTAAGAGGCTTACCCATTGTCGCTCGTAACTCCCGGCCGAGGAAAAGGCGACTGCAGGGCCGTGATTGGTGGGCTGTCCTGTAGGCCCCGCCCCGCCCCGCCTCCACGGCCTGACAGCCATCAGTCACTGAGGTCCATTGGCAAACCCCGAGCATCGCTTTCCGGCGCCTTTCTCCACCTTCCTTGGAGAAGGAAGGATGTCGTAAACATTGTGGGTTGTGGGTTTTGTCTTGTGAGTTTGCTCATCACAATTCATGACACATTAATTGGTTTACACCGCTGCTTATCTTAAAGTGGGCCGGTTTGGCCTAGCGTTCAGAGTTCAGGAGCTGTGTGAAAGTCGAGGTGGCCGTCCTGGTAGGTAGGTAGTGTTGCTTAATGTCCTCAGATGTCAGCTGACATATTAGGGACAAGCTGAGACCAATGCCGAAGCATGGTTCAATATAGCTTTACGTCCACGGAAACCAGAAGGCTCGTTAGGACCGACAGCCCAGGACGGCCACCTTGACTCTCACACAGCTCATGAACTATGTCCTGGGCTTTCCGTCCTAATGAGCCTTACAGTTTCTGTGGACGTAAAGCGACACTGAACCGTCCCTAATAATTATGTCAACCGGCATCCGAGGACACGAAGCTCTATTTCACCACCGCTTTGGCCTGGCGGTAAGGCTGGTAAGCAGAAGGACCTCTGGTTGTGAAGTGTTGCTTAATGTCCTCAGATGTCAGTTGACATATTAGGGACAAGTTGTGACCAATGCCGAAGCACGGTTCAATAATTCTTTACGTCCACGGAAACCAGAAGGCTCGTTAGGACGGACAGCTCAGGACGGCCACCTCGACTCTCACACAGCTCCTGAACTATGAAGGACCTCTGCCAGAAGGACCTCGGTTTGACTTCGCTTTGGCTCTCCTCTCTCTTCAAAAGCTGTGGTTTATAGACACTGCGACTTTGCCCCTCACAATAATTATAATGAAACATCAAAATAAATACTAATAATAGATCTTTCTGATGCCTAGCTTGATGACGGGGTGACACAACAATTTGAAAGAAGGGTGACGATGGATGTCATAAGATGACGATGATGATTGAAGAAGACAGATAAGAGAAGAACACGTGTTTGTTTGTTTTTTCTTTCTTTTTCCACGGTTGTTATAGATAATCTATAACACTGGGCCGAAGACTGAACCAGCTACCCAGACCGTATTTACGCGTACGTTTGTTTGAGTGATATATCGTCAACATTAACCTGTTTTCATTCTCATAACGCAGATTTTACGAACCGACTTCCTAGATAGTGTAGGAATTTTGCTGTGGTTGTTTTTGAGCACCTACAATATTTGGTTGGGTATTATCATTATAGTTACTATTTAGAAGGACAAAATGTTACCAAACACCCCACTGACGAATTCGTTGATTAACTTTCAACTGAGTAAGTAACTTGGTGTTTTACGCCCAGTCAAGCATTAAGGTTATATCAGGGCGATCAACTTTCAAAGTCGACATAAAATCGAAAGGGTTTTTAAAAACGAAAATTTTAATTTACGTTTATTATTATTCATTACCTTTACATCTTGAAGAAAACACGCTTTAAGACGATCAGTTCCTTCACGAACTACATAAAATAAATGCACACAACACAAATGTGTAACACTAACAGTAATAATGCACTGTGCGACACAACACTTATGTATAACACTAACAGTATTAATGCAATGTTCAACACAACACTTATGTGTAACACTAATCATAATAACCACACACGTGCTATTAAAAAAAAAGGGTGTTATTTTTGACAATAAGTACCCGTGTCCTGCGTCAGAGCCTTAAGTGTAGGCATGCGTAAGCCGCTGATCTTTTCGTGCGATGTGTGCGTGTGCGTGCGTGCGTGCGTGCGTGCGTGCGTGCGTGCGTGCGTGCGTGCGTGCGTGCGTGCGTGCGTGTGTGTGTGTGCGCGCGCGCGCGTGCGCGTGTGTGTGTGTGTGTGTGTGTTCGGAGTCAGTTTCCAATATTATGAACAAGAACAGATGTCAAAACCATGATCCTAAAGTACAGTATATATATATATATATATATATATATATATATATATATGAGAGAGAGAGAGAGAGAGAGAGAGAGAGAGAGAAGAGAGAGAGAGAGAGAGAGAGACAGACAGACAGACAGACAGACAGACAGACAGAGAGAGACAGAGACAGAGAGACAGACAGAAAAACAAGGCTCTCTGTGACTCCTGGCACCGCACCGTGCACAGAGAGAGAGAGAGAGAGAGAGAGAGAGAGAGAGGAGAGAGAGAGAGAGAGAGAGAGAGAGAGAGAGAGAGAGAGAGGTGATTTGTGTGTGTGTGTGTTCCCTAGTCGTCTGGAATGTATGTCGTGTGCAAGAGAGCGTGACGTATACAAAATATGACGTATTTTATAATCTAATTACGTTTTGTAGGAATCAGTCAAGCTAACCGGGCCTTGACAAAGCCCTCAAGGGCGAAAATTCGGAGTGAATAGTTTCCACTAAAAAACATGCTTGGACGTTTGTTTCTCTTCTCTCTCTCTCTCTCTCTCTCTCTCTCTCTCTCTCTCTCTCTCTCCTCTCTCTCTCTCTCTCTCTCTCTCTCTCTATATATATATATATATATGTAATGGAGTGGAGTGGTAGAAGGACAGGACACAGGCAGCGGAGTCAGTCAAAATGGAGACCACAGCAGGCGGCGACGGCAAACAGGCTTTATTCTACAGCAGCAGACAACTTTCTCAGCACCCCCAAAATCCTCACGCGCACGCATAGATAAGAGAACTGCGCGGGCCGCAAAGAACACACGCTATCGCTACAATGAAATCAGCCCTCTGGACCACAAAATGGCTGACAATTGTGTTTCCTTGGCCCGCACAAATACAGTTTCCTCAACAATAACTAAACTAATTAAAACATGAAATACACCAAATAAAAGCTACAGTTACAACCTTTTAAACCGTATAAACAAAATGTACACACATGACTTATTTAATTTACAACAAGAGTGGGAAGCGTGGCTTGCACCTATCTATAAGCAGATTCGTACAACTAAATCACAACTAACACAATGTACAAAATATAACTGTCAATAAAACTTACATCAGAATAAAGAACACACTCCCACGGTTAAAACGGTACATAACAATTACAATACAACACTCTATAAGAGAAGCAAGACACACTCGAAGACTAGTACTAAAACAATCGGTGCGAACTTTCGCCTGGGGCGCGTTATTTTAGTCGCAGCAGCGCTGATAGTGATACCAAGTAGTCTATGAATACAACTTAGCTTCTACAGTACACAAGACTCAATAAGTTAATTTCAACCCAAAATAAACACTAAACATGAAGTCAGCTAAGCAAAATACTATACGACAAAGCACTGATCGACACAGAATTACTTTCATCGAGTCAAAACAACGATTCACTACTATTCACTAGTACTACACAGAAAATGCGCCATGCAGACGACGGCTATAAAAAGAATGGACCTAGAGAGGCATCGGCTACTGATTAAGCTCGATCCTGCGTCTAAATAAGATCTAAATAAACATTCTAAGATGCCAAATTATATTACACATGGCTTAGTGCATAAAAAGGACTAGGTAAACAAAGAGTAGGTAAACAAACAAGCGGTCAAAAAAATTAAGGGAGTAAACAGATTTGAAAATGGCGCGCACCAGCGGCTATCGCCTGTCGGCTGTGTGAAGGCCATGTGGCGTTACGCAACACGCAGCGCTTCAAAACAAAAGCGTCGCCTCTCCGGTTCCCGGGTTACTAACAGTACAGTAATGAAATTGCATGGATCTGATAACCGGGGCGGGATTATTGTAAAAACGTACAAAGAGCACTTGCTCACATCTATATATATATATATATATATTATGGGTATTTGCGCGTTGCATGTTTTTCTTTAAGTTGTAAAACGCTTTGAGTCTCCGAAAGCGCTCGATAAATTCCCTATTATTATTATGTAAGTCCATAGTCACACACTCCCATGCATCCCCACCCTCTCACCCACCCACCCACCCCCACCCCGTTCTGGTTAATATTTTGTTTAAAAGCGCATACGTGTATGAGGAGCAAGGTCGGAGGGAAGCGTCGTGTTTCGAACTGTGAAGAAATAAACCATGCTTAGGAGCCGCCACAAAACTTTGGGACACAACCCTCGCTTTCCGGAGGAAGGCTGTCATGAACCAGTCTTTGGAATTTGAAGCGATGATTATGTCTCGACTGATGTTAGCGTGGTAAGTAAGCAAGTAAACATGGTGCTTAACGTCCACAGAAACCATAAGGCTTATTAGGGACGTGGAGAAGGGGGGTGGGGGGGGAAGGGTATGGAGGGGGGGGGGGGGGGAGATGATATACATATCGCTACACTGTCACCACCAGAATGACTCCTGCATTAAGGTGGGCATCGATGAGAGCCGTTTTAATGTTTCATTAATTGTGAGGGACAAAGTCACAAGACAGTGTCCACAGACCACAACTTTCGAAGAAAAAGGAGAGCCGAAGCGGATTCGAACTGAGGTCCCTCTGCTTACCAGCCTGTCGCCTTACCGCTAGGCCTAACCGGCTCACCGTTAGCGTGGGACATTATTCTTTCTTTCCCACCCTCATCCTGCGCCTTCGGAAAGACAGTAGCCACCTCGCGTTTGTAACAGGGGAGGCGGACCTGGGATCTCATTCTCTATGAGGTTCAATGTTGCTTTACGTCCACACTCTCATAGTTCAGGAGCTGTGTGAGAGTCGAGGTGGCCGTCCTGGGCTGTCCGTCCTAACGAGCCTTCTGGTTCCCGTGGACGTAAAGCTATGTTGAACTATACTTCGGTATTGGTCTCAGCTTGTCCCTAATATGTCAACCGACATCCGAGGACATTAAGCAACACTACGTACCTATGTCCACAGAAACCATAAGGCTTATTAGGGACGGGGAGCCCAGGACGGCCACCTCGACTCTCACACAGCTCCTGAGCTCTGTTTCCTTATCAATAGTAAGTAAACATGGTGCTTAGTGTCCACAAAAACCATAAGGCTTGTTAGGGACGGGGAGAAGGGGTGGGGGTGGGGGGTATGGAGGTGATGATGGTGATGTGGGGCTTCATGTCCTCGGATGGTATGGAGGTGGGGCGAAAAGTAGATTGTATACCTATCGCTACACTGTCACTACCACATAGTTCAGGAGCTGTGTGAGAGTCGAGGTGGCCGTCCTGAGCTGTCCGTCCTAACGAGCCTTTTGGCTTCCGTGGACATAAAGATTTATTGAACCGTGCTTCGGCATTGGTCACAACTTGTCCCTAATATGTCAGCCGACATCTGAGGACGTTAAGCATCACTTCATCATCATCATCATCATCATCACCATCATCATCATCATCACCACCACCAGAATGACTCCCGCACAGAGAGGAGTGCCGAAGCGGAATGGAGCCGAGGCCCATCTGCTAACGCCTTACCGCTAGGCCAGATCGGCTCACAATGTGATAACAAGTAAACGTGGTGCTTAACGTCCACAGAAACCGTAAGGCTTATTAGGGACGGGGGGAAGGGGGTACGGAGGTGGGGGGGGGGGGGGGGGGGGATCTTATATTATCGCTACACTGTCACCACCAGAGCCCGTCTCTAATAAGCCGTACGGTTTCTGTGGACGTTAAGCACCATGTTTACTTACCACCAGAATGACATCATAGTTCAGGAGCTGTGTGAGAGTCGAGGTGGCCGTCCTGGGCTGTCCGTCCTAACGAGCCTTCTGGTTTCCGTGGACGTAAAGAATTATTGAACCATGCTTCGGCATTGGTCACAGCTTGTCCCTAATATGTCAACTGACATCTGAAGACATTAAGCATCACTTCATCATCATCACCAGAATGACTCCTGCGTTAAGATGGGCAGCGATGAGAGCTGTCAGTAAGTAAACATGGTGCTTAACGTCCACAGAAACCATAAGGATTATTAGGGATGGGGAGAAGGGGGGGTGGGGGTATGGAGGTGGGAAGGAGAGGGAAATTATATACCTATCGCTACACTGTCACCACCAGAATGACTTCTGCATTAAGATGGGCAGCGATGAGAGCCATTTTAATGTTTCATTAATTGTGAGGGAAAAAGTCACAAGACGGTGTCCACAATCCACAACTTTTGAAGAGAAAGGAGAGCCGAAACGGATTCGATCCGAGGTCCCTCTGCTTACCAGCCTAACGCCTTACCGCTAGGCCAAACCGGGCCACATTTCCTTGTGACCCTCCCCCGTCCCTAATAAGCTGTATGGGTTCTGTGGACGTAAGAGCATCACTGAGTTCAGGGGTAGGCAGTAGGGGGAGAGAGAGAGAGAGAAGGAGCTGTGTGAGAGTCGAGGTGGCCGTCCTGGGCTCCCCGTCCCTAATAAGCCTTATGGTTTCTGTGGACGTAAAGTAACATTGAACCAGCCCTGGCCCAACTCTTGAAGCAATTTAACGGGTAATCTGGCTTCAGCTAAACAGCGGCATTGCAAGCGTTTACGGTCTTGGCGACGAAGATCAGTGACATGTCCCCGTGACAGTGCGCGCAGCGCGGTGTTTGTCGCGCAGCCGCAGGGGGGGGGGGGGGGGGGGGGGGTGGGCCGGGAGCAGGGACGTCCCGGCTGACGTAAGCCAGGGCATGTGCGGGTGACATCAGTCAAACGGCACGGCGCAGGTTGTGCACTGCCTTTCATCGTCTTCGCCGATTACGGCCCTTGAAGGCTGGCCGAGACTGCGGCACAAGGTTTGTGTGTTTGATCGTCTCACTCACAGCGGCCTGCTGACTCGAACCTCCGACTCCCGCATTCCAGACCTCGCTTTACCGGCGGCACCCTTGCTCCAAAAAGGAGGAAGCATGTCGTAAAGAGACAGCTGCTTGGAGCAGAGACTATACTAGATACTACAGTGTAATGTCTCTCTGCTTGAAGTGTTTGTCGCGACAGGCCAGGTGAACTGGTGAAAGCTGCGGCGTGCATGTGGTGTAGTTGTTTGATCATCCGATCAGTGACAATTTGGCCCGAGATTCGAGCCTCCGACTCCCCCAGAGCTCAGCTCAAACTCCTGGCACTGGTTTACGACATCCTTCCTTGGAGGAAGGTGCCGGAAAGCGGTGCTCGGAGTGTGCTCAGAGCTGTGCGAACATCGACGTGACCTAGGTTCTCACCCGCCCCGTCCCCCCTCCCAGCTTCAAGTTCAGTGTTAATTTACAAAGTAAACAACGTCCACAGAAACCATAAGGCTTATTAGGGACGGGGAAAAGGGGTATGGAGGTGGGGGTAAGAGGGAGAATATAAACCTATCACTACACTGTCCCTCACAATTAATGAAACATTAAAATGGCTCTCATCGCTGCCCATCTTAATGCAGGAGTCATTCTGGTGGTGACACTGTAGTGATAGGTATATCATCTCCCTCTTCCTTCGCCTTGCCCCCCTCCCCCCCCCCCCCCCCCAGTCCATAATAAACCTTACGGTTTCTGTGGATGTTAAACACCATATTTACTTTACATTTCCTGGCTCTTGAACAATGAAGCTTAACTTTTTGTACAACTTGTTTATGTTGCACATCTAACTGCGCTGAACAAATTAGTCATCCTTAATAAACAACTGTGGCCTACAATAGCTATTTTTGAGCTGTTTCATGTGATGGCTGTTGCACACACGCATATTACTGTGCAACAAACCACTGAAGTAATTGCAACAAACACAATGCTAGTAAAGTGTGTGTATGTGTGTGTGTGTGTGTGTGTGCGTGCGCGCGCGCGCGCGTGTGTGTGTGTGTGTGTGTGTGTGTGTTGGGAGCGGGTGGCGTGAAAGTGTAATATTTTTGGGGTGACAGAATGCATATGAGAGAGATTCTATACAATGACATAATTATATGACATTTTAGTATGATCGTGTGAGTATAAGCGTAAATATGTGTTTGTGTGTGTGCGTGCGTGCGTGAAGTAGGTGTTCAGTCACACTCCACTGATCTGTCATTCCTCACATCTCCGTCACAGCTGATTAACGCTGCAGCACATGGAGTTCTCGTCACAGCCACCCGGACAGAAACTGGACTGTGATCAGGCGATGACGTAACCGTTCAGGTCACGAAGTGAGGAAGGGTAGGCCACCGGTAGTCGATGCTTGGTGAGCCGGTTTGGCCCAGCGGTAAGGCGTTAAGCAGAGGGACCTCGGTTCGATTCCGCTTCGGCTCTCCTTTCTCTTCGAAAGTTGTGGTCTGTGGACACTGTGTTGTGTCTTTGTCCCTCACAGTTAATGAAGCATTAAAATGGCTCTCATCGCTGCCCATTTTTCAGAGCTCAGGAGCTGTGTGGAAGTCGAGGTGGCCGTCCTGGGCTCCCGTCCCTAATAAACCTACGGTTTCTGTGGACGTAAAGCAACACTCAAAGCAAATGCCCATTTTAATGTAGGTGTCATTCTGGTGGTGACAGTGTAGCGATAGGTATATAATCTCCCTCTCCCTCCACCTCCATACCCCCTCCACTCCTTCTCCCCGTCCCTAATAAGCCTTTTGATTTTTGAGGACGTTAAACACAATGTTTACTTTACGGTTGTTGTTGAAGTGTTGCTTTACGTCCACCGAAACCGTAGGCTTAACGGGAGCCCAGTCTTGTGACTTTGTCCCTCACAACTAATGAAACATTAAAATGGCTCTCATCGCTGCCCATCTTAATGCAGGTCATTCTAATGGTGACAGTGATGAAGTGATGCTTTATGTCCTCAGATGTCAGTTGACATATTAGGGACAAGTTGTGACCAATGCCGAAGCACGGTGCAATAATTCTTTACATCCACGGAAACCAGAAGGCTCGTTAGGACGGACAGTCCAGGACGTCCACCTCGACTCTCACACAGCTCCTGAACCATGAATGGTGACAGTAAGTAAACATGGTGCTTAACGTCCACAGAAACCACGAGGCTTATTAGAGACGGGTGAATGGTGACAGTGTAGCGATAGCTATATATATACTCTCCCTCTTCCCCCACTTCCATACCCCCATTCTCCCCGTCCCTAATAAGCCTTATGGTTTCTGTGGACGTTAAGCACCATGTTTACTTACTTACTTACGGCCACCTCCACTTTCACACAGCTCCTGAACTCTGATACTTTACGGTATGGTGACTGAGTAACTTCAGTCAGCAGTCGCTCGGCCACACTCCGAGCATCGCTTTCCTCCTAACTCTGTCATAATTGCATGGTTACGCCACTGAAGGGGCACTCTTGGCGGAGATGTCGTGAACCAGTACTTGGAATTTAGCGCTCGGCGCCACCCTGATGAAGCAATTTACGTCATCCAAGGAGAGACCAGAACGGCTTGCTCGCATCGGTCGGTGTCGCGGCCTGTGATGCGCGAGACCTAATCACCTTTCTGGTCATAGCACGGGACTCCAGTGTGTTTATGAGTGGCTTTGCTCAATGTCCGTCCATGGCTTGATCTAATGCAAGTAAGTAAGTAAACATGGTGCTTAACGTCCACAGAAACCATAAGGCTTATTAGGGACGGGGAGAATGGGTGGAAGGGGGTATGGAGGTGGGGGAAGAGGGAGAGCCTGTATATACCTATCGCTACACTGTCACCACCAGAATGACCTGCATTAAGATGGGCAGCGATGAGAGCCATTTTAATGTTTCATTAATTGTTAGAGACAAAGTCACAAGACAGTGTCCACAAACCACAATTTTTGAAGAGAAAGAAGAACTGAAGCGGTATCGAACCGAGGTCCTTCCGCTTACCAGCCTACCGCCTTACCGCTAGGCCAAACCGGCTCTCTGAGATCTAATGAAGGCGCTCGGCTGAAAAATAGGTGGACCAAGGTTCGAAACGTCGTCGTTCTCTTCAAAAGTTGTGGCTTATGGACACTGTCCTGTGAATTTGTCCCCGGGAATAAATTAAAGAAAAAAAAAAGAAAAAAATGAATCAAACTATGAGCACGTGTATGCTGATATGAGAGAGAGAGAGAGAGAGAGAGAGAGAGAGAGAGAGAGAGAGAGAGAGAGAGAGAGAGAGAGAGAGAGAGAGAGAGAGAGAGAGAGAGGAGAGAGAGAGAGAGAAACAAACTCGAACTCGAACTCGAAAACTTTATTTTACAAGGATTGTAGTTTAGGTTCATTCAAAAACCTAACAACTAGTCCTTGCTAAGCTACTGATGAACAGATATCAAATTACAGGCATTATCTATATATACATATAGGCATTCACAGAGAGAGAGAGAGAGGCGGTTATAAATGAAACGCCTGATTCAATTTCTTGTCCCTGGTGTATCAGCCCCACATTTGAGGACATTAAGCCCCACATCATCATCATAATTTCAGTTGTCTGTTACAAACTTTCTGCCATTTGAGCACAAAACAACAACAAACAAAACAAAAAAGCTGTCCGCTAGCTGTCGAGGTGGCCGTCCTGGGCTTTCCGTCCTAATGAGCCTTACGGTTTCTGTGGACGTAAAGCAACACTGAACCGTGCTTCGGCGTTGGTCACAGTTTGTCCCTAATATCTTCTTCTTCTTCTTCTTCTTCCTGTGGGGCTTCATGTCCTCGGATGTTGGGTTGACATATCAGGGACAAATTGTAACCTAATATGTCAATGATGAAGTGATGCTTTATGTCCTCAGATGTCAGTTGACATATTAGGGACAAGTTGTGACCAATGCCGAAGCACGGTGCAATAAATCTTTACGTCCACGGAAACCAGAAGGCTCGTTAGGACGGACAGTCCAGGACGTCCACCTCGACTCTCACACAGCTCCTGAACCATGAGGACATTAAGCTCTACATCATCATCTTTGACACAGCTCCTGAGCTCATGCAAGAATCGCGAGCGAAGGCACAATGTAGGGGCGGGGCTTACAACGCAATGACAGGGGCGGGGCTTACAACGCAAGGACAGGGGCGGGGCTTACAACGCAGCGGCCATTGACAGGGGCGAGGCTTACAACGCAATGACGGGGGGCCGTGTGTGCGTGCGTGTGTGTGTGTGTGTGGGGGGGGGGGGGGCGCTTACAACTCAGCGACCATTGACAGGTGCGAGGCTTACAGCGCAGCGGCCACTGACAGGGGCGGGTCTTACAAATACAACGCAATGACGGGGGAGGGGGGGGGGGGGGGACTTCCAACGCAGCGGCCATTGACAGGGGCGGGGCTTACAACACAGCGGCTAGTGACAGGCTGACCACTCAATACGATGCGAGGGCGGGGTTTGGTGACAGTTCCGTGATGAGCTCGCAATCACCGCACTGAATCACCAGAGACAAGGCTTAGAATTATTTCATGCTACAAGTCGACGAATACCACAGCTTCTGCATGAAAGGCATCTGTCTAGATCCAGCTCTCAGGGAGATCATTACTTCTGTTTCAGTTTTATTCTCGCGACAGTACAAAGTTCCAGTGCGGACTATTGCTATTCTCCAATCTTCCTGACATCTTGACAGAACCGTTGGAATTGGACGATCATATTCGACAATGTAACATCTGTGGTTCAATAAAGTGTCACGTTCAGAACAGCGGGACTCATCACACGCCTCAAGTCCACGGACACTGTTCACCTGTGCGGAGTGTTGGAACAGGCTTGTTACTAGCCAGGAGTAGGCTTGTTGCTAGCCAGGGCCCTCGTACTTCTAAAGTGTTTCCTTTAACATCTTAGGACTCAGTACCGTGGTTACCTTCAATTCGTCTTCCACTAGGTTCGGTGTTGGAGCTGGCTAGTTAGTCACCAGCGGCTATCGTCCTTCCACAGTGTTTTCTTTCACATCTTAGGACTCAGTACTGTGGTGACCTTCAACTCGTCTTCCACTAGGTCCGGTGTTGGAACTGGCCAGTTAATCACCTCACGTCTTAGCACTCAGTACTGTGGTGACCTTCAACTCGTCTTCCACTAGGTCCGGTGTTGGAACTGGCCAGTTAATCACCTCACGTCTTAGCACTCAGTACTGTGGTGACCTTCAACTCGTCTTCCACTAGGTCCGGTGTTGGAACTGGCCAGTTAATCACCTCACGTCTTAGCACTCAGTACTGTGGTGACCTTCAACTCGTCTTCCACTAGGTCCGGTGTTGGAGCTGGCCAGTTAGTCACCTCACGTCTTAGCACTCAGTACTGTGGTGACCTTCAACTCGTCTTCCACTAGGTCCGGTGTTGGAACTGGCCAGTTAGTCACAGCGGCACTCGTCTTTCTAAAGTGTCTCCCACCACAGTGTGGGACTCGGTTCTGTGGGAACCAACACTTTTCCGCTACTTCCACATCCAGGCAGTCGATCACCGTTGATCAAGTGTCTTGGCGCTGTCGACATGGCCAGCAACAGGCACCTGTGGCAGCCGTACAACACTGGGCCAGGTTAGTCTTTGACTGTATTATTACTACTGGACAAAAAAACTTCATATTTTATTCACTGGCCAATACTTCGTGAGACCAGTACGGCAGCTTTGTGTCCGTTTTCTGACCGAGCCTATTATATACGTGTATTATTTGAAAGCGAAAGCCGGTCGTTCTGCATTTTGTACAGAAATATCTTGCAACATTTATTTAAAAAAATCTGTGTGTGTGTGTGTGTGTGTGTGTGTGTGTGTGTGTGTGGTGTGTGTGTGTGTGTGTGTGTGTCCTTTGTTGTTGTTTGTTTGCTTTGTTTGTTAAAATACTGGGGGGAAAAGAAGAAGAAAAAACTAACTAGTTTCCGGTAACCGAGAGAGTTATAAATGTGTTAGATGGCCCTATTCATACTACTTCAGCCCCATGTGTTAGATGGCCTTATTCATACTACTTCAGCCCCATGTGATAGATGGCCTTATTCATACTACTTCAGCCCCCCCCCCCCCCCCCTTCCACACACGCACACACACGAAGTAAGTAACTTACACACACGAAAGGTCAACATATTACATAAAGCCTTTTAAATAAAAGATGTGCACATTTTCCACAGAATCACTTTGTTTTAGTTCAGTTTTACAAACAACAATAAATAGTATTAGTAGGTGGGTGGGCGGTCCCTAAGACCATGCATGAATCTAATCATATTGATCCATTGTTATCTGGCCTTATAAAAAGGAACGGTTTTATAGAAATTGTGAATAATTATGATTTTTGTTTTGTTTATTCAGTATATTACTCCCTGTTCCCCTTCTTCATGCAATGATTTTTATTTTATTTTGGGGGGGGGGGGGGGGGGAGTGTGAGTGTGTTGCGGGGGAGGGAGGGGGGTACGCTTGTTTCTTCAATGACTATCATGTCTGTTTTTAGGTAATCGATGTACCGGGTTAATTGCCACGCAGCTTGTCTAACCAGGCACATTTTACTAGGCTCTTTTTGTTAGTAAACATGGTGCTTAACGTCCACAGAAACCATGAGGCTTATTAGGGACGGGGAGTAGGGGGGATGGAGGTGGGGGGGGAGGGAGATTGTATAATATACCTATCGCTACGCGGCTGTCCCCACCGGAATGACTCCTGCATTAAGATGGGCAGCGATGAGAGCCATTTTAATGTTTCATAATTGCGAGGGACAAAGTCACAAGACAGTGTCCACAGACCACAACTTTTGAAGACAAAGGAGAGCCGAAGCAGATTCGAACCGAGGTCCTTCTGCTTACCAGCCTAACGCCTTACCGCTAGGCCAAACCGGCTCACATTCTCTTTTTGTTCCTGTCTTACTTCCACTTATTCTCTGGTCACATTTTGAGAACGTATACACACACGATTATAAAATTTTGTTTTCGTGGGTATTACAGGCAACTGTTCATACACACCCTTTTCGCTTTTCCATCCGATCCACCAGACAGTGTTGCATGAAATTTGAAATAGGTTTGGCATGATAAAGTACACACACATACCACACACACAAATGAACAAAACGGTGACCGAAAATTAAGGGGGAAGAACCCCTGTTTTGTCAGTCGAGTCTTATTTCAAATTATTAATATAGTGTATTCGATATAGTTATAATCTCGTGTAATTATATGTACAATTCTCTCGGCTGACATTGTCTTCTCGGTCTTTTGCGGTTTTTTTAAATTTTAAACCCAATTATAAACATGTTAAATCATAAATATGACGGTGAAGTAGACCTATGTCATGATGAGAGAGTGTGGCGTTTGTTCCAGCTATTGTTTGCCTCATGCGAAAGGTTTCTTCTGGAAAACGTAAAGGGGGAAGAGTGTGGCGTTTAGGCCATGTCGTTGGCAGGTTTTAATCAGCTGTTAAATATGACGGTGAAGTAGACCTATGTCATGATGAGAGAGTGTGGCGTTTGTTCCAGCTATTGTTTGCCTCATGCGAAAGGTTTCTTCTGGAAAACGTAAAGGGGACAGGGTGTGGCTTTTAGGCCATGTCGTTGGCAGGTTTTAATCAGCTGTTAAATATGACGGTGAAGTAGACCTATGTCATGATGAGAGAGTGTGGCGTTTGTTCCAGCTATTGCTTGCCTCATGCGAAAGGTTTCTTCTGGAAAACGTAAAGGGGACAGGGTGTGGCTTTTAGGCCATGTCATTGGCAGGTTTTAATCAGCTGTGTGCTTGATGTTTAATCTTATTGCCTTCTGGTCTGTTTCTGAGTCGGATATTATCATAGTGTACTGTTTTGTAACTTTATGATAATGTGATCTTTTTTCTTTATATCTGATATGAGCTTCGACCCCATAATGATCGAGCATGGCAAACACATTGTGGGGCATTTGTTGAGCTGTGTCTATCCATACAATGCATGTATGGACGCTTGCTCATACACCTTTGGATAATGCTACTCCTGGTATAATTACGGTACTCCATGGTAATGAATAAGGGAGAGAGCATCATACGGGCAAAGACAGAATGCTAAAGTTTTGTGTAAATTGTAAATTATATGGAAGAAGAAGAAGAATAACGTGTGTGTGTGTGTGTGTGTGTGTGTGTGTGTGGTGAGAGATGGAGGAGAGAGAGGAGTAGAGATGAGAGTGGATGAGAATGAGATGAGGATGAGGAGATGAGAGAAGAAGACGACGACGACAGCGACGACGACGCAGACGACGACAGACAGACAGACAGAACAGAGCGTCATTTACAGTGCGAAGCAAAATACTAGTATAACTTGTGTGCCGACTGTGTGTATATCTCCGCAATCGTGACACACAAAATACCACTGAGTCAATATTTTGATTGCAGACTCCAGCTGTATCGACCGAAGTGGCCAGGACCCGACCCTGCAGTGGTCCGCTGTCCCCGCCTTCCCATCCACCTCCAGGGACCCAGACGAGGAGCCTGACAGCATCACTCTGGACCTCTCACAAGACTTCAGCGACATGTACCAAGCGTACACTCCCAGCAGAATCATGGAATCCATTCACACACTGAGCACAGAGTCCGGTCCCAGTGACGCGGTGTCAGTCGGTGAAAGCAGCAGGCACGGGTTCACTAAAGCCCCTGATGACGGTGGCACGCTTTGGACGCCAAGAGCGTTGAGCGAGTCATCTGCGTCTTACAACCCTTACGCTGCTCACACGGCACAACCCGTCTCGGCAACCACTCTTCCTCAAGTCCAAGATCACGGCATGAGCAGGAGGTCGTCAGCGACCAAAGGCTCTAGATATCAAGATTCCACCACGACGCACTCAGACGCTGACGTACCCCAAGAGGTCTCTTACCTGTCACTCGCCGAAGAACCACCTCAGGCTGTTGGTCGGAACGTGACTGCTGTTTCGTTCAACGAACTGGGCGCGCAGGTCATCAGCGCGTACTTGTCTAACGCCCACAGCATTTCCTGTCTTCAGAAGTTCAAGGAATGTATCCAGGAACTAAAAACCGTCATGCATCAGAACTCAGCTACCGCATATAGCAGCCTTTGGTCTGCAGAGATTCCGTACGCAGTGCAGGACACCACGGAGGAACTCTTCAACGCAGAGGCCACAGGCGGAAACAGCTTCTTGTCATGGAGCCAGAGATCTTTCAGCTCCTTGCAGTGTTCCTGTGACGACGCGTTCGGCTCCTCGCGTGTGACTGCCACGGACAGGCCTTGCATGCCAGCAGTCAGAGAAATGACTGAGTACCAGAGAATTCCAGGTACACTGGGAAGTCTGTCAGTGGCACAACAGAACGCCGAGTTTAGTGAGGAAAGAGATTCGTCACCAGCAGCCAGAGAAATGTCTGAGTACCAGAGAATTCCAAGTACACTGGGCAGTCTGCCAGTGGTACAACAGAACGCCGAGTTTAGTGAGGAAAGAGATTCGTCGCCAGCAGACAAAGAAATGTCGCTGACAGTATCCACAGTCAAAGACTCAAACTGGACTCGCGAATCCTTCTGCATGTGGGTGCAGGAAAGTCTCCACGACTCCACCCGTGTCCTCGATTACACCAGTGCTGACTCTGACTGCACAATACCCTATCCAGTCGAGAATGGGTGCTCTTGCGGTGCCACAGGGCCCGCTGCTCCGCACACAACGACGTCGTCCATCTGTCACGGGTCCATTTCTCAGCACATTGTCCGCGACCCGCCTTCCACCACAGCTGGACAGTCTTCTGAACACGAGAATTCCGTTCTTGGGCGCAGTTTCATCACAAAACGCCAGTGCTCTTCCAGAGACAGCAGTTCGCATTTTCAGCCCACTCCTACCATGCAAAGACCTGAGAGTGGCTTAGGTGACGCACGCGCAGAAACCGCTTCTCCACACAAGCTGATCAGCCCCGTCTCCAGGTTCCAGGCGTCTGCCACACTGCCGATTTTCCTCAGCTCGACCACCCGAGATATGTCTTCAGAAAACAGGGATTCGGTTCTTGAGCACACCTCTACCAGTAGCGGTTTCAGAGCTCGTGGGGATTTCGTTGATTCTGTCCCTGGAGTGGTCAACCAGAGCAAACCGCACACCGCCAAGGCAAATTCAGCACGTAAACGGAAAACAAATAGAAAAGAAAGACAAGCGCTCTCGGATACCTTCTTCGTTCCCAATCCCACACACCTCAGCATGCCGGAGTCCCCACGCTGCCGTCAGATGCCGCTCCGCCGTGCCGCTGTACAGGAGACACAGTCCCCGGACTGTCAGGCGAAAATGGAGGTGAACGACGCCCAGTCCAACAGAAGACAGCAGCCAGACGGACACTCTTTTTCACAGCCAGTTGCCGTGTTGCTAGTCGTGGCTGAAGACAGCTTACCCTCAGAGTCCTCGATCCTGCAGGCGCACGAGCAGTCCTCCAACGCTTCCGTTTTGTGTGTCCGGCAGACCTGTGAGAAACCTCTGCTCGACGACGAAGATATCCAGGCCGGCGCTATGAGCCTCATCAATCCCTATGCCGGTCTGGAAAGCAGCGACGCTGAGTTTGTCTCCACCTCCTCCTTCCACCCACAACGGGACAGGCACCCGCCTAAGGCGGAGAGCACGCGTCTGGACAGTCCCCAGAACGTGAAACTCAACATCCAACGACCATATATATGGGCCGCTTCTGAGCGCCCGGCGGGGAGCCGGCGCATGCCTGCCAGGCGCCCCCGCAACCAGAACAGGCTCGCCTTCACCACGGTGCCAGAGGAATCAGACCCCGACAACGGCTTGTCCTCATCCGGAAAAGAGTCATCGTGGACACCCGGCACCGCATCCTACTGTGGGTCAGATTCAGACCCGGACACCTGCAGAAAGTTGTCACGCCCGAACAAGAGAACGACGTCAGCCTCATCATCCAGACATAAACGAGGTCATACCCGAGGTCGCGCGAAGAGCAGTCGGTCTCTGACAAGACGACCTCGAGTCAGCGACTGTCCTAACAGCGCCGCATCTTCAAAGAAGATCACTGCCAAGAGAGTGCCAGCAGAATCCCAAAGCGCACCTCATTGCGGCGGTCCAAGGAAAGGGAGTGGCACAAAGAGGGGGCAGTCTGAGCCTCAGGTACCTGTCAGCGAGTCTGTCAGCCATGGCGCTTCAGCAGACCCCCTTCATTCGGCACTGCCTCCCAAGAAGCGCCATTGCAAGATGCTGCTGAGCCGACTGTCCAAGAATTTGTGGCACTGTGGTGGTGGACAGGGCAACGCCAGCAACACGACCGTCAGCTACCTCCCGCCCGCCCCCCGCACTGGACTTGCTGCAGGTAATTAGAGAAGGATTTATTCTGGCCTGCTAATGTGAAAAGGAATAGCTTATAATTGTCTCACCTGTATTGTATAACAAGCTCACTGAGGTAATGGCAGTGGCTTAATTTGTACAGCTGTATTTTTTTCGTGTTGTCTCCTCTAGTATTTACAAACACAGGTGATGCCCCCTTACCCCGGCCCTTGGACCTAGGTTGTCAAGTACGAGATGAGATTTTGGGTCACAGAATTTAGCCAGTTCGGTGGAGGAGAGGGTGGGTGGGCGGCAGCGGATTGATTTTTTTTATTTGTTTTAGTAATTAATTATCTTTAAAAAAATAAAGCAGAGGGAGAGTACTTTTATTTGTAATGAATTGGCCCAGTCTCTACACAGTTAAAAAAATATTCTCTGTCTGTCCACCTCTCTGTCTTTGTAGCGTGAGTCAGTAAATAGCCCACTCTCAGAAACAACACCAACAAACCACTTCGTTTATCTGTCCATAGTTGTCAGTGCTGCTGCATCCACGGTGACCACCACAAGCTCTTCCAGCCCCACTCTGTCTGATGCTGACCTGCACAAGACCGTGGCACAACTACAGGTAGGTGTATGGGCAAAATGGCGGAATGCACACATGCATGTACGCGCCACACAGCCATTTAGGCTGGCTGAGTGTTGCCGCAAACTGTCAACCCCCACATTCATTACAGGAAACAACTCAGACACAGATATTGCTGCTGTAGGCCACTAGTTGTGACATTTGTTTGTTATGAATTTAGCACACTAAGCTGTGCAACCCAAATAGAGAAAGTATCACACTTTTGTACCAAATATTCCACACACACACACACACACGCACACATGTGGCAACACACACACACACACACACACACAACACAACGCTGCAACACACACACACACACACACCACACACACTAAAACAACAACACACACACACACACACACACACCACACACACACACGTGGCAACACACAACAACCACAACACACACGTCAACCAACGCATGCACGCACGCACACGCACACACGTGGCAACACACACACACACACGGCTGTTGACACTGATGGCGCTATGTATGCGATTATTATTAATAATAATAATAGTTATTATTAGTTATCAACCATTTTGCAATGGATGTAGACGGGTTACATACATGTACAGTAACTGTACTCGGCACTACTCACTTTCAGGAGGAGAACGGTCTAGACAGCCTGCCAGCAGAGGCAGTGGAGCTGGCCCTGTGTCTCACCCACTTTCTGCAACAGCAGCGCCACCAGTCCCTCTTCTACAAGCTGTCCGCCAGGAAACGGAAGCAGGTCTGCATTCACTTTAGACCTTTTCCTTTTTCACATTTTTAACTGCATTCTAGTATTTTAGACTTTTTCCTTTTTTCACATTTTTAACTGCATTCTAGTATTTTAGACCTTTTCCCTTTTCACGTTTTTAACCGTATTCTAGTATTTAAGACCTTTTCATTTTTCACATTTTTGACCATATTCTAGTGTTTTAGACTTTTATTCTTTTTCACATTTTCACAGAGTATGTTAGGCCTTATTCTTTTTCACATTTTTAACCGTATTCTAGTATTTTTTACAGTACTGTTCAAATAATAGATTTTTTGGTTAAATCTGGGTCTAGAAGCAATGCATGATTCATTGGTAAATTTCCTCACAGGACAATATGTAGTTATTCATATGATGACACCCCTGGTCAATCCTCATTTTGTGCGAGCACTTCATCATATCGTATCAGATTATGACTCGTAGACTTTTAGCCTTTTGCCTGCTAAGTCGTGTTTTGGCTTCTGTTATGCTCAACATGATTTTTTTTAGAAGTGCTGCATAGCTTGACCTGGCTTGTTTCCAATGTTTATCTAAAAGAATTTTGAAGGCGTTTAGTGTTCGTGCTAATACAATGTTGGATGGCAAGCTGTCTCAACTGTTTATAACTCTGTTAGCAAGACAAATGTGCATACTGATTAGTAAGAGCCGTCTTCTTATGTAGTTTGAAGGGGTGCCCTCTAGTTCTCTAGTTCCAGCAGCTTCATACAGCTTGAACAAGGAACAGTCTTGTGATCATAAAAACCATGTGTGTAACTTGATTTTAGATTGCATGGCATGCATGTAATATTGTTGTATATTTGTTACCTTTAAGTATTTACATAATACCTGCATTTGGTGCTTATCACCACCACAAGACATAATCCTGTAACATGGGTATCATGGTCAGTTCTCCTTTTGGGTTTGACAGTTGAGCAAGCTTGCCCTGACATGCTACGTCAAAGCTGTGGGCCAACGCTATGGTGTGAACCTGACTAAGACGAGGTAGGCAAATTGAAGTAGACACTTGTTGAAGTTTCTCTGCTTTGCTTCCTTTGATGACAGATCTTCTTCTTCTGCTTTTTTGTTGTTTTTGTTTTGTTTTGTTATAAATGTTATGATATCTGACTGTGAGGCTCTTTTTAGTTAACACACACACACACACACAGGGCACACACACACACAAAAACAAACAACAACAACAACAACAAGAAATCTTAAACAAGAATGACAGCTAGCATTCTAAAACAAGATCCAGAGACATGAACGGTTTGAAACAATTCTATTTAACAAGACAAAACACAACATGCTTTTGTAGCCTGATGAAGGGGATTACCCTGAAAATTTGCACGTTGTGCTCTGCCCTAATAAATAGCGTTATTTTTAACCTTTAAAATGTTTGTATCATTTTTTTGTTTTTGTTGTTTATGTGTCAACTTGATGCATTCTATTTCTAAATCATAGTTCAGGAGCTGTGTGAGAGTCGAGGCGGCCGTCCTGGGCTGTCCGTCCTAACGAGCCTTCTGGTTTCCATGGACGTAAAGCTATATTGAACCATGCTTCGGCATTGGTCTCAGCTTGTCCCTAATATGTCAACTGACATCTGAGGACATTAAGCATCACTTTATCATCATCATCATCATCTATTTCTAAAAATTGTTGACATAAAAATGTAGATTTGCTTAATACCAACCGTTACCTCTGAAGACTGTATGGACTGTAAAAACGTTTTGCAGTGAGGGTGAGGGCTAACCTAATGTTACACAACCAGAATGGTAACGCTTTACGAAAGGCAATGGTAGTGGTACTGGTAGTACCCCTTTTGGGTGTTTTGCTGGAGAGAAAACGTAGTCACGGGACAGAGTACATAAACCGCAGCTCTATTTTGTAGATCCACCTCCTTGTTATATTCCTCCTATGTTCCCATGTGTGTGTGTGTGTGTGTGCGCATTTGTGCGTGTGCATGTGTTATGGCAGATTGCTTCTAAATTGAAAGCTGACTGACGGCATTCTTTAAGTTACAGATGTATATATGCTATTAATTAACAAAAATGCAATTATTTCTTCTAGGCATAATCAACGTTGTAGTAACCAATGGTTTCTACATGTGTGTGCATGTGTACGCGCATGGGTGCATGTGTTTGCGATTGTGGCAGACTGCTTCTAAATTGAAAGCTGACTTATGGCATCTTTAAGTTACAGATGTATATATATATATATATATATATGCTATTAATTAACAAAAATGCAATTATTTCTTCTAACGTAGTAACCAGTGACTAATTCCCATGCTCAGCATCTTCTTGTGCAATAGAATCACATGGAAACCTAACTGTATTGCTCTCATACTTGCTGTTCACGCTCTACTTATACACCTTCTAGCGATGCCAGACCAACAAGTCTTCCGTTATCCTTAAAGTATCTCTCATCACAACTGTATTCAATTTTGGATCCAGTAAAAAAAAAAAAAAAGGAAATTAGAATTAGTCATCTGAGCACTAGCCACTGAATTCTTCGAATAGTTTGTCTGAAAGCAAAGTATTTTTGAGCGTAAAAACCTGCAAATCTGACTGATTTTGCAAGTCTGACCTGGAAGTCAGTACGATTTTCAGACTGGTCTATGTCTGACAGAAGATGTCTAAAAATGTGATTATTTAACCAGCATATCACAAATGTGTGTGTTTCAGCCTGAGCAGGGTTCCAGTGGCAAGAGACATTTTGTGGCTCAACACTTCTTGACCTGTCACATCTTATGGCCCACACCTGTTGGCTTGTGATCAGGAACTTCTTATGATAATGGACATTTGTAAAGTGCCTACCCTGTGGCTCAAAGCGCTGAACAAGCATACACACATAATGTACATCGAGATGGAAAATGTTATCCACAATTTTTGTTGTGGATACATTGACAAGTGTTCAAGCATAATTATGCAAAAGATGCACACACACACGCACGCACGCACGCACGCACGCACGCACGCACGCACGCACGCACACACACACACACACACACACACATACACTGTACAGACTGATGGGAGTGAAGAACAATGTGGTTTAACTGAAATTTCTGAGAAGAGAAATGTTTTGACTCAATCCTTGCTGACGTATGTGACCAGGGGCATCTTATAGTTATACCTCAACACATGACATGTGACCAGTGACGTCTTATGGCTTAACCCCTGTTGACACGTGTTACAGAAATTGGCAAAAGTGAAAACACTGCTTTGCAAGGCTGAAAGCCTTTTCAAACAGCAAGTTTGACCCAGAAAGGGAAGTCAAATGAAGCAGTAGTTTCACACTAATAATAGGAAGTTAACAGACACATGCACATAATGGAGAGAGAAGGGGAGCAAATGTACAGCTAACTGTGTGTATGCAGTCCTTTGTCAGACTGTGTACTCCATGTCTGCCTTTCTGACTTTGTGTTTGTTAGTTGTAAAAAATGAATTAAAGAAAGAAGTACGTGTTCATATATATCTGTACAATTTTGGTTCTGAGCTGGTGAAAACGTTTTCCTTAAGAGTGTCCAGTATTTGCTAAACAGCAAACTGGCATGGAAGACAGACTGATGCACATAATCATACACAAATGCAACACAGCAAACCAGAGAAATAAAAGCATTGCTTTTATTGATGCATCTATAAAAGACACTGCACTGACATGCCAAATATGGTCAGAAAATCAGTTACATTTTGAAATACAGACAAAAAAGAGATTGTGGAATAATAAAATATGGAGTGGTACATGAATACTGGAGGACAACAACCACAGTGGTACTGAAACAGATCATAACTATGCACAAAAAAAAATCTTCAAATTAAACCATGCCACTGGACAAATACTGAGGCACCCCAAAAAACACTCCTATAACTAACACTAAAGAAAGCAGAAAAACACCAAATATATCACCTGAAGTTGTAACACATGACTTCATACATGGTTTACGGAAATCAACAAAGTGACAGCCTCCAACAATAGTTGAAAACTCTGGTCAAGTAATGTTTAATTGGGATTTTGGGTGTTCATTGAACCTGAAAGAGTTGAGAAACCCTGACTACAAACTGTGCCCTGCTTCACGCTGACAAAGAAAGAGCATGCCCTGGACTCTTCCCCAACAGGCTCTAAAGTTTGCATCTACATTTCCCCACTGCGTTACGCCTGTCAGTAAGGTCCAGTGTATGCATAAGTTTTGGTTTTGATTCAATTTTATTTTGCATCTTATGGCCTTTTTGACATGTGGCAAAAACAGTCACTCATTCAGAATCACATGCAACATGTGCGCAGTGAGTCTGCCCGAGAGCAGAGAATTGCGCTATATAAAAGCTATGAATAATAATAATAATAATCTTTGGCTCAACCCTCGTTAATATATATGACATCTTATGAATTAACCCTTGTTGATATGTGACAGCTTATGGCTCAACCCGTGTCCACATGTGACCAGAGACATTTTATGGCCCAGCTATTTAAAAATAACTGTCATTCAGATTCTGATTATTCTGCTCTTATTATACTGTAATGGAGTTTTCTACACCACCACCAGCTGTTGCAAAAGCAGATTGCGCCCATTGCTCACACAATGTTGTACAAAATCAAAACACATGCATTTTCCCCCCAGACAGATGATTTCATTTCAAAATCAGTTGATGTTGTAATTACAGAATACAGAATCTTTATTGTCTATGTCCAACAACCTGGTAGCGACTGCATTCCTGACCACTTGTCTTTTATGCAAAGAATATTTTTTTTATGGACAGTGCACAGCTCACTAAAACTGATAATAGTGTTAATCAAACAGCAAAATGTGCACACTGACAATGGTCAGTCACTGCCCCTTTAAAAGATTTTTGTTGAAAATACAACTAAAAACTAAAAGCAAATGAGATTTTTGCAGAATGAGGTAAAACAAAGCAAATGAGATGCGTACAGCATGAAGTAATTACAGGCAAATGAGATTCGTGCAGCATGAAGTAATTAAGGGCAAATGAGATTTGTGCAGTATGAGGCTAAACAAAGCAAATGAGATTCGTACAGCATGAAGTAATTAAGGGCAAATGAGGTTTGTGCTGTATGAAGTAATTAAGGGCAAGTGAGATTTGTGCAGCCTGAAGTAATTACGGGCAAATGAGATTTGTGCAGCCTGAAGTAATTACGGGCAAATGAGATTTGTGCAGCCTGAAGTAATTAAGGGCAAATGAGATTCATGCAGCATGAAGTAATTAAGGGCAAATGAGATTTGTACAGCATGAAGTAATTAAGGGCTGATGAGACTTGTGCAGTATAAGGTAAAACTGAGATTCGTACAGCCTTAAGGGCAAATGAGATTCGTACAGCCTTAAGGGCAAATGAGATTCGTACAGCATGAAGTGATTAAGGGCAAATGAGATTTGTGCAGTATGAGGTAAAACAAAGCAAATGAGATTCGTGCAGCATGAAGTAATTAAGGGCAAATGAGGTTTGTGCAGTATGAGGTAAAACAAAGTAAATGAGATTCGTACAGCATGAAGTAATTAAGGGCCGATGAGACTTGTGCAGTATGAGGTAAAACAAATGAGATTCGTACAGCATTAAGGGCAAATGAGATTCATGCAGCATGAAGTAATTAAGGGCAAATGAGATTTGTGCAGCATGAAGTAATTAAGGGAAAATGAGATTTGTGCAGCATGAAGTAATTAAGGGAAAATGATATTTGTGCAGTATGAGGTAAAACAAAGTAAATGAGATGCGTACAGCATGAAGTAATTAAGGGCAAATGAGATTTGTGCAGCATGAAGTAATTAAGGGCAAATGAGATTTGTGCAGCATGAAGTAATTAAGAGCAAATGAGATTCGTGCAGCATGAAGTAATTATGGGCAAATGAGATTTGTGCAGCATGAAGTAATTAAGAGCAAATGAGATTTGTGCAGTATGAGGTAAAACAAAGTAAATGAGATCCATACAGCATGAAGTAATTAAGGGCAAATGAGATTTGTGCAGAATGAGGTAAAACAAAGCAAATGAGATTCGTATAGCATGAAGTAATTAAGGGCAAATGAGATCAGTCATATCCTTTAATTTGGGATGGAAAACTAATTGTTTTGTTCAACTTTACTGTGTATTCTAAAAAGGTGCTGAAGTGTTTTAAACTCATGACCAACTTTTTAGGGGTGAGAAGACAAGTGTGTATGTGTGTGCATGTCTGTGGGGGTGGGGGTTGAGTGTGTGTGTTGGGGGGTGGAGGGGTGAGAGAGACAGGAGGGGGGGAGGGAGGGGGTGGGGGGGGGGGCCGCGAAGGGGGTATGGATGTAGGTGTGAAAGGATAGGATGAAAATAGTGATAAATGTATTTCTGCCTATTATTGTATTAATGTATCAATCATATTATGTGTGTAACACTGTTTATTTATAGAGCGCATAAGTAAGAGATACTCTAGTAAGAGATACTCTAGTTAAATAATACTTAAGGGCTATGGATGTAGGTGTGAAAGGATAGGATGAAAATAGTGATAATTGTATTTCTGCCTATTAATGTATCAATCATATTATGTGTGTAACACTGTTTATTTATAGAGTGCATAAGTAATAGATACTCTAGTTAAATAATACTTGTGGTTTTAACCATGCCTGTATGCTACGGCACACTGTAAATCTTTTATACATGTAGATATTGTTTCTTTGTAATTCATGTGTGGCACTCATGTTTTCCTTTGAATGGAACAAAGAAGCATACAGTTTAACTTGTCTAGCTATATTTGCTCTAAAATCAGTCTTTTTTCCCCCCTCTACAATTGCTGCTGCAAAAATCTTTGCTTGCACATTCATTGTGGTTTTATGGTAAAGGAAAAAAACTAAAACAAGTTTCCATGAGTTATAGTTATAATAGTATATAATATATAACAGTTATGTGGAAAGGGGTATACTGATACAAAATATTATTAAAAAAACAGATCACCGGTAAGTAAAGCCACAAAGGCAATGACTTATGCTTTGTCTTGACGCTGGACCTTTGCAAGTGACTCGGCATTAAATACCAAGCAACCACTCATTAATAATAATATGGAACTTATAGAGCGCTTTCAGAGGCTCAAAGCGCCTTACAACTGAAAGAAAAACAGGGAGCCTGCAAATACCCATACACAAATCAAGGGTATAGAAACGAGCAAACGAAAAATAGCTAATAATACATGTATGGTCATATGAGCTGCAGTCAACCTGTCACGCTGTGCGAGAACAGTGAGTACACAGTTTGCTGGGGTCCACAACATTAGAAACAAAGTTACTGGACTTGAAAACACAACTTAAAATAACACACTGGCATCTGCATTGTTATTCAAGCAGCTCGCTGATGAAGATTTGCAGTGCCATGGAGAAAAAGCATCAAACCAAACCCAGGCCAGTTTACACTCAAAATACAGATAGGAGTATAACACTGTTAGAAAAGTTAGAGCATTTTCGTTTCTTTTTCGTTTCATTTTGTTCTCGGTGAAAATAATCTCAACATGGCTTCCAAAAAAAAAAAGACAAATGCTTCAAAGCACAATACAGAAACCGACACCATGACTGGAAAACAAACAAAGCACAAAACATGTCTAGAAATATTATTGATCATTTTTTTCTATCATGTTTTCGAATGCTAAAAATACAGGCATACAAAGTATGCCCAAATCGTACGAGTAACCAGATCTGCAAACCAAACATTACAACTGATTCCTGGCAGGCAATGGAATAATAAAAGAGCACACCAATAATAATGCAAAAGCACATAGCATCGAATGTTCAGATAACCAATATTCAAGTCAACACGTACACACACAAAAACAACTCTTTGGCATAACTGACTCAAGATAAAAACTGGGAAGAAAAGGTAAAAGCCAAGCGAGGTCATAAGCAATCACAATTGAAAAGCTTTCGCTTCAGCAATGCCCCTAAGAAAAAAAAAATCTGGACCAAGTTTGACAATGTGTAAAGCATATCCCTTGAATACATGCCTGTCACTACAAGTACAAGTGCTATGCATGTGATAATGCCTCAGCACAAAATACTGTTTTTGGAGAAAAGTGTTCACAGAAAATTCAAAAATGACCATGTGGCAAACTTCCCTGCACAAAAGATATTTACTTCTAGCTTTACCATTTCCACACATTGCCTCTCCTTAAACTCTGAAATGGAAGCAGCAACTTTGGTCTATCCATAAAATACTCATTAAAAAATTCACAGAAAATGCAGATATTTGCACACACAGAAGCAAATTATAACCAAAGTAACTTTTCTATGAAATCGTACATGTATAAATATTTAAATATATGTACATTTTTAACCAGTTTTCCTGAATGGTTTTGTGCATACATTACAGTACATGATGTGCATATATATATCCATTCATCACCCCTCCCTCCTCCCCCAATAAGCTCACTTGCTTCTGTGGACATAAAAGCAACATGTTTACTTACTTGCTTACATACAGGGTTTGCACAGTCTTTGAAAGTTTGGGGAAAATGGCATATGCTTTTCAAGGACTGGAAAAACAGAGCGGGGTCTGTGAAAGTGTGTGAATTTTGTGGCCTTCAGAGCGCTCGGGACAAACTATCAGCTTATCAGTCAGAAACTGCACTTCCCAAGACCAAACAGTAGATTTAAATAAAACAAATCGCTGTGCAAAATTACAAAGAATGCACGTCCTATCATTTAGTGCATCAGCTACAGTAAGGGTTGTGCCCCTTTACTGGATGTGCGGAATAGTTGTGTACCTTTGTGTTGCTTCTCCGCACTATATTGCAGGCATCATATCAGGTTTAGTGAAAAAATGTGAATTTTTAAACGATTTTTTGTACAAACCCTGTAAATATATCCATTCCATCGTGACCATGACTGAAAGCATAATTATGCACACTGCTCTCCATCTTGTGACGCTCCACAGCTGCAGCTGAAGATCACAAGGCTTACACTGGTTACAGACACAGGGCATTTCTGGCAACTCTTTTGTATCACAGAAAAATGTAGTTACAGGAACATCCTGATTCAAAACAACAACAAATGCCCACTTTCTAGACACACAAATACACACTTCTAACAAAAGAACTTTTGCCAACAGCACAAATGATGATGAAATTATGTTTGGAGGCATTCCATTGTTCTGACTGTATGAGGATTTAATAATGAACAGAACCTCAAACAAAACAACAATTTCACAACTCTGATGATCTTTTCTGGCAAGAAAAATAAATGCCCAAAACTTAAATGTGCATACTCTTACCTTTACACTCTTAATTTGTCTGACCCCAGACATTATAAACCATTTATTCTTGACCATCAGAAAAGTGAATGCTGAGAAAGAGAACATTTCATCTGCCTACCAAGATGAAACATTCAAAAGAGAAGCTGAAGCTGGCACTCTGAAATGTAAAACGTACTTCTCTTTCCACAAAGTTGCCAAACTTCTTTCTCTTTAACAAACTAAACCTTTGGTCCTCCAGAAGCTAGCAGAGGTAAATAAAGCTCCCAGCTTCTGTCCAGCCACAAATGGTCCAGCTTTTTACCTCAACAACAACAACAACAACAAAAAGGAGGGGATGACACAAGAGACTGTCCAAATTCCGACTCTTCGCACCATCCTGAGATTATCAGGCCTCCATTAAATACATGAGCATCCTCCCCTCCCTGAAAGCAGCGATGGTAATGATTGCAGCAGCCAAAGAACTTGGGGATGTAAGCAAGAGCTGTTCATAAATAAACATCTAAGAGGCAAGACGGACCACTCCACCGTGCATCACCGTGCACAGAATCAGAGGAAACAATCCAGGTTCTATAACTCACTCTGGCACCATGGTCACCAGTTCTGTTGCTGATGAAGACGCATTGGGTTGCATGATTTCCAGAAGGTCGGCATGACCCAGCTTCTGGGCAATAGTGATTGCAGTGAGTCCAAAGACATCTTGGAGGTTACAGTCAGCACTGCTGGCCACCAAATATTTCACAATCTCTTTCCGGTCACAGGTCACTGCCTGCAAAAACAGAAAGTTTTGAAAGTGAATGTTACAAGCATCTTACACTGAGTTACAGAACTACTCTGATCATTCAGTGTGGAGAAAGCGCAGCCATAATATGGGAGTTCAACATTATATTCCCATCACCTAGATGTACTCTACCACTGATGTTTGTATGATAAACAAAGCTTTACTACCTATCAAGTCAGCCAACACGGACTTTTTTTAAATATTCAAATATTACCTTATATTCCAATATTACCATCTACCTTTGAAAACTTCTTCACATTTACACTCCTTCCTGGCTGCTCCGCTCTTCTGCAGACACTTGAGAATTCAGAATACCATCCTTCTGAACAAAGTCCAGTGGTCAGCACTCTTTCTCTTACCAGGCTCCAGTTATCTGGAACCAGCTCCCTGTTTCTATCCATCATTTTACCTCTGTCAGTTCCTTAAAATTTTCCTTGAAAACCTTTCTCTTCTTAAAGACCTTTTCTTCAGTCCCATTGCCCCAATATAGGACTCTCTGTGTGTCAGTGTGCGTTTGTGTTGTATGCGTTGAATTTTGCAAATAAGTGCATTTAAAGAATGTGCAAGCGCTTATGGCCTGTGCCGGTTAGGTACTCTCAGTATCCATTATTATTAACTTCAAAGGGCACCAAACAGAAGAAGCATTACAGGCACTATCAACAGGAATGGAATAAAAAATATACACACAGCATTTTCCGTTGACTTCATTTCTCATCCCATTTGTTAAAAATTGATGTTTCAAAGACAAGCCTGTGAGTGCTGCCATTTTGTGCCCAGAAGTCCCATATCAGTTTCATCCTAAACAAGGCGGGCATGTGAGGCAAGAGTATGAAACACACCATAAATCAACGTTTTCTGCTCTTCACTGCTAAACAGTGCAGATACACACAGCTGCACTCTGAGAAGCTCAAATTTGTAGCAAAAAACTAAAGACACAACCCAAAACACTTCTCCTGCATTCATATTGATAGAATTCCCAAATGAAACATTGAGATGAAACTGTTTGTACATTTTGATAGAATTCCCAAATGAAACATTGAGATGAAACTGTTTGTACATTTTGATAGAATTCCCAAATGAAACATTGAGATGAAACTGTTTGTACATTTTGATAGAATTCCCAAATGAAACATTGAGATGAAACTGTTTGTACATTTTGATAGAATTCCCAAATGAAACATTGAGATGAAACTGTTTGTACATTTTGATCGAATTCCCAAATGAAACGTTTTTAGATGAACTGTTTGTTCGGATGTTGGTGGACATATCAGGGACAAGCTGGGACCAATGTGAGAGCATGGTTCAATATTGCTTTACGTCCAGAGAAACCATGAGGCTCATTAGGACGGACAGCCCAGGGCGGCCACCTCGACTCTCATGCAGCTCCTGAACTATGCTTGCTTCCATTCGGTTCCCCGTTAATAGTGGACTTATGTCCAGTAGGCTCATGTCTGGTGGCCTTTAGTCCAGAAACCTAACTGGGGAAATAGGCTGTTCTATCGACTTCATGGCTCGGCAAATGGACAGCCACATGGGCCTTGGTGATTGGGTAAAAAAGCAACCTAAGGCATTTTGTACCCTGGGAAAGGTGCAGCCATGGGCTTTTTTGAAGTGAGAAAGGAGGGGCCTTGGTGCATCGAGAAACAACCGTGCAAAGTTGTGGGACTTGAGGCTTTCCAGTGCTAGTTGGCTTGCACAGAGTTAATCATTCCTTTCTAATCTTCACGTAAATAACTTCAAAAGAGGCTGCTAAAGTCTAAACACGGGACCAAGGAAAGACTTAATACATAACAGCAAGGCAGAACAGCAAAACTGGAGGTAAGGCACACACTGTGGCACAATAACCTGTAGGCTTTGGAAGTGGAAAGATTTGAATTATTATTATTATTATTGATCGCTTTTTATATAGCGCTATTCTCTGCTCTTGAGCAGACTCACTGCGCTCGCATGTGATTCTACATGAGTGAATAGCTTTTTATAGCGCGTTTTTGAATATCCACCAAAGTGGTCTACTTACAGCGCTGGCATGGCTGGTGCCACATGAAACTGCTGCCATCTTGGCGCGTTCTGTGTACACCATACAACCATGCACCATGTCACTTCATGCCAATCACATACGTAAGGTGTATGTGTGTTTAGCTGTAACCTGCCTCCTGCACTTTTGGCAGAATGACTGGGGTCTTTTACGTGCTACTGCGGTAACACGGGGTGGAACGGATACAGAAATAAGAGTCAGCACAGAAAGTTGATCCTGGAGAAGAAAATTCTCCCGCCGCTCCTGCAGGGATTCTTTGAACCCGTGACCTTTCGATCACGAGTCCGGCGCTCTAACCACTGAGCTATCCCCGCCCCCAAATACACCCAAATAATGATCTGAGCGGCACTCACAATGTGCAGCGGCGTGCGGTGGTCATAGTCCGAGATATTCAAATCGGCACCAGCAGCATGCCATGCTTTGAGGGTGTCCAGGTCATTCACTGCTGCGGCACTGTGAAACAAATGCAAAGCAAGCAATGTATATCAAACTCTAGATGTTTAGACAATAACTCAATAACTCGCAATAACTTTATATCAGGGTCCATAAAATTTCTTCTGCATGAACAGCCGACTGATTTCTTTACACTCAAATTCAAGTGGGCATCTCTTTACTTATGTCAGTCATGGAGAGAGAAATAGAAACAATAAAGAGAGAACGAATGAATGAACGAAAGGTTTACTGAACTAGGCCGTCTGCCCATGTCAAACAGGGAGGTGGGGGGTGAGGGGACATTTTTTGTGCATAAACAATCTTAGCATCAAAACATTCCAACAGAGATTCTCTCCCTACACACACACACATGCACGCACACCCACGTACCTATGTACGCATTCATGCCAACTCCAGCACACTCACACACTCATCAACAATCAAGAGAGAGAGGGGAGAGAGCGTGTGTGCCGTAAGTGGTCTTGCGGGGATAGCAAAGACAATTCTTCCTTCTACTGTGAACATTCACAGAAGAAGGTAGCATACATTTTCAAATGAACTCTGACCAAAGGTTCCGTTAAACCATGACCTCAGCTTCAGTCTTTCTCATCAGCATTGTACCTGCACAGATTGACAGCGATGCGGACGTTAGACCACGGCAGGATGGCCCCGGCCTGCACTAAGAGGTGAATGACCGGCATGCTTTTGGCTAGGACAGCATCAATCAGAGGACTGTCCCCCCTTTGGTCCCGCACGTGCACTGACGCCCCATGATGCAGAAGAAACTGAACGACGTGGAGGTTGCCCATGCTGCAGGCCACGTGGAGTGCTGTGCGACCGTCCTGGTTAGCTGATGACAGATCCGACCCCTAGTTCATGGCGAAAAAGAAAAGAAAAAAGAGTTTGTCCAATCACATTTAAATTCACTGCCCTTTCTAAACATGTCAAGCGGCTAACAACAAGAATACATATCTGAAACAGAATGAGGCCATGAGCGCCTGTGCAGAATCAACACACAAGGGAGTTAATCAATGCTTGAAATATGTAACACAAGTACAACAACAAAGACCTGAGTCGCCTACGGTAACTCTCACTGGCATGCCTGTAAATACAAGGCACATCAACTCCACCAGAGGCAATGTACCTCTGGTGGAGTTTATGCCTCTGGTGGACTTTATGTACCTTGTATTTATATGCACGCCAGGTGAAAGTTACCGTAGGTGACTCAGGTCTTTGTTGTTGTACTTGTGTTATGTATTTCAAGCGCTAATTAACTCCCTTGTGTGTTGATTCAATAAGAGTACATAATAAAACCTTGTAGTTTTTTAGAGTTTTTTAAGCATAGGTATGTTTCAGGTTGTATGCCTCCTGGGGTGGGAATACACAATAAACAACAACAAAACCCCAACTCACTTAGGATAATTAAAGACAAATATATCTGTATTTTTTTGACTTAGTCAAATTTCTTTCATCAAAGAAATGAAATTCCCCAAGTCTTACTTATATGTAGTATGGGTGCTGTCATCTTTTAAAAATCTAACTTTGGCAGTTTTTCAACATTTATTTCGCTACGAAAGATTTGATCAATTTTCTTCCCAGTCACTTCTGCAGCTTTCCTCTTCTATTTGTTATTCTTTTTATTGATGAATCAACAAACTAAGTAACTCCTAACTACAACCTGAGCGTTTTTTTCTGGACAACAGTCAAATATGCAACTTTCAAACATGCACATGTCGGTGCTGGTTCCAAAACAGGATTTCACTTAGTCATCAGTGATAAAGTATTTAGTCAACTCAAAAGACGCACCAATCA
Organism: Alviniconcha marisindica; assembly: GCA_018857735.1. Lineage (NCBI taxonomy): Eukaryota > Metazoa > Mollusca > Gastropoda > Provannidae > Alviniconcha > Alviniconcha marisindica. Next base: position 643,899 of record JABMCL010001050.1, read on the forward strand.
GCAATGGTGTTTGGTCAGAAACAAAAGATTACGTCTAAGTTGCAAAAAAAACCCAACAATCTTCAGCCGAATTCCATACTGATGATAATTCTGAACATTGAATAGCACATGTGAATACAGACACACACCACACAGTAAAACCCTGATCAATAACCACCCTGATGAGAGACCCCCTGCATATCACACGTGAATAGACACACACCACACAGTAAAACCCTGATCAATAATCACCCTGATGAGAAACCCCATGTGAATACAGACACACACCACACAGTAAAACCCTGATCAGTGACCACCCTGATGAGAGTCCCCCTTCTCCCACCCCCATTTCTAAGACCACCTTTTCTGAAACCTTTGCTTTCCTATTTCCATGTCAGTGAACCACTGACCAAAGGCCATCATTTTTAAGACCACTTGGGACATGAAAGAGGGGCTGCACTGCGCTGGAATGAAGTCAGTTTGGTTGGTTTTCTACAACAGCATAACGCACACCACCACTCACGGAATTGATCAGTTTTTCCAAAGCAGGCACATCGGCGGCCTTAGCAGCAGCACACAGGAGACTGGGGAAGAGAGCGTCCTTCAGTTTGTTGATTTCGTCCCGAGTGCTGAGCGACAGCGTCCTGGCGACGCCCTCGATCAGGTCGTGGTCCATGATGGACATGGCCTCATGGAAGGAGGCGCTCATCTCACCTCGCAGGTTGCGTGCCAGCAGCTGTTTGACATCATGGAAACATGCAGTGCATAGGGTTTTAGTACTCTGTATTACTCAGTTTACTCTTTATTACTCGGTTTATTCTATTACTCTTTATTACTCAGTTTACTCTATGACTCTTTATTACTCAGTTTACTCTATTACTTTTTATTACTCATTTACTCTTTATTACTCAGTTTCTTTTTTTGTTTTCTTAAAGAGTTTAATCAATTGTGCACAAGTCACTGAACCATTATCCAAATGGCCAACTGGTGAACTTATATCCCTCACTGTTGTACATGAGCGTGAACTTGGAATAATCGTTGTTCATGGTATGTTGTTCTCAGCATTTTGTTGGGTAAAAAGGGGTTGGTTTTTAGCACAAGCACACATTATAAATACAAGCACATTTCAGGGGCATACCACATATATCAGTAAACACAACGCAAGGTCTTGAATTAAAATTGCTGTTGTTGTGCTAACAAATAATCAGTGTCTGGCAGTTGTTTGTACTGGGCTAGACACCCCCCTTCTTATTACCCGCAGTTCCCCAGCATCCTTAGATCAAAATCAAAAACTGCCACAACAGACACTTAAAACAGGCTGTGTGCTTGGGGACCTTGGCTAGTACACGTCACAGAGGCAACACTGACTTATTTACTTTCGCACCTTCTCTTGCTTTGGACCCCACATTTGAAATTCACTCCTACAAGATCTTAGACACTGCTCAACCCTGTCATCTTTTAAAGCCAAACTAAAAACCTTCCTCTTCTCACAGTATTTCCATCCTAACTAATATCAGTACCCAGTTTCTGCTACAGTCAGTGTGTGTGTGTGTGTGTGTGTGTGTTTGTAGTGCATTTTTTGTGTGGTATTTTGTTGTTGTTGTATAATACTTTATGTAAATTGTTTTGGTAGGACTATGCTCTACATGCGTACAGAATATCATATTTAGGTTAATATGTATCATGTGAGCGCTCAGGGCATTGATGAGCGCATGATAAATGTACATTATTATTATTATTAGTTCTGACCCTGTAAGTTCTCAGGCTCAGTATTCTCCTCTTCCCCTACAACCAGCTCCATCGCTCACCTTCCTGCGTGTTTCAGGCGTCCACCCGTCCTTTCCCAAGACGTAGCAGAGCTTGCACAGAGCAGCCTCTGGCGTCATGTCTCCTCCGGATATCACACCTGCTTTCTGCAGCGCCTGTGGTCAAACAGGTGATGATCAATCAAAAAGAGCACCGAGGCCAAAATACTAGTCTTGTTTCTTTGACTTAATTCAGTTTGATCACCGATGGTTTATTTCTGCTGTATGATAAGGCACATAAATAAAAGGTAACTGACTGGCAAGCTTAGCCTTACGATGGATGCTGCAGTCCTAATACAACAACAGCAAGAAAGTCTCAAACTGTCTCCAGGTTGCTCTGTCAAAAGACGAGGGGATTAACCCCTTCACTGCCACAATGTCATTTTAAAAACGACCAATAAAAGTGCTAATTTGAAACCCTTAAGCCCTTTTTCTTCTTTTTTGCACCGGCATGTGAAAGAATTTTCATCAAAACACATAGCATTGAAAGCAGATGTTATAGGACCGGAAAATATACTGTTTGCAGGAACGTCCATGCATCATTCAGCCCGGAAATTTTACAGGCTGAGGCAGTGAAGGGGTTCTGTAGATGATAAAAGAGGCAATTCAGTGGTCAGTGCCCTTTGGAAGTTTCCCCCCCCCCCCCCCCCCACCGCCCTCCCAAATTCCTAAACTAACACTGTAACAAACAATTCATAAACTAACACAGTATCAAACAATTCACAAACTAACACAGTACCAAACAATTCATAAACTAACACAGTACCAAACAATTCATAAACTAACACCAAACCTGGACATGCCAGACTGTTTTGACCACGTCTTCAAACCTAGGAAAAGCAGTGGGCACATTTGACAAATAATGGTACATGATGTCCCAGTGAATGTACTCACCCCAGCTCCATGAGCAGGTCTGCACCGATTCAACATTTCTCAGAGTTTTGGAGAACCATTCTCTCACCTTGCCTGTGGCGTAGGCTGCATTGATGTTGCCACGGCTACACTGACTGATGTTGACAATCAGCACCCCCCACTTGCTGGCCTCGTGGAAAAGATCAATGATGTCAGCGCGATTACTGGGGGCATTTCCTGCCCCGTACGTCTGCAGCACAACGCCCTGCATGGGTGGCTGCAAGAAGGCCCGTACCTGCAGCATACATCCGTCTCTTTTTAAATACCTTTTCTTCAGTCCCATTGCCCTGATATATGACTGTGTGTGTGCGCGTGCGTGCGAGCATGTGTTTGTGTTGTATGCGTTGACTTTTGACAATAATATTGTCAAAATTCAACACATGTACATTTAAAGAATGTGTAAGCGTTTAGGGCGTGTGCAGGTTAGGCACTCTAAGTACCCATTATTATTATTAGAACTGACTACCTATGCCACGTCTTCCTCAAAATGTCAGCATGAATGCTCTGACAACTCAAAATGAAACACCCGCATGAATAAGCAAACAAGGGAGACGACTTGCAATGTTATCTCCCATACTGCTGCGCCCTACAAGCAAAGTCAGTGTCACCAGGAGATGAAAGCAGTACAGGCTGATATCATGCCCATGTAAATGTGAGTTAGTTGGTCAGTAACTGGATTTTAACATCCTGTCAACCCACACAAGGTCACCTCAGGACAATCACGCTCTGTCAAAAGCAAATATCAAAACTTTCTCATAATAAATATAAAATGTCAATGTTAGACCTTGCTCTGACACATGTTTAAGAAAACATTATTACACTATTCTTGGGTGGAAAGAAAAGATGTCTGTCATCTTATCAAACCATACACTGATCGAGAGCACACATAAAACTTTCTATAGAGTGGCACTTTCTCACACTGCTGTGATCTGAACATTAGAGACTGAGACAACGAGTGTGCTAATAAAAGGCTATTAATATTATCATACAAATTTTTAACAATCTTGTTTATACAAAGTTCAACAAAAGTTGTTGTTGTTGTTGATCACTTTTATATAGCACTGTCCTCTGCTCTCGAGCAGACTCACTGCACCCGCATGTGATTCTACGTGAGTGACTAGCTTTTTATATCGTGTTTTTAAATATCCACCGAAGTAATGTACTTACAGCACTGACATGGTGGGTGCCACATGAAACTGCTGCCATCTCGGCACATTCTGTGTACACAATACAACCAAGCCACTTCATGCAAAGCCACATACATAAGGTACATGCGTGTTGAGCTGTAACCTGCCACCTGCACTTTTGGCAGAATGACTCGGATCTTTTACTTGCTACTGCATTTACAAGGGGGTGTAACGGATACCGAAATACGAGTTAGTGCAGAAAGGTGATACTGGGGAAGAAAATCCTCCTACCACTCCTGCAGGGATTCAAGCCCGCAACCTTTCAATCATAAGCCTGGCGTTCTAACCACTGAGCTGAATCCAGCGCTCTCACCACTGAGCTATCCCCACTCCAGGGGATATCCTCTCAGTTTGTGCCATAGCCGACTTCACAGCCAGACGATTTACAGCTGGACAGACACTGATCACCGCAAATTGGTATCTATGACATGCTGGTCACGACGCAATTTAAAATTTACATATGATAACATGTCAGCCAATGCCACAGGCCCCAGAGCATGTTCTGCAGTTCTGCGACCGAAAGAAGGAAGCACAGACGTAGCACCGGCCCCAAGAAGCCATGCTTTTAGAAGGGCCGTGGGGCTCCATGAAGCAATTGGGCTCCATGAAGCAACCTAAGCAAGTAAACTGAAAAGGAAACAAAAACTGGTGACACAAACTGTCTGTGATGTGATGCCAGGGAACAGTCGCAGAATGCCAACATTCTGACACATGTTGGAGTGCACATGGAATTTCTCAATCAGTCCACTGCGAAACACTGCAGGCCACTCAACTGAAACAACACAGATGGGAAGAAAAAAAATAAAAAAATCTGGGTACTGATTTCATTTTCAGTTAACGTTCCTTGCAATGTAATCGTTCCCAGTGGTATGGATGCTTAAATTTAAAAAAAATAAAAAATGGATAAACTGTTTTGATCACAATGATTTCTTTTCAGTTTCAAACTGCTAAGAGTCACTGCAAAGTCTATTTAAAACAACAAGAAAAAACTGTGCCCTGTCATGACAGTTCAAATGCACACATGACATTGTTATTCTTCACATAACTGAGAAAGACTGAGACTGGTCAATATATACAAAGACAAGCAAAATTCACAAATTCCATAAAAAACACATTCCTGCACACTATTCAATACAGTGGATCCTGATCAAGAAGTAAGTAAGTAAGTAAGTTGGTGTTTTACGCCCAGTCAACCGGTGCAGTTATATCAGGGCGATATACATCTCATGTTATATATTTAATTTTTAATAATGTGTATGTCTTAAAATGGGTCTATATACAGTTTTAAAACCATGCTTAACAGGTGAAAACACAAACATAACTAAAAATGATCTCAAATTTTTTTTCTTCTCCAAAAATACTAATTTCTTTCAAAAAGTTAAAAATCTTCTCAGGTGAAATATCCCGAAACAACATGCGCAGTGATTTAGCTGTAAAGCGGCTGTCTCTGCTCAAGAAGACTTTTACAAAGATGCAAACTCTGCTTTAGACAAAGTGATTGTGTGTGTGTGTATGTGTGTGTGTGTGTGTATGTGTGTGTGTGTGTGTGTGTGTGTGTGTGTGTGTGTGTGTGTGTGTGTGTGTGTGTGTGTGTGTGTGTGTGTGAGTGTGGTGTGTGTGTGTGTGTGTGTGTGTGTGTGTGTGTGTGTGTGTGTGTGGTGTAGTCGTGTGTGTGTGTGTGTGTGTGTGTGTGTGTGTGTGTGTGTGTGTGTGGTTAGTGTTATTGTAAAGCGCCCTGTGCTGCCACCTTGTGTGGTAGATGGGCGCTTTAGAAATCCTCTTTATTATTATTATTCAGAAATCTCTCATAGCCGTACAAGCTCTCTTTGAACGTTTCATTTAAAAAAAGTTTTATAATGTAGACCACCTGTGAAAAAGAAGAAGTAATTCTGATGGTGCCAGCTACTTCGCTTCAAAGAAGTTCTACTCAAATGCAAACACCCCCTGACAAATGTTAGTCTTGTTAAAACCCAATGCAGCACTGAAATCTTATAAATAATAAAACCCCATGCACAAGCACTGAAATCTAATAAATAATAAAACCCTCTTCATGAACACTGGAATCTTATAAATAATAAAACCCAATGCATGAGCACTGGAATCTTATAAACAATAAAACCCCAAGCATGAGTACTGGAATCTTATAAACAATAAAACCCAAAACATGAGTACTGGAATCTTATAAATAATAAAACCCAATGCAGAGCAACTATGTAGTGTGAGTAAATGAGAGAAAGCTGTGGAAATGTCGCTGCCTCCCTTCTCACCGTGAATGTCAATCTCCAGCGACACCAGAGGGGGCATGTTGGGAGAAGCAAAGGCCGTGAAACTGGACGAGTCGTACTTGATGCAGCGATTGCCTCGGAACACCTTCTCATTGAAACACAGCAACACCTGGGAACACAACAAATTGAGTGATCATCCACATTGCTCTCAAAACCCAAAATGTAGGCAACTTTTTGTCTTTTCTTCATGCTCCCATGAGCATGACAACAGTCCAAGCTCAGAGAAGCTGATTTACACAGGTATGACTCAACAGCGGCTATCACTGTGCCAAATTTGAAAGAACTTACTTCAACAGTTTTAAACACAAACATTATACGGAACAGTAACAAACTGCATGGGTTAACTATATCCCCTGTGTTATGTACGTAGTCTTTTGCCTGGTTGCAAGAATCACAGGTTGGCTGGGTGTAAGAACAAAACAATTTCCACTCCTCTACAAGAATCACAGACTGCCGTTTATTTAGATGTCTCAGCCTCCTGAGAAATTGCAACTTCCAGTTTAACCACAGAGACGTGATACTTCATAATGTAGTAGTTCTAATACCATATTACACTAGCATAAGCAGTTTCTTACTGTTCCGTATAATGTTTGTTTTTAAAACTGATGAAGTAAGTTCTTTAAAATTTGGCATGATGATAGCTGCTGTTAGTCATACCTGTGTAAATTAGTTGTTTATGATTTACAACAGTACATCAAAGTTTATGGTTTATGATTCATCAATTATATTAGCAGGGAATAGCGCTATAGAAAATTTACATATTATTATTATTACAATTTACATGTTTCAAACTTGCAAACTGTATGGTACTGTACATATATGTAATAAATTGCACCAAAATGTTTCCTACAAATTCTGCAGTTGTCTGCTTTGCATTAAAACATACATGACATGCCAATAATGCTGGAGTGGTACAGCAGAAATGTCACAGGCTAGAACCAGTCATCAGGTGAAATCCAGGAATTTCTGATTCACAAATTTCAAAATCAGGATGTGACGGACGCCTAATTACCTCTGGAATGTTGTAGTTTCCTGCGATGATGAGAGAGTCCAGGAAATTATCTCTGCCATCACTTCGCACCTCAAAAATAGGAAGCTGAAAACAAGGATCATTTAGTTAGTTAGTAACTGTCAACCTCACAAGGTCATCTCAGGATACGTTTACTGTTTATGCTTTGTGTTTGTTAGCAATGACATGTGGTTGCTGTTGTTTGTTTGGGGGAGGCCAGGGGGAAGGTAAAACATACCTAGGATGTGTCAGACAATAGATTTCCAGGATATTTCTTGGTTTCGATTACAGAAGAACAGCTGATCAAAAGCATGGTGGGTGATCAAATAAAACTAGTCATGGTAGCATTTGGTGAAGGGTTCCATTTGGTGAAACAGGAACAAAACAGCAATTAGCAAACAAAGATCCTGTCTTTGAAACAGGGGATGGCGTGCTGTGAAGAAAGTGGTCCTTAATTCAGGGTTTTCTACAGCATCATATGCACGCTCTGCACAGGGACAACAAAAATCCCACAACCATTTCAACGGGCGACTTAGCTGCGGACTGCCCCGCTTGGTGGCGCTGGGCATATTTGGGGCTTTGACAAAGCTCAAGTCAGCTGCAAATGATCTCCCCTACACTAGCCAGGTGACGCTGGGCCTATTTGGGCAGTGCAATGCTCAAGCCAGCGAAGTCGCTCATTAAATCGTGCTTCAAATATAATCGCACACCCAGTTACTGCGGGTAAAAGGTTGCAGCACACACAGCAGAGCACGATCACCCATGCTGTCCACTCTTTCTGTACTCACCTGAGAGCCGGTGAGGATCACAGGTTTGCCAAGGTTTTCACACATAAAGGACAAGGCAGAGGCTGTGTAGGCCATCGTGTCCGTTCCATGTAGCACCACAAACCCCTCGTACTGGTCATAATGTGACTGAAACAAACCCTTTTGCTGATGATCGCAATGTGACCTGAACAGTCAACAGAGCTCTATCAGTGAATCTCCATTTCGTAATTTTACAAGTAGGCTGCTGAGAGAATATTCAAATACTATCTTTTCTCAAATCAGTCCAAAGCATAAATTCAGATAATTTCGAGAAAATAACCTGAGAGCATTATGGTTCCTCTGCAATACAGCAGTAAACTTAGAATGCGGTGCGTGTGTTCCCGTGTGTGTTGCGTTTAGTCATCTATGTTTGAACCTGTGCCGATGTATACATTATTCATCTGTTATAACTTGTATATTAAACTATTCTTTTCAAATCTCACTGTACTCCAGTGTCGTATTAAAAGTATTATCTTTATTAGCACTTTAAGCCATAGAGTTATTGTTATCAGCACTTTAAGCCATTGGGTAGGTACTTAAAAATGTCCATTATTATTAAACCCTTCTGTCCCTAATAAGCCTTATGGTTTCTGTGGACGTAAGCACCATGTTTACTTAATTAAACCCGTCACTGCCATGATGTCATTTCAAAACGACCAATAAAAGTGCAAAATTTGAAACCTGTGACTGTTTTCATCGAAACACATAGCATTGAGAGCAGAAAATATACTGTTTGCAGGTGCGCTCTGCATCTTTCAGCCCAGAAATTTTACAGGCTGGGGCAGTGAAGGGGTTAATAAAAAAAATACAGCCTGCTCTGTCAATAAAGACCAGTCTGCATGTTCATTGTGAGAAACTCCGTACCTCAATGCACCGGGCAATCTTGATCCAGTCTTCCCGGGCTATATTGGACGAGTCAAGCAAGGGGTCAAACTCCATCACCTCGTATATGATGTTATGCTTCTGCTTAGCAATGGGTCTGTGACACACACCAATCAGTCTGTCACTGCTGAAGGGATAAACACTAACAACAGCAGATTAGTGGCCACAAGAAAGCAGTAAAATGTGTTTCTGTTCAGTCACGTGGAGTCAAACACATTATGTATATGTTACATATAATTATATACTAGTTTATTATACTTCAGAACTCTCATAAAGACCACCAATGGTCAAAACATTGGAACAGGAAAGTGGAATCACTTGTTCAGTCTTTTTTCTCTTATATATATATACATACATACACACACACACATGTATAATGAAAATAAACTTATGATAATAGTGTGTGTTTGTGTGCATGAGTGTGTGCATAAATGTCAGCGTGTGAACACATACACTTGTGCACGCGTGTGAGTGGATACACAACAATCCCTACTGACCATAATCAACACTGAACTCCAAGCACTGGTCTACAGCATCCTCCCTCCAGCCACTGCTGTAACTGGTCATACCACAGTCTCAGAAAACTGCCAGTTTTTCATTGGTACTCAAATGGCAATATGTTTGTTACACTTACAGACAACTCAGATTATATCAGGAATTTCCATTATAACTGCCCACACTGCTTACTCCAGCACAAACAAAACTGATTTGTTTACCCAGTAAGTAAGTAAGTAAACACGGTGACTTAACGTCCACAGAAACCATAAGGCTTATTAGGGACAGGGAGAATGGGGGGGGGGGGGGGGGGTATGGAGGTGGGGGAAGAGGGAGAGTATATACCTATTGCTACACTGTCACCACCAGAATGACCTGCATTAAGATGGGCAGTGATGAGAACCACTTTAATGTTTCATTAGTTGTGAGGGACAAAGTCACAAGACAGTGTCCACAGACCACCACTTTTGAAGAGAAAGGAGAGCCGAAGTGGTATTGAACCGAGGTCCTTCCGCTTACCAGCCTACCGCCTTACCACTAGGCCAAACCGGCTCTTTATTTACTCAGTGCAGATGTACCTCATATTTATGCACGTGCTTTGACACTATGTTGCTTCCAGTCTTATTCATACCCAAATCTTTCAGAGGGCACTGACGGTGTTGGTGACTGGACAGCTGTGCACAGATAAGGTGTAACCAGTTATGTTAGAGTTTGGAGGAAGGTTGCCGGAAAGTAAGGCCTGGAGTGTGAATCAGCATAATAATGCTACTAGTTTTTGTATGATGATCATTCTAGTCATTCATCTACTACATTCCTTCAGCAAATATGCATTATTGGTAGTGGCTGGGAGTGGTGGAATTACGTAATAATATAATGAGACTAATTTCTTTCTTATATATTGCTGCTTCTCATACAACACAAGTACCTTATTTTTCTTGTAGATATTGAATTGTCATATATATATATATATATCATATAAATGTCTTACTTTCTTGAACCTTTGATATTTTCTTGCATAACATTGAAAGTGTAGGATAATGTTGTAAAGCACACTGAGTTTGTGTAGACCAGAGAAGAGCAGTTTAGCACTATGCAAAAGTTATCTGTTATGATATACTATTATCACACTCACACTCTCAGTATTTTGTTACCACACCACTACTGAAAATTCTAACATGAAGGCAGAGCTATGCAATATTAGCAACAACACTCTCCACACCTTACTGTTAACTTTCTATTAACACTGAGTACTTTGTGATTTTTTTTTTTTGTTGGTGTTAGTATTAATCAGTAAGACTTCCAACAAACTTGGCCAATCACATAAAAGCACAAAAGTGAAGAAAGTCTCTTCTAATTCTATCCCGAAGGCATACTAATGTGGAACTAGGCAGCTCATAAAAAACAAATGATGCCGAGGAGGTTGTCAAAATTGTAGACTTATACTTGTGAGCATTCCTGATAACACCACAGCAGTTTGCATACATCATTACATGTGCCAAGTGCTTTTGGAACTGTTTCAAACATTCCCCATCATTTTTATGTACCAGCAAAGCAGTTGTCTCTGTAAAACAACTATAAAATGTAAAACGAGGCTGTCATGTGCCACAATGTGTTTTGCCTTATTTAATTTTTGTTTGTTTGTTTAATTATTGTCATTTTTCCTCTCCAGACGCTGGCGTTATATGTTTTTAAATGTTAACAATTAAGTTCAACTAATTACTTGTTTCATCTTGTTTTCTTTCATCAAACCGCTTAACCCTATGTGGTTGATGGGCTCAAAGCACCAACTAACTAACATCAAACCACTACATTCCTCTGCACTTCAAGTTTGCTTTGTCAGTGACATAGAAAAATCATAGTTGCATAATAGTATACATATATATATTATAAATATAAAACTCATGGAGAGAAGAAAAGAAAAAAGCACAATAATTTAATGCCCAACTCTCAAATTAAGCAAATGGCAGCAACAATTAATGCTAAAGCACAGTTACTGTGTGAGTATGCAGCGAAATCTGATATTGTGGGCGTAAGTTTAAGTCACCTATAAGATTCCTCCACCAACTTCCTGAAAGTCAAGACGAAGAAATATGCCTAGTTTCATAGACTATAGCGCAAAACAATATATGCCCTTTACTGACAAAGACAACAGCATTCTGTTGAGGCCATTCCTAGTAATTCACACATTCATACTAATATTAGTCACAACATTTCTGCACACATGCCAACATAAAATAGGTCACTCTCTCTCTCTCTCTCTCTATAGAGAGAGAGAGGGAGAGAGAGAGAGAGAGAGAGAGAGAGAGAGAGAGAGAGAGAGAGAGAGAGAGTCCAAGCATGTCTTGTATTGGAAATCTTTTACTCCAAATTTTCACCCATCTTGGGGCTTTTTCAAGGCCTGCCCAGTCGGCTTGACTGATTCATATATATATATATTTCTCTCTCTCACTATACACACATATTTATATGCATTGACAGAGATGGGCCACACCAGTCATTCTGTTGATGTCATTCATAAACATTGACACTAACAACAACAACAGACATATAAATACTCATAAGTCAAAATAATCAATAATAAATCATTAAATGTATACATGTGTCTCAATATTTACAATTTACTAAATACTTACAACCAAGAAATATTTTCAGACATGTTCTTCACAACATATTTTATACAAAATAATACATAGTTGATCAAATCACAAATATATATATAAATATCTGTCTGATTCACTGTTATGTTATAGAACTTATACACAGTTTTGAGGTCCATTTATTTTAAATTTCATGGGCACCCAACGTGGTTGGTCAGTTCTTGGATTTTAATGTCCTGTTAACCACAAAAGCTCAACACCTCAAGGTGCAAAATTCTTTTACACAGCCCAAAACAATGGAAAGTGTTTTCAAAAATGCAAGACTAAGGTGCTGCATTTTGGTTTAGCATTATAATACTATAGCAATGACTTGTGAATCCATCTGGCGGTGCGTGGGAACAAAATTCAATTCAAAGACGCTGTCAAAAAACCCTTGATGTACAGCTAAGCCCACTCTGTTAATGCATCACCTGTCAGTTATATTTGATAAACTAACACTGTAATTGTTAGTACGTTACAATGTCAAAAACCAACCATTCATCTAACAATCAATGCACAGTAACATGCTTTGGTACCTATTTATATTCTGTAGGCACTTTCCACAGAACCTGGTTAAACTGCTTGTGACTATAAGCTGAGTGACTTATTTTATTATGCAGGCCCACATAGGAAACTGTAAACCAAAACTAACACAGTTAAAAAGAAGAGGATTTGGAAAAAATGAAGTGAATGGATCAGGAAGGTCAAAATCAGGACAATATGAAATTTCTGGCAGTGGGAATATCATGTGTGGCTATATTCTGAGATCCAAACACATAAAAGATTTAAAAGAATGCTGTTTATCAGAACAAAACACAACTTGCAAATTTTGGGGTAATCCCCTTTATTAAGCTAAAAAACGACACTTAAATGATAGAAAAATGAGACGGAAAGCTAAACCATTTGATATATATTTCTTGGAATACAGTTTTCATAAAAGTACAAAAAATTTAAGATGTAAAACTTAAATGGTTACAAATGCGCATTATACATAGAATAATAGCTACTAACATAGTATTAAACAAAATGGGAGTCACTGCTAACACTCAGTGTGGCTTCTGCAATGACGAAAAAGATAGCATTGAACATATGTTTTGGAAATGTGCTTGTATCAGACGTTTTTGGACTTCGCTGGAAACAATATTGAAAGGAAAATGTGAGACAGCGATAAAAAAAAATGTACACAAAATCTTGTATTGTTTGGAACAGAAATAGACATCAAAACTGACACAGTCTTTGACTTAGTGATACTTCAAGCTAAGCAATTTATATACAAATGCAAACTCGACAAGTGCTTGCCAACTCTCTCCTGCTTCCTTCAACAACTGATGCTGAAATACAAAATAGATGAATACAATGCAAAGATCAGCGGCGAACTGCCCACCTTTATCTTGAACTGGCTCTGTTATAAGCCTATTTTGAAAACAGAAAACTGATAACCTCAGGGCATATGTAGTTATTTTAGATTTAGAATATATACACATGTGACAGGCAGTCAATCACTCATTGTGCAGGCAAATATCTGTCTATGAAGTACTTTGTCCAACTCTTTGTCTGTATGGATGTATCTTTTTGTCTATTATGTATGTATAACATGTGCATGTATATTTGTATACGTATGTTATCCACTGTTGGAACGGGTGTACTGATATGTTTAAAAAACAAACAAACAAAAAAAACACTTTCAGACAGCTACTCATATTGGATGCAGTTACTGTTATTCAAAGATGCTAAGCAAAGTACTGTTACCACAACACATGTATGAAAACATGAAATAGACAAAAAAAGTATGGCATGCACCTATCTAACTCAGTGGTGAAAGCAACCACAACTGACCCAAAACATGAAATGACATAGCAAGGAAACTACATATCTGGTCAATAAAGAACTCGGTGCTAGACAACAAACTGCGGCTAACAATGGCAAGACTAAGGTGCTGCATTTTGGTTTAACATTATAATAGCAACGACTTGTGAAGCCATCTGACGGTGCGTGGGAACAAAATTCAATTCAAAGACACTGTCAAAAAACCCTTCATGTACAGCTTAAGCCCACACCGCTGATGCATCACCTGTCAGTTATATTTGATAAACTAACACTGTGAACTGAATGTTTGTAATGCCTACAACTGTCAGATCAGTCCTCACTAAAAACTAAGCGTCACTGTCCAGCCTGTCTCCACCTTCAGTTTGAGACACCATGAAGCAGGAATTCTGTTACTTCTGGTCTACCACAAGTACCAGGCATTGCTTCTTGGTCTTCCAAAAATCTAAATAATCATTACAATGCCACCCAACTTGTTATCAGAAAAGATTTTTTTTTAAAGATCGATCACTCTCCCATTGTCATATGTTTGCTACCTGCGAAATTCAGAGTAATGTCTTGAATAGCTTGCCACCATTGCTTTCAGCTTATAGTCACCTGCCACCATATCTTTCATCCATTCTCGGCATCTATCAAGGACAATGCCATCCCTTTTGTTCTCTCCTATTAAGTATTGTATTGCAGTAATGAGAAACTTTTCAATGTCATAAGATTAAGAGCAAGCTTAAAGTAAAACCTTAGAAGAAGGTCCTTAGTTTCAGTGTCAAACACTGTATCCGAATAATAAGCATCAGTGTGTGGAACTCCGTTTCAACTGCACAATTATTTGCAACACAAGTTCTACTCTTCCTGCCTTCACATCTCAGATAAAATCTTGCTTTTCAAAAACCTTTCTTGAAACCTATTCGACAAATAAAATTCACCGTTGCACCAACCCATTTCAGAAGAAAAAAAGAGATCATTTAAAGATTATGTTGAAGTTTGAACACACTACATATATATATATGTATACTACATCACATGTATCCTTTTTGTTTGACATAATCCAACGTTTGGAGTTGTTTGTAGATTAACTTTGAATAGTTGAGAGAAAAGTGTCAGTGTACAACACAACACAACATAAATAAATGATAATGACTATACAGATACAGGTCTCCACACTATTGTGAAGAGGAAGAAAACAAAAATATGAACGACAACAAAAGTGATAATATGCCTTGCCAAACCGAACAGGTCCAGAGCACTTTACAATAAAAATGAAAACAAGTACATCAAAATTGAAACATGACAACTGACATATATATATATATATATATATATATGCATTCACATTACAGTTGAACATACACACAATCAGACAAAAACATGAAATGGTTACCTCGTGGTAAGCTCCTGATTTGAAAACTTCCTTTGAGCAAATGAACAAGAAGAAAGCACATCAAAACAATCTATAAAATCAACAACAACCTTGTACCATCAAATATGCTTAAACTGAATGTGATGGGAATTCTCTTTCTTCTTCAAGTTATCTGTTTTTTTGACTTATCCATTGACGATGAATAACTTCAATAAGTCGCACGTTGCAAAAAGTACTTCAACTTAATAATAATAGTAATGTACATTTATCATGCGCTCATCAATGCCCTGAGCGCTCGCATGATACATATTAACCTAAATATGATATTCTATATACATGCAGAGCATAGTCCTACCAAAACCATTTACATAAAGTAACGCACTACAAACACACACACACTGACTGTAGCAGAAACTGGGTACTGATATTAGTTAGGATGGAAATACTGTGAGAAAAGGAAGGTTTTCAGTTTGGCTTTAAAAGATGACAGGGTTCAGCAGTGTCTAAGGTCTTGTGGGAGTGAATTCCAAATGTGGGGTCCAAAGCAAGAGAAGGTGAGGAAGCCATGAGTATTGTTAGATTTCCAGCATGCGGGTGTCAGAAGAAGAACGTAGTATATGAGATGGAGTGTAGACATGCAGCAATTCAGAACGGTAAGCAGGACCAGAACCATTTATAGCACTGAAACACATACAAGCGACTTTATACTTTATACGTTCTGAAATGGGAAGCCAGTGCAGTTTTTTCAGGAGAGGTGTTGAGTGGTGGTGATGGGGTGCCAAGAGAACAAGTCTTGCAGCAAAGTTCTGAATTTTCTGGAGGTTGGATGACAAAATTTGGTGTACCCATGAGCAGACAGTTGCAGTAGTCAAGCCGTGAAAGGATATAGGAAGTAACAAGAGTCTTGGTTGTGTCTTCAGTGAGAAACCTGCGGATTGAACTAATGCGTTTAAGCTCGAAATAAGCAGTTTGGCAGATTTTTATGACGTGCTTCTTCATGGACAGTTTTGAGTCAAGAATGAATCCAAGGTTCCTGGCAGAATCAGAGATGGGGATGTTGTGAGAGCCAAGAGTAATCGAGTCAGGGAGGGGAACGGTAGAAGGTTTCATGGAAGATGAAAAGGGAAAGAGAAGAGCTTCTGTTTTGCCGTCGTTCAGTTTGTGCTGATTTTCCGTCATCCATGTTTTTATGTCGTCTGTGCATGCATTGAGTTCTTTGGTGAGGTTGGTCACTTCACTGAGAAGAGCGGATTTCTGGAGCTGTGTGTCATCTGCAAAAATCTGATGGTTTACAGAGTGGTTAGCTATGATATCGGAGAGAGGCGTAGTGTACAGGATGAAGAGAATGGGCCCCAGTACTGAGCCCTGAGGCACACCGTACATGAGCTGTGATGGTGACGAAGACGAGTTATTGACTGAAGTGGACTGATATCTGTCTGAGAGGTACAGGTACCATTGGCGTGCAGTAGACTGAATGCCCAAAACAGAGTTCAGGCGGGACAGGAGAATTTGGTGGTCAATAGTGTTAAAAGCAGCAGAAAGATCCAACAAAAGAACAGAAATGTTGTCATTGTCCAGAGCGGAAAGAATATTGTTTACAATACGTAACAAAATGGTCTCAGTGCTGTGTCCTGCTCGATAGGCTTACTGAAAGGGATTGCACACTTAAGTGTGGTTTTTGTTTATTTAATGTTTTTGTTTGTTTGTTTTCATCCAACTTTGCTTTGGAATTAACAGCGCCTGATACTGATGATAGTATTTTTTCCTTCATCAGTTGCTCATGAGGCAATCATTGGTGCAATCAAGCTTCAATTTTTGATGGCTTCAAAAGTTTTGTTCATGCTTTTCTTTGCAAAAGCTGCATTGGCAATAATGCAATAACAGCATCTGTGACGCATGGTTGCAGCAGTTTTGACATCTGGCCATGGCAGAGCATTTTGGACTCTTGTGTCAGGTATAAGAGTAATTTTCCGTTGTTTTTTGATAGCATGCAAGTCACACAAGGTGCACGTCGCATGAAGCTCACATATGTGCGTTCTACTGTGCCACATGTGATTTGGTGTCAGTTATACACACCGACTCATTGTACTGTATTAGTCGGACATCACCTTGTGTGCTTGCCTGCATACATGTGTGTATTCTCTGGCGCTATAATTATGTGATTAGGTATCTATTATATTGCATTAATCAGAGATACAGACATAATACATAATACTTTATTTGTCCCATTATGGCAAAAATTACAGTGTCAGCTTGCACAAAAGCAATAACAAACGAATCACACAAACCCCCCTCCACACCCCAACCCAAAAAAGGAGGGGAAAAAAAAGGATCACCTCCATCCATATGTGTGTCTGCACATTCTCCCTCCATGGAACAAAACAAATAATGAAGAGAGAGAGAGAGAGACTAGAGAGAGAGAGAGAGAGAGAGAGAGAGAGAGAGAGAGAGAGAGAGAGACGAGACAGAGACAGAGAGACAGAGAGTGAGAGACAGAGAGAGAGAGATTTTTTTTAATGTGAATTAAAACAAACATAGCTTACTCATACGGGGGACTGGAGGATTCTCTCCATCTAATGTTAGCAGAGTGGGGATAGCTCAGTGGTTAGAGCACTTGCCACTGGACTCATGATCAAAAGGGCTTGGGTTTGAGTCCCTGCAGGAAAGTGGGAGAATTTTCTTCTCCAGGGTCAACTTTCTGTGTTGACTTTTATTTCTGTATGTGTTCCACCCCTGTGTTACCACAGTAGCATGTAAAAGATCAGTCATTCTGCCAAAAGTACAGGTGGCAGGCTATAGCTAAACACACATGCACCCTACCTATGTGGCATTGAATGAAGTGACACTGTAAACTGGTGCAGTTGTATGGTGCACTCAGAACTTGCACCAAGACGGCAGCAGTTCCAAGTGGCACCAGCTATGCAACAACCAAATAGCACTGTCAGTACACCACCTAGGTGGAAATACTAAAAAAACGCACAATAAAAACAGACAGGATGCAGTCAGTCATTTGGAATCACAGATGACCGGAGTGCAGTGAGTCTGCTCTTGAAGAGCAGAGAATAAAACTATATAAAAGGAACAAATAATAATAAGCGCAGCCGTGATACAGAAGGGTGTGGTGTGATACTGAAGGGAGATGGGTGTGGGGAATAAAGGGTCAACCTGCAGGGGGAGGGTCAAGAGTTGGTATGCCAGAAACACAATGGTCTGCAAGCTCGTCATGACAAAGCATTGGCATATTAATTATTTTATGATAAACCAAAACCAAGCTGCCTACAGAAACTGGCAAAAACAACAAAATACAACCACCACCTGCCCAGAGGGCTTATGTTGCAAAGCCAGCAGGTGACCAGCAGCTAAGTTAGGAGTCTGGAGGAGTGGAGCATTCAGCAACAAAATAAACTTGAAAATGAAATGCTTGGCTTCGAAGTATCCAATGAGAAAAGGAAAAACATGTTCGACGTGGTTGAAATTTGACCCATCCACTGCAAAATTAGTCACACAAAGAGCAGCTCTGGTTGGGAAATAAAAAAAAATTAAAAAAAGGTGCAACTTACGTAAACTTCAACTTAAACGTTTTTGACTGGTGTATTCAAGCTCCCAATTTGAAAACTTCCTTTGAGCAAATGAAGAAGAAAGCACATCAAAACAATCTATTAAAACAAAAAGAACAACAAAAAATGCAACAGAACAAATAAAGAGGGAAAACAACAATGACAACAAAAACATGACGCATGGTCCTAGTGCTGCTACTAAATAAAACAGCTTCCTTTTAATAGTTTTATTCTGCATTCCTCTTTTTCCGTCTGAGGTAGTATTATACATGAGCATCCACTTTTCAGGAGGCAAACAGCGGCTGATACAATGCATCATTTTTAATTCCCCTGCCGCTTGTGCAGCCACATTCTGTCTTGAAGAGTTGAGTTAGTGTGTGCTGTATTTTCATGCACCCCAGCTGTGGTACTGCTGCCAATGTGTGCAATATTTATTACACACACAGATGTTAATGCATGTGATTGCCCACTGGTGACTGGGGCTGTACAAACACCACAAGATTAAGAGAGTCTGTACAGCAAAGCTGACTTTAGGAGAAAATTCCCTTGCCACACTTAGGCTCTTAGCTGTGCCATGCCAGACCTGATGCTCTGAAACCAACTGAACTTACACAATCAACACACAAGGGAGTTAATTAGTGCTAAAAACACACAACACAAGTACAACAAAAAGACCTGAGTTGCCTACGGTAAACTCTCACATGGCATGCATGTAAATACAAGGTACATGAACTCCACCAGAGGTACATCCTCATTAATTAATTAACTGAACTTACATACCTGCCCTGTTCAAACAGCAACAATAAAACTTAAAGGAACAAAATTAAAATGAGTTGGGTCCAAAGTTTTAGTAACTCAACTGTTATGGGTGACTTACGGTAGAGCAAGAAAACGGTCTTGGTCATCTGGAGGCAAGTTTTTCTTGACAAACTTCTCATCATGGAACATAGGCTGTGAGCGAAGCTTTGATACCATGCAATGGGCAACTGGCTCATACCCTGGAACATGTAAAAACTGTTTACATGATCAGATTACCATGAAAAAGATGAAGTTGAGACTGTTGACTGGACTAAGTAAGTAAGTTAGTAACTTAGTACTGTGCTCTGGACAATGAGTCCAAAGGCACAGCAATGGAATTCTCTCCCTTCTGAGTCTGACATCACATTTAATCCTCCCGTGCCTTCAAAACTGCATTAAAAAATCACCTCTACATTAATACAAACAAACAATACCACAAGTGATTTCAATATAATTCAGAAGCAGATTCCATCACTTCCTCTTGCCCCCCCCCCCCACACACACACACCTCCATTACATTCCTTCTGTGTGCCCGTGTGTGTGTGTGTGTGTGGGGGGGGGGGGGGGGTGCAAAGAATAAAAATTACAATATTAGGATTATAAATTATTCTTGAGGTTTTATGAAATTATGTACACATACAATTTTGTTGATATTGTAACTTTGTAAAGCATGGTGTACTCACCCATGTCAAATGTCAGTGACAGGATACGACATTATAATTTATATATAATTATATTTATAGTATTAGTAATAATACAATAAAAATGACTGCTATTATTATTATTATATTAATTTATTATGCTTTTAAAAGTTTTATCTAGCTCTTTAGAATACCAGTAATTATTCAGATTTACTAAATATCCTGACTTTCAGAGTTAAGACGCAAGAACATGATATGTTAGTACTCAGAGTACTGTCACTATTCTCACTGCTGGTTTAGTGGTTAACATTTACTGGGTAGTCAGACTATACAGTAATACACGCTGACGTAACTGCAATAACAAATTAACATTCGCATCTGTTTTGTAAAGTATTATGCCAAACACTGAAACTGAGCGTGGAAATCTTAAGAGTGATACCTGGTGCTCAGTTTACAGACGTAAAGCAGAAATAGTCAAACCTCCAGCCTTGATCATCATCCCAATTGTCCCGCCTGTGTAAATAACGAGAACTCGCGCCAGTGTGTCCTGGTCGAGGGAACTTTCCACATCCAATCGAGCTGCATGTTCTCCCAAAGATTCCTCCAAGGCATGCACATCTAGATTTTCACCGTTCATATTACGACTTGTTCTGCCTAAATCCAACACTGTGCGAGTCACAGTAGCAGACGAACTCGACAGAGCTAGGTTTACTAGTACTACTTCCTCTATTGTCTGTATGTACACAAATGACCTTCCAATTCTTATTCAGTACGAATTTAAATGTAATCGTTAGCTTTACACTCTAGTCAGAAAGTTAACCACCGGCGTGTGGGGGGAATAAACACACAGAATAAGTTCAGTTGAAAAGTGCAACTGCATGTACCCCAAGAGGCTTTAACCAAAACAGAGTTTGTACCACAAAATCATGTAACCGAAACAGATTGTCCCCGAAATGTTGCAATGCCACATTTATTATCCGTTTGAGAATGAAGGCTGAAGATCAGCGCGGGAGTCGTAGTTTAGATGTTGCTAACCGACTGTTGTGAAAGCAGTATTTTCACGCAATCACAATGTCCGGATTCCATAGAGGGGAAGCAGTAGTAGTAATTGGATTTTAATGTCCTGTCAACCACACAGGGTCACGTCAGGACAAACGGCAAAGCGGGTGAAGTAATGCCGCTGGGCTTAGTGTCCACACTGAGAAACCTTACTGCGGTTTATTAGGACTAGGGGGTCATAGTGCCGGGCCGGAGGGATACTGACAGAATGATTTGCTACTTTGAAGTAGTACGGCCTTAAGCACATGGATCCTCAAAGCGGTTTTAAATGCAGTGGTTGAATGAATGTGTTTAATTTCACAGACAAGGAATTCTAGACAGGATTCCAAATCCGGCAGTACTCGGCTAGACACTTTGTACCTGAAAAGTATGAAACCAAACATTATTTTTTCCCGACTGAAACGGTCACAGCCGCTGGCAATGCCACTGTGACATTGCCGGACTGTGCCGCGCCCGGCGTAGCGGCCTAGTGACATTGGCCGTCGGGAACCCCGAACATCCGAAAGGGCATTTCAGTACTAACCGCTTAAGTTTCAGCCGCCGTGCAGGTCAGTCAAATGCAGTCAGTCAGTCACAGACTCGAGTCAACTGACACCGACACTCGGACAGCCCCAATGGCTGCCCGTCGGCGATGCTCGATTATGACTGATGTGGGGCTTCACTGACTGATGTCCTCGGCCGATGTTGGGGACGATGCTCGAACTCAGTTTCCCGTATTTGCCGCGGTATGCCCCCGCCGTAGTCTCAACCGGCGCTGTCCGCAACCTCTTCCGTTCTGGCCCCGCGCGCACTCCTCGAGGGCACACGGTCATACACGGTTCTGTGAGGTTGTCACTGACACAAACCCTGGCATCAGTCTACGATACATACTTTTTATGGCTGTGCTCATTTTTCCGGGCCCTTCCAACCACCATTTGTGTGTGAGTGTGTGTGTGTGTGTGTGTGTGTGTGTGTGTGTGTGTGTGTGTGTGTGTGTGTGTGTGTGTGTGTGTTCGTGTGTGTGTGTTCGTGTGTGTGTGCGTGAGTGCGAGGTGCGTGTTCATGCATGCGTGCTCGTGCGTGCGTGCGTGTGCGTGCGTGCGTGTGTTCGTGCGTGCGCGTGTGACTGTGTGTGTGTGCGTGCGCGCCGCGCGCGCGCGTGTGTGTGTAAGTGTCATATGTGTGTGTGTGTGTGTGTGTGGGTCTCTGCCTGTCACACTGACTGACTCACTCATCACTCACTCTCATATGCACGCACGCGCGTACACACGCACGCACACACACGCACATGATGACACACGCACGAGCGCGTGCGCTCGCACACACATATGCACACGCACTCACAGTCACGTAGTACGCACGCACACACGCACGCACGCACACACACAAGCTTTTATGTTGATATCTTTTATTGTATTTTGTATTCGAAATTTCAAAATTGAACTGAGATTACTTTGAGATTATTCATTGCCAAGACGCCGACACATAATAGTTGTGGTTTACGGATGGACATTTTGTGGTTTCGTTTCTGTCTGTCTGTCTGTCGATCTGTCTCTGTCTGCCTGTCTCTCTCTTACACACACACACACACGTGCGCACGTTCGCTCCCACGTGAAAATGTTGAATGTTCAATTCGCCGTGAAACTCCCGATGAGGATAAAGTTGCGTGAAATCGATAAGTCCAAATATGCAAAATATTGTCTCACGATTGGGAATCAAACTTCCTGCAAAAAAGAAGAAGAGAAAAGATACAAAAATGAAATAATATACTTTTTATTAATTTTATGTCTTTGAAAGTTGTTGCTAACATAACAACAAAACAAAACTGACAAAGCAAACAAACAAAACACTGCCGATGGCGATCACACTCAACAAATCACTGCAATTTAATTTCAGGTTATCTACTTCACAGCGGCAAAACCAACAACCTAAATAGCAGCAAGCACCGACATCAATTTCAATTTGATCCTTGTTCTTTTCTGTCCGTCTGTCCATCTGTCTGTCGTCCTGCTTGTCTGCCAGTTTGTCTGCATTCCTGCAGGCATAATCAACACCAGACTGTCTGCATTCCTGCATGCTTAATCAACGCACAAAGGAGTTAATTAGCGCTCGCCGAAAGACGTCACACAAGTACAACAACAAAGACCTGAGTCGCTTAAGGTAACTCTCACCTGGCATGCATGTAAATACAAGGCACATAAACTCCACCAGAAGTACAGCCTCATTCTTCCCCCTGCGTGCCTGCCTGTGTGTTTGTCTTCCTGTCTGTCTGCGTGTGTGTTTGTCTTCCTGTCTGTCTGCCTGTGTGTAAGGTGTCTGCCTGATGGTTTCTGTGGACGTACAGCACCATGAAAGAAAGACAAACACGCCCACCGTCATGCATACCTTTACTGGAGATGTTGACGCCTTCTGTGACAGTCGGTGTGTAAGTTTTCTGCCTGATGGTTTATGTGGATGTACAGCACCATGAAAGAAAGGCAAACATGCCCACCACTATACATACCTTTAAAGGAGATGTTGACGCCTTCTGTGACAGTTGGTGTGTAAGTTTTCTGCCTGATGGTTTATGTGTTACTGGGGATGTTGACGCCTTCTCATGTGACAGTCGGTGTGTAAGGTGTCTGCCTGATGGTTTCTGTGCACGTACAGCACCATGAAAGAAAGGCAAACATGCCCACCGTCATGCATACCTTTACTGGAGATGTTGACGCCTTCTTCGACAGTCGGTCTCTTTAAAGGGAAGGTGACTTCCACTCTGCTCTTCCCTCTTCACGAGTCGCTGGGTGCTGACCACCAGTGACGTGACTGCCGACAGCAGCTCCAACAGACGACTGCCGCTGAAGAATTTACGGAGACTCGGGTCCAAGACATCGAGGTCCACCTGTGTTCGTATGGCGCGCAGGTCGAACATCAGCTCTCGATATCGGTCCTGGATGTCCCAGAGCATTGCGATCTCAGCAGCGTAGTCTCGGTGGGGGCTGGCACGGAGGAGGTCGTGGGCGTCAAATAATTGAAGCACTTGTAGACGCTTCTTATAGAACGGTACCAGAAGCTGCAGCGTTAGTCGTGCGGAGTTTGTTTGGTGTTGCTCTCGTTGACAAAGGCGCTGTTCTTCTTGCAGCTTTTCGCCTTCCTGCTCTTGCTGAATAGGCCTACGCATGCTATGCTCTGCTTGGTCGGACTTTGGGGCTGATCCCATGTTAAGATTGCTGTAAGAATACAAAATTTGTTACTGACGAACTACTGGAACGTTTTCTTCTTTTCTCGAGTGTCCAGCTTGAAGCTATGCTTGTGTTGTGATATGTCCTCAAAGCACCAAATGCCTCAACGACAAGTTTGAATAATTTACGCCAAATTCAACAAACCATAAAATGTAATCTTTGAGTTTTGAACAGAATTTGTGCTGTGTGGTGTATGATGTGAGTGATCACTCGTAGTCAGTCGTGAGATTTGCTCAATGAATGCAGGGGATCAATTCTCTCTCTTTCTCTCTCTCTCTCTCACACACACACACACACGCACACACACACACACGCACGCACGCACACGCAGGCGCTCGCACGCACGCACGCACTGTGACACACACACGCACGCACGCACGCACACCTCACACACAACTGCAAACCCACCAAAGCTCAATCGGACATAATACTAGATTCATTTATTTATATTGAAAATAATTGCACGGTAGGCTGAAAAATGATACAAAAAATCAGTCACGACTGACGTTGAAACACGCCATAGCATAATCAATAAAAAGCAAAGCAAAATAATGAAACAGTCGAGCCAAATATTAAAAATGTTCTAAAAAACAACAACAGCAATAACAATAACATCAACAACCCCCAAACATATAAGTCGTATTAACAGGTTTTTGTTTGTTTTTGTTTTCTTTTTTTCTCTCTCTCTTTTTTGTGTGTGTGTGTGTGTGTGTGTGTGTGTGTGTGGTGGGGGTGGGGGAGAGACTAGGAGAGGGGGGGGAGAGGGTTTGGAAGATGTGTGTGGTGGTGGGGGGGGGAGGGGATGCAGAGGAGGGGGAAGGATAGAGTGAGATATATAATGCATTATTAAATTAGGTTGTGTATTTCTGTAATGCTTCATGTATAGCGCTTTGAGCCTCACACATGTATAGTCATAGAGGGATTCGGCGCATTAGAAATGCATTTAATATTATTAGCAGTTAATATCGGAAATTGCAGCCTGTCGGACTGGTGTATGTAAGAGGTCCAGGTATGGCTCAGTCTAGATACGACTGCGATTGTAGGAATGTTTGTGTGGAAAGACTGAACACAGTGTCTGCTCGAGAGCGGAGAATAGCGCTATATAAAAGCGATTAACAACAACAACAAAGTTTACTACGCCGTCTACAGCAGATGTCATAATCCAACCATCGAGTTCAATGTTGCTTTACGTCCACAGAGACCGTACGGACTATTAGGGACCGGGAGTCAAGGACTACCACCTCGACTTTCACACAGCTCCTGAGCTCTGTGATACACGTCCAAGTTCAGTGTTGCTTTACGTCCACAGAGACCGTAAGGACGGGGAGCCCAGGACGGTCACCTCGACCTTCAGTCACACAGTTCCTGAGCTCTAGTTCCAACTATGTCCACTGGATGCGTTCTAATGTGATTGTTGGTCCAAAACAAGGAGGGAGGAGGGAGATATGTGTGTGTGTGTGTGTGTGTGTGTGTGTGTGTGTGTGTGTGTGTGCTATGAACGGGGTCGGGGTGGGGAGCTCACAGGCCCAATGCCGAACGGGCCAGTTTAACAGGCTAAAACGCTGACATTAGGCAGTAGGACAACTATTAAGCTACGGTGCAGACCCACGGACAGCCAGCCAAAGAGTCACCAACTCAGGGAGCAAACCTGCCCACTGCACGATCATTAATTTCGCCATCCGTCTCATCCTCAGCGGTCACGGCCAATCGTCAGCCTCTCATGGCACGGTTGCGTGGTAACGGAAAATCGTTCAGAGTGAACAGGAAGAAGGCGGGCGAGTGACGTGATTTAAAGAAGAGTGACTGATTTAAAGAAGAGTGACTTGATTTAGACTGACGTGATTTGAAGAAGAGTGACGTGATTTAAAGTAGAGTGATGTGATTCAAAGAAGACAGATAGACAGTCTAGATAATTCATTCTGAACATTCCGGCAAGCGTGTGGGTCGCAAGGCGAAGTCACAGTGAAGAAAACAAATCCCTGTAGCGGAATGTTGATACTCTCATTTTTTTTTTTTTTACCTAGCAATCCACATACCTGGCTTCATCTGTTATTTTGCTCACTTGCCGGTTTATCCAAAATCACGCCCCTCTGCACAAAACGTATAGCAATAAACACACTGAGGTGGACAAAATCTACATAATTATTTATATTTTTGCCGCTGATACTGTGCAAAATGAAAATTATGTACAAAGGAAGCGACATCTTTGGCACGGATATATTTACAAGCTGGGCAGCTTGAGATGCAAAGTCAGCGTTGAATATAATAAATTTATATACACACAAGTCGGGAACATATTCACTTTTACTGTAATTGTTAAAGTATCGAATATAATCACCATCTGCCGCATCGCCAGCATGCGGTTTGTACACAGAAGCAGAAATGCTAAAGATTGATTTAAATCAAGCTAAAAGAGGACTAGCTGAATGAAGAGAGACAGACCGTGCGAGCTGGGGTGTCGCAGACAGATGGCCCATTGAGACCAGTACAGAGCTGTGTAAACAGCGTAATAGTTATTTAGTGGGACCACTGAGGAAAGGTCACCCCAAGCTGTGACCAACCAGAGTTTAACACCACAGGCATTCTTTTCATTGTATTTGCATGTCAATGCCACCCTCAAAGAGGCCGGCCGTCTTTTAACCATACTAAACTATTCTCTTTGTGGTTTGTCCATGAGCAAGACCAGAAGACCAGCTGTCTTTCGACCATTGTAACTTGTTCTCTTCGTGTGTGTGTGTGTGTGTGTGTGTGTGTGTGTGTGTGTGTGTGTGTGTGTGTGTGTGTGGTGTGTGTGCGCGCGCGCGCGCGGGCGTGTGTGCGTGTGCGTGCGTGCGTGTTGTGTATGTGTGTGTTGCGTGTGGTGTGTGGGTGTGTGTGTGTGTGGTGTGTGTGTGAGTGTGTGTGTGTGTGTGTGTGTGTGTGTGTGTGTGTGTGTGTGTGTGTGTGTGTGTGTGTGTGTGGTGTGTGTGTGTGTGTGTGTGTGTGTGTGTGTGTGTGTGTGTGTGTGTGTGTTGTGTGTGTGTGTGTGTGTGTGTGTGTGTGTGTGTGTGTGTGTGTGTGTGTGTGTGTGTGTGCGGGCGTGTGTGTGTGTGTGTGTGTGCGAGTGTTTTCATGGCCCATTTTCTCGTTTCAACGAGACCAAAAGACAAGCTGTCTTCCAAGCACAGCAATTTCTTCTCTTTGTGTTTTTTCTATCACCCTCAAAGAGACCGGCCGTCTTTCAACCACAGTAAACTCTTCCCTCTATAGGTCTTCAACAGGACCCGCCATCGTTTAGAACAAGCTGTTCCTGAATTTTGGGGGTGGTTTTCCACCAAGGTTTTCCACACAGTATATGAAAAATTCCTTCCGAGTAAACTTGTACATCTGCACGTTGTGAACTCAAAATGGAAAATTAATATTTATTATTTAAAATAAGCACCCAGTTAAAACATACAAACGCACAGATTTACGTACGCACACGCATAGTACATATACATACTCACAAACGTGCGCACGCACGCACGCTCGCCTCATACACATCGGCAAAAAGTATTCGCACCCGCGAGCGCGCGCACCCCCCTCCCCCACACACACACCACACCACACCACACCACACACACACTCTCTGTCTGTCTGTCTGTCTGTATGTCTGTCTGTGTCTCTCTCTCTCGTCTTTCTCTTTCTCTCCCCTAATCACTTTTGCCACGACAATGATCGTATGTCTTCATCGCACCGTCACCTGTACGTCAGCCTCACTTTGTGACGGAAGGACAGTGCCTATCTCAGCCACAGTGATCTCGCAGTGCAACAAAAGAGGGGCCACAGTGTTCTTTACATCATACCTCTCTACCACTTCTCCTCCGCCTCCTGATCGTTAGGCAGAACAATGCAGTGACGAAAAGCCTCATGCTAGATAAAGTAACGACCCAAGCCGACCCTGGTCACTATACAACGTTGCTAGCTGCAAAGGCATTGCATTTGAAGGATCCAAAATAAACAAACAAACAACAACACCAGACGGAGGAGATATAAGGATCCAGCTTTCAGTGTTGATCTGTCCATCGACGCCAGGGGGTGCACACACAGCAACCGCCGGGAAGAGTGACAAGAGAAGGCAAAAAGTGACCAGCTGACCATGCGGTCCAGCCAGCACTCAGTCCCATCATCACTCTTAATCCATAAAACACACACACACACACACACACACACACACACACACACACACACACACACACACACACACACACACACACACACACACACACACAACAACACCCCACACACACACACACACACACACACACACACACACACACACACACACAAACACACACACACACACACACACAAAAAAAACCCACACACAAGGCGCTTCCTAAACCCAGGTCAGCCGAACGTTAAAACGCTCCGCTCAGCGCTTCACGAAAATTTGTTTGAAACTGGACCAAAGTTTCCTCTTCTTCCGAGGCCGCATGGCATACGTCACACTTTGCCGAAAAACGCGATCGAGGCCGTTTCCGGTAAGAGCAGAGCACTCTAGGTAAGCGAGAGCTCCGACTTTCCGTGCGAGTTTCTTGGCCTTCTGGGCGGGCACCATGCTGACGGAGGGGTTGCGCGGTGCTTGGCGGAGGTCGGACTGGGTGCCCACGAGCATGAAGGGCGTGTCTGGTCGGTAGTCGTGCAGCTCGGGGACCCAGCGACTGCGCACGTTGAGGAAGGAGTCCACACTGGCCACAGAGAAACAGATGATGAAGATGTCCGTGTTGTAGTAGCTCAGCGTCCGGAGTCGGTCGTACGTCTCCTACGACAGAAGGGGAAAGGAAAACACAGACTGAGATTAGCGGCATGTTACAGCTAAACACGAACACATCGTAAGTATGTGGCTTTGACTAAAACTGTAAACTGGTGCGTGGCTGTATGGTGTACAGGCCAAGAGCGTGCGCCGAAAGGGCAACAGTTTTACGAGGCACCAGCCATGTAACAATCAAACAGCGCTGTAAGTACACCGCTTCGGTGGATGTTCAAAATTGCGCTGTGTTAGCTACAGTCACTCGTTCAGAGTCGTATACGACCACAGCGCAGTCAGAGAACGAGATAGAGGCCAGTAGACAAAGAGGATAGAAAGGCCAACGCAGAGAAAGAGGAGGAGGCCAGTAAAGAAGGATGACCACCAAAAACAACAACTTCCAGATTCACACGGCTTGTTCACTACGCTCGAAAAAAGAGAGAAGAAGTGGTGCGAAAACAACAATACGTGCGCGCGCGCGCACACACACACACACACACACACACACACACACTCACACACACGCACTCACGCACGCAAGCACACACACACACACACACACACACACACACACACACACACACACACACACACACACACACACACACACACACACACACACACAGCAGCAGCAGCAGCAACAACAACAACAGCAGTAACTCGAACAACAACAACAAACAAGTACAGAAATGAACTAGCGTCCCGAATCTAGGACGGACAAGGAGGATGAACCACGAAAGGAACGAGGGCAGCAACAACGACTGTCTCGACGACAACAACAGTGAGAACGACGACCCATTAACAGTGCACAGGTAGGAAAAAACAACACCTTCACAACAACAACAACAATAACAACAACAACAACAATGATACTGGCAAAAAGGTTGACACAGCGGCATCTTTGTGCACTAGCAAGCACGTGAAAACACGCATACAGAAGAGAAAACGGAGAACGATGACGACGGGGCTGTATGAATGAGAAAATAAATCACTAGACACACCTGCCCAGCGGTGTCCACCAACACCAGGGTTCCCTGTCGGTCGCCGAGATCCAGGGGCACTGGAACAAACAACGTTCAGTTCACTATTATTATTATTAAGTAAGTAAGTAAGTAAACATGTTGCTTTACGTCCACAGAAGCGAAATGGCTTATTAGGGACGGATGGGGGGGGGGGGGGGGTTGAGGTGGAAAGAGTGAGTGGCTCGTCCGCGCGCTCCGACCCTCAAAAGACCGAGGAGGCCGTGGACCACCGCCAGAACAACAACTGTGTTAAGGCAGTTGGGGACCTCGATAGTGTGAAGTAACTTGTGTACTCCACTAATTGCCGTTTCAACTGCTGTGCGGAGCCGAGTCACAAGGACAATGTCCGTAGCACTGCTGTTGAGGAACAACTGAAGCAAAGGGTAGTCCAACTTTCTGAGTCCAACTCCACCTCACTGCTCTTGATCTCTTCTGGGCTCTCTTGAGGGTCCAGCACCACCTCCCTCCTCTTGATCTAACCTGGACCCGCAAATGATTGTCCGACTCTTCGTGAAAGTCCAGCTCACCTCCCTCCTCTTGATCTCGCCTGGACTCTTATTATTGTTGTTATTAATATCTTTTATCTAGCGTTATTCTACGCTCTCAAGCAGACTAACTTTGCTGTACATATTTTTAGTGCGTGCTGGGTTAATTTAGTGTATCCATAAACCACCTAACTCTGATATGGACCACAGAACCGCTGTGTGCGTGTGGTTATATGTATGGTTGTGTGTGTGTGTGTGTGTGTGTGTGTGTGTGTGTGTGTGTGTGTGTGTGTGTGTGTGTGTGAGAGAGAGAGAGAGAGAGAGAGAGAGAGAGAGAGAGAGAGAGAGAGAGAGAGAGAGAGAGGCGTTGAATGAAGTGTTGCAGTGTATTTGTTTGTACAGTTCGGAGGATTTCTTAATTTGTTTTACACCTTTGTCCACCCCATTTTTATGTGTTATGCGCTTCGGGCTCACGTTAGGTTAGGCGCTTTACAAATATTCTTTTACATTAAATTATATTCACCTCACCCCTCCTCTCTCTCTTTCACACACACACACACACACACACACACACACACACACACACACACACACACACACACACTCTCTCTCTCTCTCTCTCTCTCTCTCTCTCTCTCTCGCTTTCTGTCCTGAAATACTGCATGTTCATTGCGGTGTGGTCACTGTTACCGCTCAATAAGGAACGTTTATATTGCTCGATGAGGTTGAATCAAGTATACATACAGACGTACATACATTTAATAATATATACCATACATATCTACGACAGGATTCTCACTGACAGCCTGAACCCTCAAGGCGTGCCCACAACAAAGCAAAACTGACAAGGAAGCTCCAGTCACAATCAGTCCAAGTAATCAACGACTACTTCCGACACAGCAGACATCAATCACGAGTAAGTCCAAATCAAACTGTTGTTTTCTACGCGTCCTTCTCTCCAAGCGTTCGGAGTTTATCCGCACTTGTCCACAATTGTTCTCGCAGAAGGAAGTCTCTCGATTAGGACCAGTGACAAATACAAACGTTTACGAAGCGATTACAAATATTTGGGAATGTGCACAAGGAAGAACGGAGTTTCCCAAACCCATACAGTAAGCTGAGGGCGGTTTGCCTAATTGTTCTTGAACGAGAATAAGACGAAATCTGGGTCTGGGTCGCGAATTGCCACAGCATGCTAATGTTTGTGAAGCAAACGCAAATAGTCAGACGGGGAACTACAAGTATTCCTAACGGCGAACAGCTGTTTATGAAGCCGTCCGTCACAGCAGGAGCTTAACATCCTACAGTGGATGTTGTTGTTTGCATAGCAAGCCGGACGCAGAATTCAGTGGACTGTCGTAGAGATATTTGCACAGTGAGTGTGACCGAAAGAGAGAGGGGTGTGAAAGAGAGGTCGATCAAATGGGGCGGCTTTTTCCGGCCACGTTCTTGTGTTGATCAAGCGTTCAGTGTTTACTGCACCCCCCGCCGCGATCGTCCACGCCGCTTGTGCGACATGCGACACACAGAACAGGTCCGTTACGGCCGACACGCAGTAAATAGCGTGACGGCCCGGTCGACACAAGAACCGCATAGGAAACAGGTCCGTGACAGCCGCCACAAGCACCACGCATAGAACAGTAGCGTCACAGTCGCCACTAGCGCACTACATAGAACAGTGACGTGACAGCCCTAGCCGCCACTAGCGCCTCACATAGAACAGTAGCGTGACAGCCGCCCCTAATGCACTACATAGAACAGTGGCGTGACAGCCCCAGCCGCCACTAGCGCCACACATAGAACAGTAGCGTGATAGCCGCCACTAGCGCCATACATAAAACAGTAGCATGACAGCTGCCACCAGCGCCACACACAGAACAGTAGCATGACAGCCGCCAGTAGCGCCACACATAGAACAGTAGCGTGACAGCCGCCACTAGCGCCATACATAAAACAGTAGCATGACAGCCGTCACAAGCACCACGCATAGAACAGTAACGTGACAGCCGCCAGTAGCACCACGCATAGAACAGTAGCGTCACACTCGTCACTAACGAAATACATAGAACAGTAGCGTGACAGCCGCCACTAGCGTCACACATAGAACAGTAGCGTGACAGCCGCCACTAGCGCTACATATAGAACAGTAGCGTGACAGCCGCCACTAGCGTCACACATAGAACAGTAGCGTGACAGCCCTAGCCGGCGTCACTAGCGCCACCGTCCGCAAGAACAGCTGTGTGAAGTCGACACTAGCGCAACCCACAAAACAGACAAAAGGTTCAAAAGAACGCTCATTTAAATTAGATAAATACATAACATTGCAAATGTTCTGTGAAAACACCCCTTTCAAGCAACAGATAGATAATACACTAACAAACGATGACAGGAAGGACATTTGATCTATTTAAATTGCAACTGGTGGAGAATTTATTCCCACAGATCACGCAGACAACAGAAGCGTGATGGTTGACACTAACGCCCCACAGAGAACAGTAGCGTGACAGCCGGCACTGAAGCTAATCAGAGAACGCTTCCACGAGTACTTGTCACGAAGTCTTCCTCTATCAACGATGGTTTTAAAATCATAGAAAGCTTTGTGTACGGAGGTATTACGGTGCAGCATTTGGAGAAGAAAAAAACCTGATGCCCTAATACATATTCATACCAGCCTCTTCAGAATAGCATTGTCTTTGGGCGTGGTATATTGTTCCGTTGTTATTATAACAATAGAATAATAACAATAATAATAACATCAACAACAAAAACAACGAATATACAGATGTAATAAACTGCTGAAGAAATAAATAAAGGAAGCCAAAATGACAAAGGAAACTGAAGGAAGACAGAAAAATAGAGAAGAGAAAAAAAGTTACACAACAATCAGAGAGAGAGAGAGACAGAGAGACAGACAGACAGACAGACAGACAGACAGACAGACAGACAGAGAGAGCGATACAGACAGACAGACAGAGACAGAGAGAGTGAGACACACACACAGAAAGACAGACAGACAGACAAGATATTAGAGAGAACAGTTTAACAGAAATAAAAAAAACTCCCTTGATTACAAAAAAACACACACACAAAAACCCGTGTAATATCAATCATTACTCAGTTCCGCCACCAAAAGCGGGGCGTAAAAGCGGACGCCTCTGTTCCTAGCGAAGCGGAGGGCGTGCAAAGCAACACCCAATTAGTCCGGTCCACGTCGTCAAAGGCAGGGAGGAGACTGGAACGTCTATAGTGCCGGAAACGCCGCACAAGTGGACAGACAACCCTCCAAACGCCCCCCTGGTGGGAGGCGAGAGAGGGTAAAAGAAAGACAGACAACCCTTGAAATGCTCCTTGTCTAATTTGAGAGAGAGGCAGACAGACTACGACAGTCCACCGAGAGAGAGAGAGAGAGAGAGAGAGAGAGAGAGAGAGAGAGAGAGAGAGAGAGAGAGAGAGAGACAGAGACGAGACAGAGACAGAGACAGACAGACAGACAGACAGACAGACAGACAGACAGAGACAGAGACACAGAGAGACACAGAGAGAGATAGAGAGAGACAGACAACCCTTAAAATGCTCCTTGTCTAATTTGAGAAAGATCGAGGCAGACAGACTACGACAGTCCATCGAAAGAGAGAGAGAGGGTCAAAGAAAGACAGACCATCCTTCAAATGCTCCTTGTCTGATCTGAGAGAGAGGCAGACAGACAGAAACAGAAACACAAAGAAACAGAGGGACAGGGACATACAGACTCGGACAGACAGGGAAACAGACAGACAGGCGAAACAGACAGGCAGAATGAAAACTCACAAACTTTATTTTACAAAAAAACCGAGAGATACGTAGATGGAATCTCTTTTCTTTCGTTGTTCATTTCTGTGTCATCTGTCTGGGCGTTGCAACGCACAACTAGCCTGAAAAGGAGATTTACCCTGAAAATGTGCTCATGTGTTGTATTGTCTGATTCAGTATCCAAACACATAAAAAGTTCAAAAGAACGCTATTTATTAGGACAAAACAACCTGCAAATTTTCAGGGTAACCCCTTTATCAAGCTACAAAACAATACTTAAATAACAGTTAAACGGTGAAATCGATGAAAAATGAGATGGAAAGCTAAACTACATTTGTTTTTAGCTGAGCTGTGTCGTTTTCCTATCCAGTGCTTGGAAGAATGTTGAACACTAGCAGTCATGTTTGTTTTAGATTTTTGTTTGATTCAGCGTTCTTTTTAACCTCATTTTTGTTTTATTTCGATCTTTGTTTAACAAGGATTATAGTTTAAGTTCGTTGATACCGTCTCACAACTAGTCCTTGCTAAGATACTGCTAGTTAAGAGAAAAGGCAAAGACGATTCATATTTGAACATAAACTAACAACGAGAAAACAAGTAAAAAATAAAAATAAAATCATAGACAAAACAAAACTGAAAAAATAAAAACAAAATCCACGGAAAGCCAGAGAGAGAGACAGAGAGAGACAGAGAGAGACAGACAGACAGAGACAGACAGAGACACACAGAGAGAGACAATGAATGAACAAACTTTATTTTATGAGTGTAGAGGAGTAGACACAGGGTCTTTTTTACATCAAGCCCTCGCCCACAAGAAACTAATTCTATTGATGCTAGACAGACAGACAGAGAGAGAGAGAGAGAGAGAGAGAGAGACAGAGACAGAGACAGAGACAGAGACAGAGACAGAGACAAGACAGAGACAACACTTTTGAGTGTAGAGATGAACACAGGTCTTATTTTACGATCAAAGTAGACACAGGAGTCTAATTTACATCAAGCTCTCAGCAAAGAAACTAATTACTGATACTAGAGAGAGAGAGAGAGAGAGAAGAGAGAGAGAGAGAGAGACAGAGACAGAGACAGAGACAGAGACAGAGAGACAGAGAGAGACAGAGACAGAGACAGAGACAGAGAGACAGACAGACAGACAGAGAGACAGAGAGAGAGAGAGAGAGAGAGAGAGAGAGAGAGAGAGAGAGAGAGAGAGAGAGAGAGACAGAGAGAGAGACAGAGACAGAGACAGAGAGACAGAGAGAGACGGAGACACAGAGACAGACAGAGAAACAGACAGAGAGAGAGAGAGAGCACACGCCCTGATCTGTGCCGCATAACTCTCCTGGAATGTAAGAATGCCAGGTTTGCCCTTCTCGGTGAGAAAGATGAGACAAATTTCATAAACACCTGATACCATGCCTGTTTCCTTTCACGTCATATGGCGTGCCGCCAGTCTTGATCATTGGATCAACCATCTAAAAATATCTACGGTGGTGGGGCGGGGGTGCGTAAGTCGATAATTGCAGCGACTACCTCATCCCTGATGATTAGTGTCAAGGGACAGAGGGACGAAAGTAGCAAGTCGTGGTAAGCCCTCGGCTTTACAGTTACTTACTGTACAACCTAATTATTGTCTTCCACTCGGGCGAAATGCACAGCGGACAGGCAACAGGAGGTAACAGGATACGAGAGTGGCAGGCAAAACTGGGCGAGGATGACAAGCAGAAATGCCAACCCAAACAAAGAACAAACAAAAACCTCAAAACAAAGTAGTCGGGTTAAAGCCATCGCGAGTTGGACACGGTCTGATTATAGTTAGTAATTCATACTTATTGCCCAGTCAACTGCGCAGGTAGCAATCGGAGCTAAGGACTCTTCATCAAATAACAGGTAAAAATCTGACTCATTCTTGAGGACGCACAAAATGTCCAAAGAGTGTTTAGAAAAACAAAACAAAACAAAACAAAAACAAAAAACTGAAGCGGGAAGGTAGAAGCCCCCCAAAGACCAAGACAAAAACAAAACAAAACAATATAGCAGGTGGTCATGATGCGGACATGACGGCTTGCGACACACTGGTCAGTTAAAGCTGATATTCAGCACAGTCAGGACGCAAAATGGCACGAGTCGTGGGCCTACTACAGTGCAAAAGCAATGAATTTGTGTCATCACAAATACATTTGTCGATCTAATTCACTGGTAAAGAAGTGTAGCAGGCCTGTATGGACTGTACCTATATATAAAACTATATGGGTCTGTTTTTTTATATTCTTTATACTGATCATGCCTGTCCCACTGACGGCCGTTTCATAGTTACGTACACCTCACGAACCATTTGCCTTAGAAAAGCCCATAAATCAACACGAATGGCAGTAGTAGTGTAACAGGTCAGACAAAGCGGCCTCGCTAACAGAAACACAACCAAGGCGAACAAAAGCAGAGGTCAGTTCAGCACACAGTTACCTTCACCGACGACTCTGTCTTGTTTTTGTTCTTGTCTGTGTTCAGTCTTCCGCAGGAGGACGTTGAACCCGCGAGGAAGCCACCAACAATCAAAATCCGTCAGGACTTGTCGGATTTACAGACAGAAAAAGTGCCCATTTTTAAGCCGGTACACCGGTCCTAGCGGTCAGCCGAAAATAAACAACAAGACAAGCATTCTCTGTTATAAATGTATCACGGGCACTGCTCCGTCTTATCTCTGTGACTGTCTTCAACTTTACACACCCTCCCGTGCTCTCCGCTCTGTTTCTGATATTCTCAGTCTCCAGACTCCTCGCACCAGACTCTCCGCTCTTGGTTCCCGTGCCTTTTCTGTTTTCGGTCCATCAACACGGAATAACCTTCCCCTTCCTCTCCGACAAAACCCCTACCTTGACTCATTCAAATGTAATCTAAAAACATTATTTTTCCCGAAACTGTAGACCTACCATGTTTCCTGTTCCGAGCTGCTGTCTTCATCCATCTCAAGTCTCCGTTTCCTGTCCGTTTTAAGCTGTATCTAGCTGTGTAGGTCTCTCTCTCTCTCTCTCACTCTCTCTCTCTCTCTCTCTCTCTCTCTCTCTCTCTCTCTCTCTCTCTCTCTCTCTCTCACTCTCTCTCTCTCTCTCTCTCTCTCTCTCTCTGTGAACAAACTCCAATTCGACAAGTTTGCACCGAAAATACTCAGTATTTAATCACAACAGCGAAGTAATTTTGACCACCTGTAGACTATTAAGAGTCTTCTCTTCCAGTTTCCCTTCTTCTTCTTTTTCAGCCCTCTTCTGCTGTTTATTCACCAAAGAACAAACGTGGGTCTCCAACACAGCATTGCTCGCATTCTGATACAAGCGGACGCTATACATACATATCTATAAACCAACTGCTTCGTGTCGACGGATGGGAGGCATGGATTTCAACAGGCTGCTTTCTGACAAAAAAACAGGGGGGTTCAGTGTGGAATCTGGATCAGTTAAGCTGGACACCGCTGTGCATGAAGCCCGCATCTTGATCTCAGACTGGTTCGGCTGGACAATGCCGCTTGTTGTCCTACAGTGCCATAACGGCATTCCTTGACAGAATTCCACATACGCGTTTGGCCATGAATTTGTCACGGCTGTGCAGATGGCTTGCTCTGTTTATGATTCGGCGTTACTGAGGATTCTTTAGATGGGTGGGGAGGAGGGGAAGGGACTGTGGGGGAGGGAGGGGGGGGGGACGAAAAGAGGGAGATACATGTCGTATTACTGCTTCTCCTGCATGCCTGGCGACCAGCTCAGTACAGCTGAAGGTTTCATGGTTGTGCTGCTGACTGCGAGCAGCGTTGTGTGTTTATACAACAGCTTGCGCTTTGAAATATGGTCATATTGTAATAAAGCCATACAGATACAGAACAACTGGGGTTATTTCAAGCCATGCATTGACTGAGACTGCAGCTGTTCCGAAAACAATTTGTTTTGTGTCCTTGAGCAAGTCGGAAATAGGTATAAATCCGAACATTGTTTATTTAGCCAACACGGAATTTCCTCAAAATAAACTGATTTTACACTCATTTTCGCACTGACAATGATAACGATTAAACGTATGTAAGTTAAAACCGGACAACAAATGAAGTTTCATTACGTTCTCTTGGCAACATTTCTCAAGTTCTTTTTGTTAAAAAACAAGCTTACACCGTCATATTGTTCACGATATGGCTTGCTGACCAGGCTCCCTTTAGTCAGTTGTAAACAAAAAAATAGCTTACAAAAATATTACGACAAACGAGTTTTACGAACCCCCCCCCCCGAAAAAACTAAATCTTTTGCCATTCTGTTCTTATCGTTGATACCGTGCAAACTATCTTGAGCGGTATCCTTATTGAGCGGTATCCTATTATGTGTGGTATCCAAATATTTTATCGCGTGTTTCTGCTGTTTAAAACAAAATTCT
Organism: Alviniconcha marisindica; assembly: GCA_018857735.1. Taxonomy (NCBI): domain Eukaryota; kingdom Metazoa; phylum Mollusca; class Gastropoda; family Provannidae; genus Alviniconcha; species Alviniconcha marisindica. The sequence continues at coordinate 682,802 of JABMCL010001050.1, forward strand.
TGAGAGGAAATTAAAAAAAAGAAAAGAAGAACTAAAAAAATCAACAACCAAAAAACAACCACATGAGGGACAAATCAGTTAACTTCGAGGACGGCGGAAAAACAGGGACAATCACGATGAGAAAAGTACAGACCAACCAAGAAACACGATTGGACACAATGCAAAACCAGATCAGAAGAACAGCAGGGAGAGGAAAGCAAGTTGGAAAACTTGGCCCAACCAGCAGTCTGAGACACGCACGTATTCCGTGAACAACACACAGCTAAATCGCCTTTCACATTCAAAGGAGTAGTCTCCGGCCACTTTTTATATCTTCTATTTTGTAACCGAGGGTCTGAAGTGACAAAAGCAAAATAGTTCAGCGGTGACCTGGACGAAACCAAGGACGAGTTGACCTTTATTCAATAGCTGCTGGCCGCGTTGTCAATCAGTTGGGCAGGGGAAGTCCAGCGGTCCATGCCCCGTTTCCCGGCTGAATGCCTGGGACACCAGGTCTCTTTTCTCGGGTTCTGTCGCCCAGTTTGACTAGTCTACACAGTCAATAGGCCCCGATAAAACAGGCAGGTAAGGAACCACAATATCCAGCTCTGAAAATCCATCCGCATCGTTAAGACGTTTTATTCATTTTCTACAGCTGTTATTGTATACGACACTTAAAGAAAGTACGGAAAGGCTCCTATTTAAAGGGAAACCGGCACGAAAGTTGGCATGAAGACGTAGAAACTTTGCAAGTATTTACATCTGCATGCTTCGGTTGTTTGTTCTATCAATATTCACACAAAAGAAGATTTTTCTTTTACTTTTCTTCGGATGTGTGCTCCTCAGAACGCAGCCATGTTGGCCCACTCTTTACCAATAAGGAGGAGAAAAAAAAGTTGGCTCGTGACGTTTTTGATATTTTGCCACACATTCTGGTCTTTTTCATGACGTCACTGAGAGTGATGGAAACCGCTGGGTACAAAATGGCAGCACTCGTGGCTTTCAGACGTCGATTTTTAACAAGCAAGACCAGAAATCGACCGACAGATTGCTGCGTCTATTTTTAAAAAAATTAAATATACTTTTTAATCCATTCCGATCGATTTGGCCCCCTAATGTTTGTTTTTCTTGGTTTTGGTTCCTCTTTAAGATGAATGGTGAAGGGTGCCGCGGCAAGGTCTGTTCAGAGACTGTGGATGCTCCTAGTCCTGCTGATCCGAAGGTACCGTCCTCCCGCCAGCTAAACCAGCGCAGAGCCAGAGAGTGAGAAATGTCAGTAACCGCCTGGCCATGCCGTGATGTCAGGGAGGCAAAATCAATTGGATAAGATAAGATAAGTCCGAGCATTGACCAACCAATCGGATAAGACCAATCGATACAGTGAGAGGGGGCACTGACAATGTCATCATGATTAGCGCTGTCGTCAACACGAACGTAGCTCCGTGGCTACGTCACTTTCCGGATTTCGTTGGCATAGCACGCTCTGCAGTTGCGGAAGACACTTAGAGAGCGAGTCAGGTTTTGAACTAAGTTGCCTCTGTAAGTAAGTAAACATGGTGCTTAACGTCCACAGAAACCATAAGGCTCATTAGGGACGGGGAGAATGGGGGGGGAAGGGGGTATGGAGGTGGGGGAAGAGGGAGAGTATATACCTATCGCTACACTGTCACCACCAGAATGACTTCTGCATTAAGATGGGCATCGATGAGAGAAATCTTAATGTTTCAGTAGGAAGTGATGGACAAAGTCACAGGACAGTGTCCACAAACCACAACCTTTTTGAAGAGAAAGGAGAGCCGAAGCGGTATCGAACCGAGGTCCTGCCGCTTACCAGCCTAACGCCTTACCACTAGGCCAAACCGGCTCACATTGTCTCTGTGCATCAGTCAGTCTTTATAAGTCATAACGGCTGGCGTTCCGAGTTGCAATGCAAAGTATCCGCTCTAATCTGTTCGCTCCGATCTGATTTCGTTCCTCTTGATACCTGATACGTTGTCTGCAGAACAAGAGACCCAATACCAGCCAGAAACAATGCTCTAAGGACCAACGGAACGATAGGCTAATTAACACGATGCAAATTGTGTTCAATGAGATTTTGGCTTCAGTATTGGCTATGACTGATGGCGCTCTCTCTCGCAGTCTCGTTTTACTTGTAAATTAAACACTCTGAATATAAGCACAGACGAGTGCATTGCATTTACAACACACGCATGCACACGC